>VZQC01006579.1:974059-1068068 GCA_009823505.1 Rhizomys pruinosus
AAAAAAAAAAAAAAAAAAAAAAAGAATGTCAGAGGGATAGCTTGGTAGGTTAAGGTACTTCCTGCCAAGACTGATGACCTGAGTTTAGTCCCTGGGACCCACATGGTAGAAGGACAAAACCGATTCCTGGAAGTTGTCCTCTCACTAAAAAAATAATAATAAATGTTAAAAGTGAAGTAAAAAATGATAGCATACTAAAAAAAAAAAAAAATGGAGGAAAGGAGAGTCAGAGAGGTCAAATGACCTGACCACATAAACAACTGTAGAGGAGATTCACATCCATACAGATCTGCCCTCCCCTCAGTCTGTGAGTTATCCAGTTCATCAAGCCATGCCCCTTTCCTGAGGTATTCTGAGCTGACACTACATATGCCAGATCCCACGTGGGTCAGGCTGGCTAGCTAAAGACCTCCAGATGGTCACTGCCAAGTCCCTTGGACCCCTTCCACACAAAGGCTGTAATAACGCTGTTGCCACTCGGGAGAGCAGCTGGTCTTGGCTGGCTCTTCTCTCACTGCTCATGCCTTACCTTGGTAGTGAAAATGGAAAGTGCCAGGTCCAGCAGGTAGTGGAAGGCTTTGGAACCTCACAGCTGCTTGGTGGGTGGGGCTGCGGATGACTTGGCCCCTCAGCAGGAAAGACTGGTTAGCCAGGGTCAGTGGGTCAGGCCCGCCCAAGCCCTCTACAGTTATGGTCTCTCCGTCCTGGAGGCTGATGTTCTCAACCTGCAAGTGGATGGGAGAGCAAAGCAGAGCAGTCAGACTTCTTGTTGCCTGAGCCCTGTTGTCCTGTGGCTCTTACGCCCTGGAGCCTCTAGGCCCTGCACTAGGCACTTCACACAGAAGGAGCTTATCTGGCCCTCTTATAACTAACATGGGACCTGAGGTTCACAGAGACCATGAGCAGAACTCCTTGCTTTCTACTGTTTCCTTCCCTGGCTCAATTCTCTCATTTGTAAGTGTGCTGAGCCAGATGGTGCATGTGAGTCCCGAAGCAATCAGACTCACGTGCCCAGCTTCTTGGACGTTCCTGCAGGATGTTGTACAGGCTCCTTACATCCAGCCTTCCTGGTGAATTACCCGCCCCCCCCCCCAACCAGCAGCTTCTCAGGCTTCCATCACTACCTGGGTGCCCACGCCAGAAACTGGCATCTTGCCTCTTCACTCATGTCCCACACCCAGTCTATCATCAGTCTGTCAAGTGGACTGAAAATCTCTTTACTAGTCTTCATCCCACCGCCACTTCCCCCGCTCATCACCTAGATCAGTGCATCGGCCTCCTGGCCAGCCTTCCTGCCTGAGGGCTTAGCCCACTCCTCCCTCCACATCAATATTTTCTGAACTGCAGCCATTAATTGTCTCAAGCCTGCTACTCAGCACAGGACTTTCTTGTTTAAATCATCCAGTGTTTCTCCACCGAGTCTGTGAAGCCTATGGCACTAGTCCAGACTCTCTACTTGCTCTACAGGTTCTGCCCAACATGGTGCCTGCTAGCCCCTCAGCTTGGCCTTGTGTCACACCATAATTCTGTTCATTCTGTTCTCTGGCTGATCCCTTCCTTTGTCCATCACAGGCCCCTTTGCTACCACCCTGATCTTCAGACCCTCATTCCTTGATCATGCTTCTTGGTGACCTGCCTCCATTCAAACAAGGACCAGACAACAGTGTGACCAGAGGGGAAAGGGTACTGTGGGTTGGTAGAAAGAGCACAAGACTGGGAGCCCAGAGACCTAGGAACTGGACCCTGCTACTCAGCACAGTAGCAGGCTTGATCCTGGACAATTACACTATTTGGGTTTCATGGGGTTTTTGTTATTGTTTTGTTTGTTTTTAGTAGAATCTTATTATGTGGCCCAGGTTGGCCTCAAACTTGTGATTCTACTGCTTCAGCCTCTTGAGTGCTAGAATTAAAGGTGTATTCCACTATGCCCAGCAGATCCACTCAAAATGTGGTCCCTAGACCACCAGTATCTGTATCACCTGGGAGGGAGCCTGTAAGAAAAACAGAACAGGGGACAGAGACAGGCAGAACTTTTCGAGTTCAAGGCCAGCCTGGTCCACATATTGAGTTCCAGGACAGCTGGGGCTACTGGGAGACACTGTCTCAAAAACGCCAAAGAAAAAAAAAAAAAAAAAAAAAAAAAAGGTTGGTGTAGCTCAGTTGCTGGAGTGCTGGCCTAGTATGCACAAAGCCCCGGTTTAAAGTGAACCAGGGGCTGGAGACCGACGCTCTTGCAGAGGACCCGGGTTCGATCCCCAGCACCCACATGGCGGCTAAGAACCGTCTGTAACTCCAATTCCAGGAGAACTCCAGTTCCAGGGGAATCCGAGACCCTCTTCTGACCTCCGCGGCATTGCACGACATGGGTGCACAGACCTGCATGCAGACAGTACATTCATACACATACAAAAATAAATAAATAAATAATAATAATAAAAAAAAATATTGAACACTATACAAACCAGGTGTTAGTGGTACACATCTGTAATCACAGCACTTGGGAGGTGGAGACAGGAGGATCACAAGTTTAAGGTCATTCTCAGTTATATACCAACTCCTGCCCCTTTCCCTTACCCCCTAAGAAAGGAAGGAAACGAAGAAAAGCAGACCTTCATATCCGTTAACTCATACTCAACATTTTAAAGACCACTGAGCAATGGAAACTGATCTCCAAGCCGGAAAGTCTCTACCACATTGCTCAGAGACTGGGCCTTCAAGGTTTAACCACCTACTAAGTGGCACCAAGTGAGGCACCAACCCTTCCCAATCTTATCTTCCAAGCATTCCAGCTGTTTCCTCCTCCTCCTCCTCCTCCTCCTCTTCCTTTTCCTCTCCTCCTCCTCCTCCTTCTCTCTTCCTCTTCTTCCTCCTTTTCCTCTTTCTCTTCCTCCTCCTCCTCCTCTGTTGCAGTCTGGGCTCAGATCTCTTCTTGACCACTGTTTCTTTCTTTTTTTTAAAAAAAAATTTTTTTTATTAATTTTTATTTATTCTGTATGTGTATGAATGTACTGTCTGCATGCGAGTCTGTGCACCCGTGTCGTGCAATGCCGCGAAGTTCAGAAGAGGGTCTCGGATTCCCCTGGAACTGGAGTTCTCCTGGAATTGGAGCTTTAGACGGTTCTCAGCCACCATGTGGGTGCTGGGGATCGAACCCGGGTCCTCTGTAAGAGCGGTCGGCGCTCTTAACCACTAGGCCATCTCTCCAGCCCCTTGACCACTGTTTCTAAGCATGGACTCTGACTATGTCCTACCCTGCCTGTTTGCACTCACATCCTAGTATTGACTACCCTAGAGCAGGAGCACTCAACCCCCACTGGTGGCCTCAGATTGCCCAGAGAACAAGGTCCAAATTTCCCTCACATAGTCAGCTCCAAGGGCTTTGCCAGTCTCAGTTCCCTGTCCTGAAACCACAAAAGCTCCCCTGCCTTTTGTCCCTCTGGGCATTAGCTCAGGAATTCCCCTGTTCGTGTTTCCCACAGGGTAAAGCGGTGAAGTTGAGCCTCCTCTGTCTCCCAGACCAAGCCATCAATCCTGCTTCTTAAGGCTTTCCAACAGCCCAACTCCTCTTCATCTCTCTATTTAAGCCTGGTGTGGCCCTTTTGGTGAGGATACTATCTTCATAGACTAATCTTAACACAGATGGGTGGAATGAATGTATGTATGTGTGTGTGGAATGAATGTATGTGGGCCTCTGGAGGCCTATTCCTCACAGATGATGTCCCTGTGAGCTGAAAAGCCCAGTTAGGTTTAAGGTACAGGTGCTGCCTGGCTTGGAGGATTCTGACTGTAGCTGCTGAGGGCAGATCTGCCCTGGGGACCATAGGCAGGAGAGCTGGTTAGGAAAGGCCCCATTCCTGCCAGGGAGGAAAGATCAGGTGGGTTTGGGAGCGATGGAGAGAAGGCTCAAGGCAGGATGCTGGAGACAGAAGCGCCTCCTCTGTGCCAGGAGCTCCCCGCCCAGGCACATTTGGGTGGCGGCTGCCTGACCATCTGTTGGGGACATCCCTCAGGGAATCCCTAGCAGGCGGAGGCTGGATGAGGTCCCTTCAAACTTGGAGATTGTGTGATGCTGGAGTTGGGAAAACAAGCCCCACACACGTGGAATCTGTAATTATCGAGAGCTGCCAGGCAGCATACAATTCTGCCTTAAGTGGCACTAAATGCAGGCAGCAGGAATCCTCAAGGGGAGAGAGGAGGACTTGGATGCTCTCGGACCAGCATGGAGCAGGTGAGTCTCAGAGCACCTTGAAGTGTCAGGTGCTGGGTGAAGGAGGAGGCAGAGATATTGGAATCAGTGAAGCATTTTCTTCCTACTTCCCCATGTATTAGTACCTCCAACTTGACCTCAAACTTCCTGCTCCTGATCTTGTTGCTTTGCTGGGATCAGAGGGTGGATGCAGCAGCAGCTGCAATAACAATTACCATTTCACAGAGCAGCTACAATATGCCAAGCCTCTCAAATCTTCCCAATAAGCAGAGGCTCAGAGAAGCTAAGGAACTTTGAAAACGGCACACAGCCATTAAGAAGCAGAGTCTTGCCTTGCTGGAGACAAGGCAGCTCCCTCCCCTCCCAGCCTCTTGGGGATATCACCTGCAGAAATAGACTTCTAGACATCTTTATTTCCAGGCTCCAGGGGCCCAGGTTTAGCAGGAAGGTGGATTTTGGCTTGGCCTGCCCTGGCCTTTTCAAGATGTTGGGATTTGAGTTCCCATGAGCCCTTCTTTCACTTGGCAGCCTGTAAAGCTGGGTAAATTGGGAGCTGAAACCTCTGGCCCTCCTCTGTGGGTCTAGCAAGGGGGTCTGGCTCCCAGCTCAGCCTGGGGTTGAGGGCTGGGATGTGGCTCCCATCCAGAAAGCTCCTTGAGCCGTCCAAGGCTGGCTGTTGTAGTACTGATCCCTCGAGTTTCGAGCACCCACTTGCAGACCTGATGCAGAAACTGGAATGTAATTTGTCACTTGTTGGAGGGCCAGGCTGACAGGGGCCAGACAGGGCTGAGTATTGGACAAGGGGGAAGATGAAGTCTTGATGTAATTTGCAGGCATCTGAAGAGCCGGGAAGGCAGATTGAAATGTCAGCCCTGCTCAAGAGGGCTGTCTTCCCATACTCCACCCACTGACAGGAGGGGCCCTGGAGGCCAGGCAGGAGGAGACAAAAACAGAGGGAGCTTGGAGGACAATTCCCACAGGACCCTGGGTAGTCCAGCACTGTCCTGGCTCTGGCAGATGAGGGGGCAGTTCAAGGAGAAAACACCACCACTTTGAGGGGATTGGTCCTTCCTGGATAGGAGGTGGGTAGAGTTCAAATTGCCTTCTGCCAACCCCTAGATCAACGTGCCTTGTCTGTCCTGTCTGACCAAGGGAGGCTCTACACATCCCAATAGTGTGACTCTCCCAGGCAAGTGAAGTAATGCCACCATCTTTATACAGATTTACACTTGTACAACTCTACACAGGCAGAGGATCCCAAGGGTGCATGTGTGTCTCACTCTCCTCTCCAACTGTCCAGTTCTACAAGTTTCTTGGTCACTACTCGTGCATCCAGCAGAGGCCCCAGTTTTCAGATACTGGAAAGCAAAGCCAAGGCCTGAGGAGCCACTGCACAGGAGCTTCCTGAGTCCAGAGGAAGAGCTGCACTCAGGGACAGGATGGAGAAACTGATCTGGTTTAACTCCTTTTTGAGACAGGGTTTCCCTGTAGCCCCAGCTGTCCTAGAACTCCCTATGTAGACCAGGCTGGCTTTGAACTCACAGAGATCCACCTGCCTCTGCCTGCCAAGTGCTGGGATTACAGGCATGCATCACCACACCCAGTTCGCGTTAACTACCTTTTATGGATAGAGAAACTGAGGCTTAGAGAAGGCCAGGGGCTCATCCAGTCAGTGAGAGTTAGGTTACAGAGCCAGGACTGAAGGCTAGCCCTACATAACAGACCACTTTAGGGCTGGGGTGGGGCCTAAATCCTTGGAGCCAGACCTTCCCACAACCCTCAACTGGGCTTTCCTGAATCCAGGAAGTAAGCAACTGCCCAGAGCCCCCACTCCAACCCATTACTCTGTTGATGTCAGGTCTGGTCTTGACCCAGCTTAGCAGGGTAGGGTGTTCTGCCCATCAAACTGACAGCTGTCCTGAGAGACCTGTATGCCAATGGGACCACCTGGGAATGAGGGCAGGGATAGTGGGCAGCTGTGCCCAGGCTCCAGATGGTACAGAAAGCAGCCAAACCAAGATGGAAGCTGGCAGAAGGAAGGCTTTTGGATTGCCAAGTGCAGTGAGAGGCAAGCACTAGGCGAAGAATGGCCTAGAGTCCTCATGGGAGCCTGGCTGCCTAGGGAGGGATGGTATCCATATGGACCATGGGGCCCATGCCCACTGTCAGGAGGGGCTTTTCTGGACCTTTCAGAAAAGAGCCTAGCCCAGTTCCTGACCCCTAGCTGAAGCAAACCAGCCTCTTTGGACCATTGAGGCCCTGACCTGGCATCCTCCTGGCTCAGACCCTCAGAGGGCAGCAAGAGCTGTGGTGCTATAAAGAGAGGGGCAGACCAGGGGGGAGCACATTATGGAGGGCTGTGGCCCAAACCAGGAGAACTAGGCTTGCAGAGATTCTGATAATTCTGAGGCTGCTCTTCAAAACAAAAGTGAGGAGGGGGTTTACATGCTGCCCCGGTGTTAAGCAAAGGCTACAGTCACATGGCAGGTAGAGCCTGGCTTAGCAAGGCTGACTTCAGCAGGCTGACATTTGTGAGCCCTTAGTGCAGTCTTTTCCCTTGGTTAACTCCAAGCCCCACATGCCTTGGTGAGCCTGGTGAACTCAGGGTGGGCCGGACAGATTATCACAATGGAGTCCTGTTGCCGACCCTCATCCCCTGCTCCTATGTGACAGCTCTGCCTTTCAAAAACAGCCAAGGGGCCGGGCATGGTGGCACACGCCTTTAATCCTAGCACTTGGGAGGCAGAGGCAGGCGGATCTTTGTGAGTTCAAGGCCAGCCTGGTCTACAGAGAGAATTCCAGGACAGCTGGGGCTACAGGGAGACCCTGTCTCGAAAAGACCAAAAAAAAAAAAAAAAAAAAAAAAAACCAAACAGCCAAGGAAGAAGCTCTAGGGGCCAGGCTTGCTACCCCTGCCCCTCCCCAGCCCAGGTGTGGCTGCTGGCCACACTCCGCGGGCCTCAGAGCAGGTGTTCTCACCCCTAGAAAGCCCTTCTGGACTCCCAGGTTTGGAGGGAAGTACCCTGGGCCTGGAACTCCACAGCCCCTCCATGCCCCAGTCCCACATGCACTGAACATCCTGTGCTCACTGCTTATGACTTCCATCCCTGAGCAGGAAGGACTGTGTATGCACTGCCCAGCACAGAGCCTTTCACATGAAGTTAGTGCCCAATTTCTGTTTGTGAAAGAAACCTATTCTATTGAAGGCCATTAGTGACTAACCGAAGAATCTTAGGCAATTCCCTTTCTTTGCCTGGCCCACAGTTTCTCCAACTATTTAGTGGATATATTGGTCTATAGTATCAGTAATTCTTCTGGTCTCAGGTGGCCTCTGTGGTATGTCCTGGAGGACTAGGTCTGAGGGAAGTGGCCAGAAATGGCCCTGACTTTATATCCTGCTTCAGTCTTGGCTGTTGTCTTTCTTGCTTTTCCTCTAAAGTGGGTAGCGACCCAGCCCTAATCATTCTGTGTCCCCCAGGACCTCAGATTCAGTTTCAGCCCACTGGGGACCACAGAGTCTTCAAGGATTCTGCTCCCGTGGGTCTGAAGTGGAGGGTGGGCCAGCATATGCCACATTTCCTGATGGCAATCTAGGGCTGTGGCAAGTCTTCATCTCAAGGTTGCCTGGTAACCGCTTTTGAATTCTGATGAAAAGTGTAACAGTGCCAGACCCAGGGCTGCCTGAGGAGTGGGCATGGGGTGGGGCTTGGGCCTGGGCTAGGGCCAGGGTCAGGGCCAGGGTAGGGGTGGGCAGACTCAGCAGTACATCTTGTCCTGTTATCCGGTATACCCCCAGTGGAGAATTAGGGCTGGGTCCAGCCAGGCCCATAGATTCGGTGGGGACAGTAGGCTTGGGGGTGCAGATGGAGCCACCCTAGATCTGCAAGGGGTATCCAGCCTGGCACCTGCCCCTCCCATCTCCTTCCCTACACCTGCAGCTGGCACCTTCCACCCTGTGAGCCACAGCCGGTGCCACCTCTCATTAGGTGATGATTTTACATTAATTACCTTAATTAAGCAGTGCTGAGTGCTAATGGCTTGAGAGGGGGGTGGCTGTTCCTAATTGCCCTTCCAGTCAGCCCAGAGTGAGGGGCCTGGGGCTTGGCAGAACAGGAAAAAACAGTTGCAGAAAGAAGAAGGGGAGCCTAGTACAGCTAGGAGAGGCCACTTCCCTGGGCTTTCTCAGAGGCCTGAACCTTACTGTCCCAGAGGGGAAAGCTAGAGACGCGTGCAGCTGGCTGTCTACCCAGATTCTGGGCCGTGGGAGCCAGACTGGGTGGGAGGCAGGCCTGGAGTTGGTAAGCAGGCACTGCGACCCTGCTCTCCAGACTCCTGCTCTGTCCTCCCTGTGGCTCCCTAATCCTGTGCCTACTTCTCTTAGCTGGATGGAATGCTCTCTCTAAGACCATGATTAAAATGTCCCCTCCTTTTTCCTCCATCCCTATCCCGTACCTCAAGGCACCCCTCCAAGAACTTGTAGTCCAGCCAAAGAGGTGGGAAGCTATAAACAGACCCATAGAAGACAGAGTGGCAAGGGCTAAGATGGGGGATGATGGGCCAAGGCTTTGAGGATCAAAAGAGAATCCCAGAGAAAGTGATGCCAGGGGTGTTGAGACAGTTTTTCAGGCAAAAGGATCAGAATATAATTGGGGTTTGTGGTGAAAGTCAGCCTCAGCCTATTCAGCTACTTGCAAGTTGTTCAAAACAAAGAGGGAGCTAATCATGAGGCAGGAAGTAGCAGAGATGGGCCCAGGACTGCTGGATTATCGTCTGAGAAGAATGTCTGTGTGGGTGAGGGGGCATAGGTAGCAGAGTGTGCCTAGCTAGGTGACCAATGAGGCAGTCACCAAATCACCAGGAGGCACGATGAGAGGTGGGGCCACACAGTAATTAGCGTGATGAAGGGAAAGAGTTTTAGGGGGCAGTCAGGGTGACAGAATTTTGGGGGGAGCTGGTAAGACCAGAAGAGACCAAGGAGACCCTGTTGTTCTGGGGGCACTACCATAGTCCATCATAGTGACCCTACTCCAGGTTTCTGACCTGGACACAATGGGATGATAAAGTTTTGGGGAACAAAAGAAAATATCTGGATTTCAATCCCACGGGTTGAAGAGCCTTTTTCCACCCCAGTATCCCAGCACCCAGCATGTGCTCACCGCGGGATCTGCCCCAGAAGCCTTTGCTGAGTGAGCGGGGAACATGCGCATAAATGAGGTGCCATAGCTTCCTCACAGACGGTCTTGTGTTATCTCTGCTGGGCCATGCAGTTTCAGGTGCAGGTGCAGAACTCATTCACCCAGTGCCTTGTTCATCCAAGGCTGAGCCGAGGCTCTCCTGAGCCTGATTAACCTCTGAGGAAGAGAGTGAACATACCCACTCTCCCACAGTCCTTTCAGGTGTGGCTGGTAGTGCACAGACAGAATCCAACCATCTTTTTGGCTCATCTCCTATTCCTGGCCCTAGGCACCCTCCACCCAACTGGCACCCCTGTGCATTTCTGTCTCCCACTATAACAGGCTCCTTTCTGAGAAAGGGTATCTCTGCTCTTAGACCCAGGCTACTCACCTTGATCTCCACTCCATAGCCAGGGTAGACGGAGATATAGTAGAAACAGTCCAAGCCGACATCAGAGGGTGAGCTGGGGGACGTGGGAGAGTCCAGAAAGCCCTCTGGGCCTGAGAAATTCCAGCTACAGGGGCCTGAGAGGCAGGAGGAGACATGAAGCTAAGCCCGGCCCTGGTGGACTGGGGCCAGCGATAGCTGACCTTCACATGTGTGTGCTTGTGTGGTAAGGCCCATCTCTAGGAATGTCTATTCCTCTTTTGAAAGAATGGGACCACCTTATGCTGAGTACTTACTATGTGCAACCCTACCTCAGTTCTCACAATGATTGCACGAGGTAAGCTTCTTTATTGTCATTGTATAATTGAGCCTCAGAGAGGCTAAACAAAATTCCTAGGGCTGTGTTAGAATTGGAAGAATCAGGACTTGAACCTGGGGCTATCTCCTTCCAGTCCACATGCTTTCTGCAGGCTGGCCTTTGGTGCCAAAGGGCAGGGCAGGTTCACACAGTGTCAGAGATAGAGGCATTTAGGGATCCTGCTGTTCCTCCCCCACCCCTGCTTCCAGCCCTGGGAGCCAGCAGGTAGCTGACCTGGTGGCTGGACTGTGGTGATGGTGGTGGTAATGATGGTGGTGGTGGTGGTAGTCTCCTCATCATCCCCTGAAGCCGTGGTGGTGATAGTCCCCTCAGTACCCAGCCCTGTGGTCTGGGACATGACCCCTGGAGACCATGGTCTGCCCATGTCTCCAGGACCCTCCTGAGTTGGAGTCCATGGTCTGCTGGGAGGTGTAGTACTGGGCCTGTCCCCTGGGTGCGGGGTGGGCACTGCCATGCTGGGCCCCGGAGGTAGGGGAGCTGTGATATGGAGCTCAGGGGACTCTGATTCCAGACTCCAAGGTTTCTCCCTGGAGTGGGGCTGTGTGGGTGCTGCGGCCACAGCTGGAGTGGGACTGGTAAAGACTGGGCGGCTATCCTGGTTGGTCAGGCGGGGAAGGGGGCTTGAAGTGAAGGGTGTTGGTGGGTCGGGCTGGAAGGGCTGAGCAGGCCTCAACTCCTCCTCGCCCCTCTCTAGCTCATCTTGAAGGAATTCCTCCAGCAGTGGGTGATGGTTGAGCAGCTTGAGGGTAGGAGCTGTGGTGACGAAGTGTATGCCGCCCTGGTCTGGCTGCTCAGGTGTGGGGGCTGCTGTCATTTCCCCATCTGTCTCCTTGATGCCTGTAGCTTGACCTTCCCCCATGGTTGGAGCCTCTGAGGAGAGTCCTGAAATGATAATGAATGATCAGAGGTCCTCCTGCTACGCCACAGTGAGCAGCATCCCACCCAGTTCAGGCAGGAGGAGATCCATCTCCCTTTTGACAGAGAGCCTTGGAGAGTGTGCTCATCGTTGAGAATCATGGAGCTATAAAATTTTACAGCTGGAAGCCAGACGATATCACATACTTCAGGGATGGCACATGAACTATCCTTTCTCCTCCAGCACCCAAGACAGACATTACAAATCGATCATTGCACTATTTCTTGGTGTTCTCAGATTCTGAGATTCCTTCTCAACACAGTCCCCTAAGAAGTCATGACATGACCAATAAATATTTGCCATCCCTAATTAGATCAAAGGCTTTATTTTTACTGACGAGGAGGGAGGTCAGAAAAAGGAAGTGTTCCTCAGCTGGTAAAATGTTTGCTTAGCATGAATGAAGCAGAGGGTTCAATCCTTGGCACCATATAAACAGGCATGGGGGCACACAGCCAGAAGATCAAAAGTTTAGCCGGGCGCATGCCTTTAATCCTAGCACTCGGGAGGCAGAGGCAGGCGGATCTTTGTGAGTTCAAGACCAGCCTGGTCTACAGAGTGAGTTCCAGGACAGCTGGGGCTACAGGGAGACCCTGCCTTGAAAAGACCAATTAAAAAAAAAAACAACAAAAGATTACAAAGTTCAAGGTCATCTTCAACTGCCATAGTGAGTTTGAAGACAGCCTGAGACATCAGAAGGGGAATAAAAAATGCTTTGCTTAAAGTCATATGACCACTATAAATGGGAGAGAAGGATCTGGCTGAGATTATAGGACATTCAAATTCATGTCTTGTTTCTAGTGACACTTCTGGCCCTTAGTCTTGGGAAATATATCACATATTTGGAATTTGATTTAGTTTCATCGTGGATGCTTGACTTTTTTTTTTTAAACATTAAGCTAAAAAAATTTTTAATTTTTTATCATTTTTATGTGTGTGGATATCTCTTACCTGCATGCTATGTAAATGCTTTTTTTTTTTTTGTATTTTTTTTTGTCTTTTCGAGATAGGTCTCTTGGCATCCCAGCTGTCCGGGAATCACTCTGTCGTAGACCAAGTCGACCTTGAAACTCACAAATATCCACTGCCTCTGCCTCCAAGCGCTAGGTTAAGGGTAGCGCCACCATCACCCAGCAAATGCATGTTTAAACAAACCCACAGACCAGAAGAGGGTGTTGGATCCCCCTGGAAACTACAGTTATATGGAATAGTTGTTAGGCTGCCATCTGGGTGCTGGGAATTGAGCCCAGGTCCCATGCAGAGAGCATCGCCAGTGTCTCTTACACTGCTGAACCATCTTCCAGCCCCCATGAAGCTATTTTTAGAGATTTTTATATTTAATGAAATGTCCGTGTGTTGTGTTGGTGGGGTGTGTGTGTGTGTGTGTGTGTGTTGGGGGGGAGTGACCACAAATGGCCTCAGATACTCTGAAACTAGAGTTAAAGTGGCTGTAAGCCAACTGACTTGGGTGCTGGGAACAGAACTCTGGCCCTTTGCAAACACAGTTTTTGTAATCACTGAGCCATCTCTCTAGTCCCAATGCTTGAAGTCCCATTTCTCTCACTTCTCAGAAAATTATTCATCTCCTCCCCTTTCCTGATTTGTGTGGTGTGTGTGTGTGTGTGTGTGTGTGTGTGTGTGTGTGACATTCTCTCTATGTAGCTGGCTGGCCTGGAAGTCTTCTACTTAGATTTGGCATCAAATTCATAGAGATCTGTGCTGGGGAGGTGTGTGTCACCATGACCAGCACTCTTTCCTGATTTTTTTTTTTTTTTTGAGGCAGGGTCTCCCTGTTATACCAGCTTTCCTGAGCTCGCTCTGTTAGACCAGGCTGTGGCCTTGACCCACTAGAGATCTGCCACCTCTTTTTCCTACCTCCCGAGTGTGGGATTAAAAGTGCGAGCCACCACGCCGGGCTATCTTTCTGATTTATTGTTTTTTTTTTTTTTTTGGTCTTTTCGAGACAGGGTCTCTCTGTAGCCCCAGCTGTCCTGGAACTCTGTAGACCAGGCTGGCCTTGAACTCACAAAGATCTGCCTGCCTCTGCTCCCAAGTGCTAGGATTAAAGGCGTGGCCCAGGCAGAGGCAAAGCAGTAATGTTAGTAGAGTGGGAAGACCCCAGCCCCAGGGCAGATTGGGCTTCATATCCCAGGTCAGTCTCTCAGGTCTCGCAGGGGTTATGTGGCCTCAGGCAACGAGCCTACAACCTTTGACCCTCAGTGTTCTTACCCTTTGTACAGTATAGTTTTTTTCTTTTTTAAGGATTAATTGAGAAAATGCTATTTCCTTTCTTGATTTGATAGGTCTCCCTGAATTCTTTTTCGTTTTTTCTTTTATTTTGAGATGGGAGTCTCAATCCATAGCCTCCAGGCTGGTCTGTAACTCTAATAATCCTCTGCCTCCTGAGTGCTGGGATAATAGGCAATGGATCTATGCACCATCATGCCCAGTTCTCCTTTGCTCCTTCTTAGAACACCAGGCAGGGTCAAACAGGGATAGAATGATATCTGGCATGCTACCTCTCCATTCATGGCAGATGTCACCAATCAACATTGATAGTTTCTTACTAAGGCCACATGGGACTTCAGAATCCTTCTCAACAGTTATGCAGGAAGCCATTACCACCCAATTAGGCTACAGAAGATGAAACTCATTTGCTATCTCTGGTCAGAAGTATAGATTGCTCTGCTATTGATTATGTTGACTCATTTAACCACCTCACTGAAGAGACGATGCTTGTCTGCTTGTGACCCACTAGGCTCCCTAGATCCTTAACTGTCAAGAAAAGGTCAGTGGACGCTGGCTCCCCATTCAGTTCATACAGAATTTTGTCAGTTCTGAAAAGGCTGGGGTGACATTTCCAATCTCCACAGCTTCAAAATGGCTGCACAAGAATTCAGGAAGTACAACCAGGTTGAGAGAGCAAGTTTGCAAGGAGGTTGGTTCCTCCCTATGCCTGCTGGTGGGGCTGTCATTCCACAGGCTCACACCCACTCCATGGATTGGCAGTCATGAGGAAGTGGCAGATGGCCTACATTCTGTTCAGGAGACCAGAGCAGCTCTGATGTGTCAGACAAATGGGAGGAGGGAGGAAATTGGGGCGGGGGAGGCAGGTTTAGGTTGGAGAACTCTCCATTCTTCTGGGTCATAGGTGCCCAGGCAATCCGAAGCCTCGAGAAACCTGAATCAACTGCTATCTCCTGAGATGCCCACTAAAGTAGCCCATCTGTGCTCTGGCATTTGTGCCAGGCTCTAATATCACAGTGTCCAAACTAAATACCCAGCCAGGCTCATATCCCCCAGAGCAGATGGTCCAACGGTACGGGGTATCTTTCATCTAAATCAGTGATGGAGGGTTGAGGCAGTGCCTGTGACAGGCCAAGACAAGGCTACTTTCCTTTCCCACCCCCCAGATGTCACTCTCTCTCTGCCAGGTAAGCAGTGACTATTCTTAGCATGCACACGGTCAGGAGCCCTTGGAGCTCTTCATTGCTTCAGGTCTCTTTTCCAGGGCTGCCCATTAAGAGGTATGGCCTATGGTTCCCAAGGTGGGCACCTGTGGGACTCCTGCTTGGGAGAGAATGAGCACACAGACAGCCTCTACCTCAGGAAATGACCAGAGCCGGCATAGCTCTCTTGCCGGCAGCCAGGTGGGTGCTGGGCAATGGAGCAGAGCTAATGGGCACCTCCCGTAACTGTCGATTGCACTGATTGTGTTATCTAGGGGGACCGAGACTTGGTTAAATGGGATTGAGATAGCATATCAAACGAGCAAATTGATTCCCAAATCTGCTGCCACTTGGTCCCTACGGGCGCCACCCACTGTCAGCTAGGGTAAGATAATCTCTGGAAGATAAGCCATTTCTGTAGGAGGGCATCTCCAAATACCCTAGATGACTGCTGGAGGTCTGGGGGGCTATGAAATGCCCCCCTTTGTCCCAGGGATGTGGCTAGGAGAGCAGGGGCTTCTCTTTGCCTGGTTGAGTTTAGTGTACAGGGCTAACAAAAGGGCAGAGCAGGATACAGGATACCCGGACCGGCAGAAGGAGAGGCCAAAGGTCCAGGTATGAGTGCTCCGTTTCACTGGGCATCTGCTGGGCCAGTCCCTTCAAGACCCTTGTATTATTATTATTTTTTTAATTTTATTTATTTCCGTATGTGTATGAATGTATTGTCTGCATGCAAGTCTGTGCACCTGTGACGTGCATTGCAGCGGAGGTCAGAAGAGGGTGTCAGACTCCCCTGGAACTGGAATTCTCCTAGAATTGGAGTTTCAGACGGCTCTTGGCCGCCATGTGGGTACTGGAGATCAAACCCGGGTCCTCTGTAAGAGCGGTCGGCGCTCTTAACCACTAGACCATCTCTCTGGCCCTATTATTATTATTATTATTAATTTTTTTGTGTGTATTTTTGAGACAGGGTTTCCCTTTAGTCTCTTGCTATGTAGACCAGGATGGCCTTAAGCTTTCAATCAATCCTTCTGCCTTCATCTTCTAAAGACCAGGACTGTTTTTTTGTTTGTTTGGTTTTGGTTTTTTTGTTTTTGTTTTGTCTTTTCTTTTTTTAAGATTTTTTTTTGGATTTTTTTTTTTTTACTTTTATTTATTTTCGTATGTGTATGAATGTACTGTCTGCATGTAGGATTGTGCACCCGTGTCCTTCAATGCCATGGTCAGAAAAGGGTGTTGGATTCCCCTGGAACTAGAGTTAAACTCATCCTCCATGTAGGTGCTGGGGATCGAACCTGGGTCCTCTGCAAGAGCAGTCGGCGCTCTTAACCGCTAGGCCATCTCTCCAGCCCCTGTTTTGTCTTTTTGAGACAGGGTCTCTCTGTAACCCCAGCTGGCCTAGAACTCACTATATACACCAAGCTGGCCTTGAACTCACAGAGATCTGCCTGCTTCTGCCTCCCAAGTGCTGGGATTAAAGGCTTGCACCACCATGCCCAGCTTCTTTTGTTTGTTTTTTCTTTTTTTTTTTTTTTTTGGTATTTTTGAGACAGGGTCTCTCTTTAGTCCCAGCTGGCCTGGAGCTCACTATGTAGACCAGGCTGGCCTTGAACTCACAGAGATCTGCCTGCCTCCACCTCCCGAGTGCTGGGATTAAAGGCATGCGCCACCACACCCGGCTCCAAGAGATGGTCTCATATAGCCCAGGCTGGCCTTCAACTTCTGGATCCTCCTGCCTCTGCTTCCCAAGTGCCAAGATTACAGGCATGTGACACCACACCCAGCAGCCTGTAATATTTAATTGACATAGTAATTCTGTGATAAAGGAATCTTCCTCATGTTTTCCAAAGAACTTGGAATTCACAGCTGAATGAGGGGAGGAATTTCTCAGGCTTGGTGTTGGAGCTGAGAGTCAACCTGTGTTCATCTAGTTCTACTATTGATTATGTTGACTCATTTAACCACATCATTGAGGAGATGATACACATTCTATTTGTGGTCCACCAGGCTCCTTAACTGCCAAGAAAAGGTCAGTGAACGCTGGCTCCACGTTCAGTTCATACAGAATTTTATCAGCTCTGAGAAGGCTTTCAAAATGGCTGTGCTGGAGAGATGGCCTAGCGGTTAAGAGCGCCGACCGCTCTTACAGAGGACCCGGGTTCGATCCCCAGCACCCACATGGCGGCCGAGAACTGTCCGAAACTCCAATTCCAGGAGAACTCTAGTTCCAGGGGAATCCGACGCCCTCTTTTGACCTCTGCGGCATTGCAGGACACGGGTGCACAAACTTGCATGCAGACAGTACATTCATACACATACAGAAATAAATAAAATTAATTAAAAAAATTTACAAAATGGCTGTGCAAGGATCTGGAAAGGAAATATAACTGAGATGGCCCAGTCATCCCAGATTAGCCTGATTCATGGCAGGGATGAACAGAGCAATGAACCCTCAAAACATCTAAGGTCTCTGAAGGTTAGAAGTGAACCCTGCCCTTGGGAAGGTTTCTGGCTAGAACTTAGGCAGCCCTGACTCCGGGCCCAAAGCACAGGTCAGCCTGGGACATGTGCCGGAGCTCCAACATTACTCACCAGTGTCAGGGCATAGTCACACAGACCTGCGTTCAATTGTCAGCTCTTCCACCTAAAAGCCATTCAGGCCAGGTGTCCTGGGGCACACCTTTAATCCCCACACTCAGGAGGCAGAGGAGGTGGATCTGAGTCTGAGGCCAGCCTGATCTACATAGACCAGGCCAACCAAGGCTACATAGCAAGAACCTGTATCAAAAAACAAAATGAAGAAACAAAGCCACCGCTCAGAACTTGATCTCAGAATGTTCTAAATAGCAGTGTTCTGGGGGATGGTTAAGGGAGAGCTGACTGGGAGGCAGGTGGCTAGGATAGGAAGGATTTAGCTCTCAAGGTGAGTTCCCTCCTCTGGGGAAGGGGGGACAGCAAGTGCGATCACCATTGGGTAACTGTGTATATGACCAAGGGTATGTGGTACATAAAGCAAGCATAGGGCTGCCTCTTCTATGAAGAGGGCAGCCACCTCAAGGCCCTGCATGTCCCTGGAGGACAAAGCTGGGGCTATAAGCAGATAGACTCCCATAATCCACATCTGCTCCAGTTTACTAGGTGCAGGACCTGGGATGGTTTTTCCACCACTCCCTCCAGAGCTCCTTAGGACTGGGTCTGCACCTCCAAGTGGGCTGGGTCTGGGAAACACCCTCCTCTCCCAGTTTCCCAGCAGTCTCCACCAGTGTAGGAGGCCCCTAAGCTTTGGAGCAGCCCCCAGCCCTGGGCACAGCAGTCTGGGCCCTCCCCTTCTCTCCCCTCCACCCCCCCTTGCATTAGCTCTTAAGCTATGCAAATAGACATCGGAGGGAGCCTGTTTAAAGTATTTAGATGAAATGAAAAAAGGCTTTCATTGGCACTAATGAGCCATTCAGGATGCCTCCCCGGTGGATTCTCGCTGCTCCACCTCCCTGTGCTACCCCACCTTTGATCCCTCTAGGGATTGGAAGTCCCACCCCCAGTCCCAACCTGATGGTTCCCTGCCCCATCTCCTCTTCAGGGTCCAGAGGCATTGGGGTACACTGTAGGACTCGGTGCCCCATAACTGGCAGGTTTGGATCAGGATGGAGGATTGAAGCCTCTTCTATCTCCAGCTAGGTAGGAGTTATGGTCTCTGTCTTATAGATGGATAAACTGTGGCCTAGGGTCACAGGGCTGGTGGGCAGTGAGCAGGTGGCATTGTACAGTGCCCTTTCCTGGAGGACCAGCTGTCCCAGACAATGGTACAGCCTCAGGATTTCCCCTAAGCTTTTTTTGCTTCTGGTCTTTCTGGGCCACACAGCCAGGAAGCCTTGGGTTCTAATTCCAAATACATGTCTCACTAGAGTATGACCTGTCTCCACACCTGTGAAGGGAAAATAACTGAGCTTCCACCTGCCAGCCCCACACCATCCTCTGCAAGGGTGGATGGGACTACCTCTCACTCTAAAGCTCATTGTGGTGCAGGCCCCAACAGGAGCCTCAGAGGCTCATGTCCAGTGGAGGGGAAGGCCCCATGGTTTTGGGATGAGTTCAGGGGAGTTTGCCCACTTTAGGGCAGTACCAGCTTTCAGCTTGGAAGATGGGGTCTGAAAGCATTGGGGTTCCAGGGAGCTTGGGGGATGCAGTGCGTAGGGAGTCCACTCTTCTGAGATCTAGGGGTTAAGCTGGCCCAGCATTGAGAGAATGAGAATTTAATAGGATCCATTTATTATCCCATAAAAATTAATGAGTTTATTCTGGAGGTTTCCTGGCCCCTTTCAAGTTTTAATAGGGGATTAGTGAGGGCCTGGCCTTACAGACCCCTATTATCCCAGAGGTAGGGAAGGGGAAGGGGCCCTAGGTGTCAGAGTGCCTGGTACTCCCCCCACTCCCACCCCGTCCCCCGGGGCTGACTCTCATATCCACACTGACAAATCTATTCCTGTACTGAGGCCCTGCCTAGAGATTGGCAGGGCCACAGAGCCCCTGAGGTCCATTTGAAGAGATTTCTCATTCCACGATGTCCAGCATCTGAAGATGTGCTACTGTGTCTGCTTGTATTGACTGGGAAGACAATATAACTCTCATAGTACAGATGCCCAAACTGAGGCCCAGAGCCGGGATGTGTGTCCCAAGGTTACCTAGAAGCTGTGTCAGAGCCAGAATGGACACATTCTACCTTCTGTGGTCTGGGCCAATTGGTAACAGCTGCCATCTGCTTCTCTCAGAGCTTGCTGTGTACTCACAGCACCCTTGGCCTCCTTGGTCCTAGGGAAGTTTTGTGTCTTTACCCCAAGAGATGGAGACTTTGGGGGCCCAGTGTGGTTAAGTAACCTATCCAAGGTCACACAGACTCCTTGAATTGGAACCCAGGGCCCAGCCCTGTAAGCTGGTCTCACTGTCTCCTCACAGCCTAGCTCTACACTAGCCTGGATGCTATTATGCTAGGACACCTGTGTGGGAACCTTGCACCTTGTGGTGATGGAGAGGCCTTGACAGTATTCTGGAGGGTAGTCATTTGGGATAGGCATAGGGAAAAGGCGACAGGTGCTTCCCATAACCTTCCATTTACTCACGTTATTCTACTTTCCTGCTATGCTTTCTCCTTTGTCTCTTCAAAACCTCCCATCTTTCAAGGTCCAATTCCTGTCTGCTGTCTGGGGGAGCCATCCCTGCCTGGCCACCCTCTAACCTCCTGGGGTACTTCTTGATCAGCCCTAAGCACATAGCTGGTTTGCAGTGTGGGCAAGGATCCAGGATCAGTCAACTCTAACTCTCTTCCCATAGTTCTGCCCACAAATGTTGGCCCCTTGGTGGAGGATGCCCCAGGCACAGTTTCTAAGCCCAGGTCTGCCTGCCTGCATGTTCAGAAGCCACCTTGCTCCAAAGCACCTGGCTCTTGGCCAACAGGAGTGGGCAGGGGCAGGTCCAGCAGGGAGAAGATGGGCAGCTGGCAATTGATAGGGCCTCTCCTCTTCCCCTGTCACTATCCTCTCCATCACACCCTATCACCACCCTCTTTCTTACTCAGCCCGTATCAATCCAATCAAGTCTAGACTGCACACATGATCAGAGGTGCCTCCTCTTGGCCAAACTCCAGGTGGAGGAGTAGCAAGTTCCTGGAATCGGAGCCCTTGTCACCTCTCTGAGCATCTCATCTCTCCTTCATTTACCTAGGTTTTCCAGGTCACACAGCAAACCAGGGATCGAAGGCTCCTGTCCCAACTGCTCTGAAGAGGGAGCCCTCCAGGGTCTACCATCTATGGGATATCTTTAGAGACAGAACACTCATGGCTTCCCGAGTGACCAGGAGCAGCTACCACATCAACATCCTTCAGTATCTTTGGGGTTGGGGTCTTATCACAGGGTGGAGGGAGGAGAAATGGAGGTTGGAGGTGCCACCCAAGAATCAGGCCATCTCACTCTGGTCTGCCCCAGATAGATGAGGCTTGGCACTGCTGCCCAAGTCACTTCCCCATCCCAAGCCTGCGTACCCCATCAATAAAGTGGAGATGGGCGTAAGGATGCTGCCTGTCTCACATTCCAGAACCCTGTGAACCATGAAAGACTGTATATAAAGTAGTAGGGGACCCTTTATGTGACCTTTACCATAAGCCCAGTGACATCCCAAGTGCGTTACCATGGTGAGCTCATTGAAACTTACATAGTTCTATGAGATAGGAACTTTATTACCCCATTTTACAGTTGAGGAAACTAAGATACCAAGGAAGTACAGCTTCCAGGTTTATCAGTTTGGACAAGGGTTGTCTAAAGGAGGAGCACTGTGGCACTGTGCAAATAGAGCTACCCATAGTGATGGAAATGTGCTGCGTCGGCGTGCTTAGTATGGCAGCAAGAGAGCCGGGATGTATACAGCTTAGTGAGATACTTGACCAGCACACACAAGGGCCTGAGTTCCCTAGCACTGAAAAAGGTTTATTTTTTTTTTTTTATTTTTTTTTAGTTAACCAGTAGTCACATGAGGCCATAGAGCACTCTAAATGTGACTAATGAGGATGAGGTAACAGATTTTTAAAAATTTATTTATTTTTTGTCTTTTGAGACAGGGTTTCCCTGTAGCCCCACCTGTTCTGGAACTCACTATGTAGACCAGGCTGGCCAGAGAGAGCCACCTCTCTCTGCCTCCCAAGTGCTGGGATTAAAAGCATGTGTCACCATGCCTGGCTATTTGTTTTTATTTATTTATATTTATTTATTGGTGTTTTTGAGACAGGGTCTCCCTGTAGTTTCAGCTGTCCTAGAACTCACTATGTAGACCAGGTTGACCTTTAATTCAAAAAGATCTGCCTGCCTCTGCCTCCCAAGTGCTGGGATTAATGGTGTGTGCCACCACACCCGGCTATTTATTTATTTATTTATTTATTTTTGTCTTTTCGAGACAGGGTTTCCCTGTAGCTTCAGCTGGCCTGGAACTTGCTCTGTAGACCAGGCTGGCCTTGAACTCACAGAGATCCACCTGCCTCTGCCTCCTAAGTGCTAGGATTAAAGGCGTGCGCCACCACGCCCCGCTAGCTATTTATTTTTTATGTGTGTGTTTTGCTTGATGCATCTAAGTACATCACATACATGTAATGTCCACATAGGCCAAAAGAGGGCATTGGATCCCATGGAACTGGAGTTATGGACAATTGTTAGCCACTATGTGGGTGCTGGGAACTGAATGTGGATCTCCTGCAAGAGCATCCAGTGCTCTTAACCCCTGAGCCATCTCTCCAGTCCCCCAAATAGAAAATTTTAAGTTAATTTCATGTTTGTGACTTTACATTTAGATAGCCACACATGGTTAGTGGCTTCTATATACAATGAGAAATCAATGGCCACAGCCTGATTTCTGAGAGTATTCACCACCTCTTGCGAGGGAAGAACATGAGGTGAGACTCCTGGAAGAGTTAGGATGGAGTGTCTGCTTCCCTTTTAGGGGACTCTGAAGACCTGGGGACCGAGGTGGAGGAAGGAGCCCTAGGACTTCTTCAGGGTTGCCATGAAGGTCTCAGGAGAGCTGGGCCTGTCAAGCACTGATGATGCTTGCTTCCAGCTATGGCCAAGTGCTGGTGTCTGCTGCTTGGGTACTCGATGGGCAATTTTGTGAGCTAGTGGAGAGCCACTTTAGGAGGACTTGGACTTTATGGGAGGGACATGTGGCCTCATGTGATTTGGCCCAGGCATGTGTGTGTGTTCCATGGGAACACCTGCTGTGCTCCAACTTCTCTCCTTACCACCTAGTCAGCAGTAGAGTACAGGGTATCCTGGAGCAGTCTGAAACAGTCCTAGAACAGCTGCCCAGAATAGGATACTCACATTTACTAAGTATCCCTGAAAGCCAAGTACAAACCTCCCAAAGAGCTGTCTTCCCCTCAGAGTGGTTGGTTTGGTTGCCCTTTGTGCTCTGCTCGGCATCTGTATTTTACATTTTACATATGAAGATATCGAGACCGAAATGTGAAGTTGACCATCAGGGTGGAAGTGGCCATCAAGAGTCTGTCTGTTTCACAGCCTGGGATTAGCACTGCTACTGCACTGATGGCTATGTACATGTGTGCATCCGTGTGTGTGTGTGTGTGTGTGTGCGTGCAAGTGCGTGCATGTGTGTGTGTGAGTGCGTGTGTGCCCAAGTCCACACATGCATGGGCTTCTAGTCACTACCATTTGTCCTTCTTGCTTATGAATATCACACCCTGAAATCTCAAGCCCAGAAAGAACCTAGGACCCAGAAGAAGGGGTACACTGTTCCCACAGCAGCTATTGTGTCCCTTCCTAGGACTCTAACCCTACCTTCCCAGAGCTGTTTGTCCTGACAGCCCCTCAGGCTCTGAACAGGTATGTGGGGGTGGGGAGACCTCCTCTGGGCTGCATTCAGGAAAGCCCCTTTCACCCCCTTGTGCCTTCCCTGCTGTGAGGCTGTGACCGGGAGCCCAGGGTGGAGGGAGTCCCTGCTAACTGCCATGTTCTCTGCTTTCCAATTTAAAATCTAATATGGTCTCGCCACTGCAGAGCTGGGGGCTGGAGAGGTGATTAATGAGGCCTCTGCTACAGCGTCACCTGCTGCACTCTACACCTTCCCCTGCGGCCTTGTGTTCCCTCTTCCAGTCTACCTACTAGCCCTGGGGACCTGGGGGCCATAGCTCTGCCTGCCTACTAGTGGTTCCTGGGACCAGGACCTTAGCGTACAGGCCTGAGGAGTGGGGCTATAGAGTTGGCCTCTGTCCCTGGGATGGAAGGGGCAGGAGGGAAACCCTTTTCTTCTCACCCCTTGCCAGGTTAATCTACTGTACCTCACCTTTATTGGGCTGTGGTGAATCAGGGTCTAGGTTGGTACTGAGGCTGGGCTTCCTTCCCTCATCTGGGGTTTCTATTCATCAGCTCCTCTGTTTATCTGCTACTCCAAACCTCTTCTTCTGCCTAGGACGTTAGGCAGGAGACAAAGGATTTCCCTGCTGGTCCCAAGGCAGAAATGTGGAGCCAAAAGGCAAAGGGACATGGGCCTGAGCTGGGTGCTCATGTCACAGCTCTCCCTCAGAGCCAGCCCAGCCAGCCGCTTCTACCACCATCCACAGCAAAAACCGTATTTCTCTGAATGGCAAACCTGGGAAATGTCAGCTGGGACAGAAAGGCTGAGGAGGTAGAACTCCATTCTCCCTGGAGCTAGTAGCAGGGCCAGCTCATCCAACCCAGCTGGGGAACAGGAGTTGATCAAGGAACAGCCATTCCCTCCATCTTCTGCCCCTTGCCTTGTTCCAGACACCAGCTAAGGACAATCCCTCCTAGCCAGGGGCCCAGCAAGGCAGGGCTGTAAGGTGTCAGGGCCGGAAAGCAGGTCCTTTCCTGAGCCTCAGACCAGCATCTCTGGGATGCTGCCCCTCCCAGTTCCTACCCCATGGTTCAAGAGCCAACTTCATTGAGACCATTTCCTGTACTTGTGTCCACATCTGAGCTGGATCACTGGTGGGTATAGTCCCAAGATTCCATGAGTTTGGGTCCAGTGAAGAAACTTGTTTGTGCATGAGAGCCAAAGTCACTTTCCTGACCTTGTCATCTTTACTCTCTGATGCTTTTTTCTGCTGCACCTGGGGGAAGATGGACTGGGGAAGAAGGGACCCTGAGCTCAGAGCTCCAGGCCACCCTGACCCTCAGTGCTGAAGTGGGCTCTGGATAGTCCTTTCCCTGGAGGTCACTGTCCTTAGCTGTGGAAGCTCAGTGCAGGTGAGGCCTCATTAGAGCCCTAGCTCTAATATGGTTGTATTTCTGCCATTGATGAGCTAGCTTTGTGGCCTTGGGCTTGACCTACTCTCTCTCTGGGCCTGTCTGATTTTTCTCAACACTTGGTTCCTGACTTCTTAGAAAGTCTTTAGGCAGGTGGGACAGTTAAATCCCCTTTATTCTTAGTCCTCACGCCTAGGGGTTGTTGGAAGCTCCTGCTGGGCAGGGTAGGGATCATACCCTGCTGACTGGCCGCTTCCTTCTCTATGCTCTACAGCAGCTCTCCTCACCTCCATTTTTTGGTCAGTATTTTCTGAGCATTGGAAAGCTAAGCTGTGTGTTCACAACTATGGAAGTGTGATATGTATGTGTATGTTATATGTGTGCACATGTGAACATGCATGTTCATGTATGTCCAAATATGAGTGTATGTGCATATATATGTATCTGGGCTTGTGACAGGTCTGTGTGGATGCATGGAGAGACAGGTGGGGCTGGAGGACCCTGAGACCCCTAAACTTTTTGACCACCTGCTATGTAGTGTGCGACGCTCTGGGTTCACCTGCGCTGTCTGATGAATGCCTCCCATCCTTCAGGTAAGGAAGCCCAGTGAGAAGGCTGCCCTGACCTGTGAGAGTTGGTCTAGCTGGGACTTGGGGCTGATTCCCTCTCGTCCATTGGTTCAAACCCATGAAATTTCTCTGTCTTGTGCTTTCCCTGCTGATCTCTGGTTTCCAGAGCTTTTGGGAGTAGCAATGGCTCCTTGGGGGTCTGGAAGTAATGAGCTTTAATGGTGGCCTCTGGGCAGAATTGAGCCACAGCCTGGACCTGAAACCTCTCTAGGAAGTGCAAGACCAGTATCAGAAGCTCCTGGATGAGTAACTTCTTTGGGCCAGGCCTCCCCCCTCTCCTCTTCTTGACCCTTGGAACCCCTTTCCACCTTTCACAGCTTCCATGAGGGAGGCTGGGAGCTTCAGACTTACTTCCAAATGACCTAGGGAGAAGTCACTGCAAGCCCAAGCTCTGCCTTTCAGGACTTGGGGGATGGGTGTAGGAGTAGAGATTGGTAAACTAGGGCTTTCCTCCAGCAGGTAGGGTAGAATTTTACCTTCCCAGGCTTGGCCTGTCCCTCCACTTCCCCAGAAATTCTTGGTGGGGGGAGGGTAGGGGTGCAGGTTGCTAAAAATAGCAGCAGCAGTTCTAGCAATGAGTCTCCTTGAGGGGTCAGTGGAGCCCAAAATTGGGGAGAAAGAGAATGAAGTAGGCAGGGAGGGAGAGACAGCAGCATGAGCTGGGGTGCGCTGTCCGTATATCACTGTGGGCCCTGGGGTGCAGAGACCGAAAGCAGTGACATTCAGGGACAGATGGATGAGCCAGGCAGGGATGCACACTGAAGGCTGCCTGTGTCTATGTTGCTTCTCCCACAGAATCCTAGGGTTGTCAGGCAGACCCAGCTGCTCAGCCTCCAACCCTTTACACACACATACCCCTTGCCCAACCTTACTTTGACTTCCAAGGACCCCACTGAACTGGGTGGATGAGCTGAGTTAAACCCTCTCCCCACCCCAGACCCCCCACCTGCTAACCTCTGCTATTTGTACAGAAGCCCAGGGAGCACCAGAGGCAGTGTCAGAGTTACAGGTTCAGCAGGGCTCAGGTTTAGGACACCAGACTTGAACAGCCCTTTTCTTAGCCTAGGGTGCAGATAGAGAGGAATGAGAGAGAGATCACTAGACCCAGTAGGGTAGGATAGGGTTCTGTCACAAAATGGACTCGAGTGGGCCATGTAGGAAGGAAGAGAAAGGAATCTGTAAATAAATGTGCCTTTGAGCTCTCTTATGTATATCTTGCTGGGTCCTTCCTTCACACCTTTGCCTGGAAGTATCAGAGGCATTTTGATCCTCAAAATGTGACTTTCTTTCAGTGTCTTTTTTGTTTTGGTTTAGTTTTGTTTGTTTGTTTTATTTTGTTTTTTGGTTTAGTTTTGGTAAGCTCTCCCTGTGTAGCCCGGGTAGCCTGGAACTCAAGAGTTCTGCCTGCCTCTGTCTCCTGAGTGCTGGGATTAAACGTGTGCACCACCATGCCAAGATTCCTCCAGTTTGTTTTGTTTTTAACCAGCTACAAAATAGGGTGTTGTGGTGGGAGGGTGCCTACCAGCTGCTGGACCAGATGTTTCAAATAGCTAGCACATCTCCTTGCTGGATGGAAAGGTTGTCTAGGGCAATGTTGCCGGAGCCGGATGAAGACCCTCAGAAGTTGCCTGAACCCAGCCTCTGCCTCTCTGTCTCCTTAATGTCATCTTGCTGAGCAGACCTGGTTGAGCTGGTGC
This sequence comes from Rhizomys pruinosus, assembly GCA_009823505.1. NCBI lineage: Eukaryota > Metazoa > Chordata > Mammalia > Rodentia > Spalacidae > Rhizomys > Rhizomys pruinosus. The sequence continues at coordinate 1,000,655 of VZQC01006579.1, forward strand.
TCAGCCCTGGCCTGGCCTCCTGGGTCACTTGGCCCAATCCCTCTAGTACAGAGTGGCCCCTCTTGGTACTCCCGAGCTCTCTGGCTACTGGAGGACCTTCTCTTCAAGTGGGGCTTCTGCTCTCTTCCCAGTCCTTTCCCCTCCCTCATCTTATGGTGTCCACGAAAGAGGTGGGACAGGATCTGGTACCATGAATTCCCACAGGGAGATGACACAACTTACCCAAGGTCATCCATGAAGCATGAGCCAGTATGAGTTTAAACCTAGAGTCTTGGCTCCCTAACTAGCACTCTGCTTTGTGTTCTTCACTTGGGATTTCTCCCTCCTTGAGGCACAGTGTGGCTCTCCACACGGCCTGATAACCCCCTCCCAGGCTCCCTGGGACTCCCTAGGCACCTGCTGGCTTGTGGGACCCTGGCCAGGCGCTCAGCAGGTGGCTGCTCTGTGGACAAAGAAGCTGGTGATCAGCAGCTGAGTTGGGAGGGAGGAGGGAACTGAAGAAGCTAAGGGGGTGGGGAGTAGTGTGGAGGGATCTGGGCTGAGAATGGGAGAGAAGAGGAAAGCAGTATTCGATACTATACAGGGGTACTCAATGGCTGGACATTTCACGGAACCTCCCTAAATTCTGCCCTCCCTGCCTGATGACCATCTGGAGGGAGAGGCCTGATAGTAGAGGGAAGAGCCAGGGACAGGGGAGGAAAGTGGCAAGGCAATCTATGAGTGACGTGATTTGGTTTGGTGACAAGTAGTGGGGACCCTGAACCAGCTCTATGTCACTGAAAGGAAACACCCAGACTCAGCAGAGATGGGAAAGTTTTGACAGAGGACTCCCATCATGGTCTGGGGACACTAGAGACTTTCTGGGTCCTCACCCAGGGAAGCAGATGAGAAATTGAGGTCAGGGGCTGGAGAGATAGCCTAGCGGTTAAGAGCGCCGACTGCTCTTGCAGAGGACCCAGGTTCAATCCCAGCACCCACATGGCGGCGAGAACTGTCTGTAACTCCAATTCCAGGAGAACTCCAGTTCCAGGGGAATCCAAGACCCTCTTCTGACCTCCGAGGCATTGCACGACACCGGCGCACAAACTTGCATGCAGATAGTACATTCATACACATAAAAAATAAATAAGCCGGGCGTGGTGGTGCACGCCTTTAATCCTAGCACTCGAGGCAGAGGCAGGCTAATCTCTGTGAGATCAAGGCCAGTCTGGTCTACAGTGAGTTCCAGGTCAGCTGGGGCTACAGGGAGACTGTGTCTCAAAAAAAAAAAAAAAAAAAAAAAAAAAAGAAAGAGACAGATCCAGTGTGGTTCTTGGCCAGGAATCACATGTCCTTCTGAAGGCCAAGGTAGTTGGATTGTATGGGTGCTGTTTGGCATCTTTATCTCATTCAATTAACATCAGAGAAAAACAAAACAAAACAAAAACATCAGAGGTCTCTGGTCTTGCTGGAGAGGTAGCCAGAACTGAGCTTATTTATTAAGAATGCAGCTTCCAAAGGAGGAAAATGTGAATTCCTAAACATTAAAAAAAAAAAAAAAAGACTGAGAGAAAGATACAGAACAGTTATGTCAGAATGCATGATCTGGGGTGGGGTGGGGGAAAGGGAAAGGGGAATATGTCTAAATTGAACTGAAAAATGATGTCTGAAATACACAAAACATCAATAAAAGCATTATATTAAAAAAAAAAAAAAGAATGCAGCTTCCCTGTAAACTGAGTTCCTAAGATCTGGGCTTTTGTCATGGTCTGGCTTTTAATAGGTGCTGAATAGAGGGGTTGTTGAGTGGAAAATGGATGAGGAATGGGATGGGTGGCTGATGAGTGGTATTTGCTAGATGATCAGGAAAAGGTGAGGTGGGAGAATTGAAACAAGCAGCAGGACAGGACAGCACTCTATAGTGGCAAGGCACGCACAGGGTCTAGTTCACTCTAACATCCTCCCTGCATCTCCCTGACCCTCCTTTCCATCCTTATTCAGTCCCTGCTCATCTCTTGGCAGAGCCCCTTGTTCCTGCTGGACTTAGCCAGGACCTCCCATCTCCCTCCCTCCCTTCCTGCCAGAAGGCCGGCCAGCAAAGCTGCAAGCTCTGCAGTGGAGCCTGGGATTGTTGTTGGAGACGCAGCAGGTTTGTTTGCTCCCAAGCCCTCTGAGAAATCTCAACAATCAATGGCCAACAACATTCTGCCTGAAGCTGCAGCATCGATCCTCTCCTCTCAGGGCCTGCGGCTGGGCAGCAGGTAGGCAGGTGAAAGGAAGTCAGACAGCTTGGGCCTTCCATTTGGGGGCTGAGTTGGTGGGATAGCCCAAGATTCTAGGACAGACAAGACTGGTCCTCTTATTCACCAAGGCCCCCAAAGGCAGGAGCATCACCCAAGCCCATGGACCTCTGGGTCAAAATGTTTCATTCCTTTGCCATTAAGGATGGAACCAGCTAACATGCCTGTAATCTGCAACAGTAAGAGCTAAGAGCAGACATCACCAGGAAAGCAACTGTCAAGACCTGAAATGTCTTAAAAGAAATTTAGGAGCCAGGCGTGGTGGCACACGCCTTTAATCCTAGCACTTGGGAGGCAGAGGCAGGCGGATCTTTGTGAGTTCAAGGCCAGCCTGGTCTACAGAGTGAGTTCCATGACAGCTGGGGCTACAGGGAAACCCTGTCTCGAAAAGACCAAAAAAAAAAAAAAGTTAGGGACTGTTTATGTCTTGAGTCTGTCAGACAATATGAGCTTGAACTTGGTCTATAAAAGGCAGGTAATAGCTTCCCATTTCATGGAAATGATACGAGCAAATGTCTACAAAGCAGTTAGAGAGCCTAGCATGTAGTTGGTACCTAATAAACGTTTGCTATTAGTGTTGCTGCTAATATTGTTTGGATAGTGATGTTCTGTGTTTCTATCTGCCTTTACTGCCAGGTTCCCTAGGCTGGAGGGGACACAGTGCAGGGTGATGTAAAACCTTGCAAAATGGGCAGGAATTTTGAGGTATGCTTTCTATTTACTAGCTGTGCAGCCCAGAGTAAGTGACTTCATGCTTCTAAAACTCAGTGTTCCCATCTATAAAGTGGGGCTAGCAAATCTCTTATTGACAGTATTGAATGGAAAAGAAATACAAAAGGCTTGATTAGTAAAGGGTAGGCCTCTGGTAGGGGAGATTTCCAGGGCAGCCCTAACACTTCAAAAAATGTATATGAATGACTAAATGAATGGTTGGATGGCTGTATCTCAAGACCTGATTCCTTAGAAGCTGAGAAAGTTTCGTGGTCCTATATTTTGATCTAGAAGATTCTTGGGCCTCCACATCTCCATCAAGGGCATATCTGGTCTCAAAGTTCTATGTTGGGCTCTCCAAGCTGTGTCATGGTGTTGTCTGAAGCTTGAATGGATGAGGGGGCTCTGATCTTCAGCCCTTAGTTCCTGCAAGCCTTCCCTCTCAGGCAGCAGGGGTGGTGGGTAGGAGTTGTGAGAGGGATCAAGAAGGCTGGGCCCTGAGCTTACCTGTGCTGATTTCTACCCATGCAATTGTTATACATTTCTTTACATGCCTTCAGTGTGCCAGGTACTAGGTCTTGAGCCACTGGAGATATAAGCAATGTGGTACAAAAGATGACTAGGAAGAGGTTTTACCCCATTAAGAACAGCCATCAGCATCTCCCCCCCACCTCAGGCTGATGGCATGACAGCTTAATTTGTAGAAGGAAAAAAACTAAGTAAAGGCTATAATTTACAGGCAGGATAATTGGCCAACTGTTAGGAAAGGAAAAAAAATCCTAACATACAATCTATGTAAAAATAGTGTGCTTGCTACGCAAACTCAGCTTCAAAATGAATTCCCAGCTGCCACAGGCCCATCATCATTCTAACCAGACAGCTGACCCCTAAGCTTCTCCCAAATAGACACTCTGGGGCTGCTGAAGGTATATGGGGTGAACAAAACAGACTCACTGTCCTCTTTTTCTGAGTTCATTCTTACTGCAGGAAGGAACATCAGACAACCAAGCAAAGGATCATGACTCAAGAGGATAGGTACCTGATGGAGAAGCGAACAGACAGTGGGGGCCTGGAAAAGCCCTCAGACCCAGGCTAAAGATAGGACATGGGGTAGATGCCTCATACCAACTACTGAGGTGCCAGCCAAGCCACACCTGAAGCATGAGGTAGACTGAACCAGGCTGGCTGAGAGAGGAAAAAATTCAGGCAGAAGGAACAACTAGAGCTCAGAAGCTGTTGAGAACTTGGCTAGTCTGGGAAATTGATGCTGAGATTCCTTTGACCTGGCTGGATTAGTCATCTCTCTGGAATGATACTGCTTCCTGCTGGAACTAGCCCTGGAGACCTTCCTGTACCTGCTTTCTACCTCCTGGCTGCAGGCTAGGGCTGACAGCTTTGCCTCTTGTATGTGCTTCCCTCCTGACCCCATGTGTGAGGGGCCAGGCTTGGCAACCATGGACTCTGTGCAACCTTGTACTTACTGAAGGCTCCAAAGAATGGAGGCCCAGTGAGGCCAGAGATTGGCAGGCTGGGCTCTTAACCATCTAGGCTGAGAGGTTCTTTCACTAAAGTTACTCTTATCTATTACCCTCTTTCCTCTCTGGGGGGACAGTGGAATAATGAGTCCTGATAGTTCTGCTAATGTGGGGGCAGAGAATTCCTGAGCTGAGCCCAGCCTGGCAAATCAGCTCGATAGTGTTAGGAAAGGTGGGGCAAGAAAGGCAGGAAGAGGCTGGGTGGCCTGGGATTGTATGAGAGAGAGGGTGAGAAGGCACACTTTCTGACATTCCCCCTCCCATTCAGGAAGACACATGGGGGGCATGGAAGCTCAGTTTCTAATTAAGCCCAGCCCTGTTGTATCCTCGATCCCCATTAGTGCCCTCAGCATCCCCAGGCATTTTAAGCTGCCACCCTGCTGAGGAGGCTGGACGGTAGCCAGGGCCTGCCAAGCTTGATGTGCTTAGGCCCATGAGGGGCAAAAAGCCAACTCAGACTTCTCTTCCTCTGGGGCAGCCTCCTGAGTAGCCCATCAGGGCCTCCCTGCCTGCCATGTCAACCTCTCAGGCTCTGAGTGGAATTCAGGCTCTCTCTCCCATGTGGCATTGAAGAGATAGCCTGGATTGTCCTCAGCATTGCCCTGAGCCTGGACTGCCAGGCTAAAGAACAGGGACTAGGATAGCTTCTGGAGCAGCCCCCAGACTCAGGAAAATGAGCTGTCAGAAGGCAGGACCAAGTGGCAGTTAGCATTTTAGGTTAAGACAGCCCTAGTTTATTAACTATTCCAGCAGTAGGGATCTGGGAAGCCAGGTCCTTTCTTATTTATTTATTTATTTATTTATTTATTTATTTATTTATTTTGGTCTTTTCAAGACAGGGTCTCCCAGTAGCCCCAGCTGTCTGTCCTGGAACTCACTCTGTAGACCAGGATGGCCTTGAACTCACAAAGATCCACCTGTCTCTGCCTCCCAAATGCTAGGATTAAAGGTGTGCGCCCCCACGCCCGGCAGGTCCTTTCTTTTTTTGTTTGTTTGGTTTTTGGTTTTTTTTGTTTTTTCAAGACAGGGTCTCCCTATAGCCCCAGCTGTCCTGGAACTCACTCTGTAGACCAGGCTGGCCTTGAACTCACAAAGATCTGCCTGCCTCTGCCTCCCCAGTGCATCACCACGCCCGGCTAGGTCCTTTCTTTTTAATTCCATACACCATCCCTGGATTCCTGGCAAAATGAGCAACTAAGGCTGGCTGTTTCCAGTCCCCCTTTTCCTTGAGAGTGGACTATCACTCTCAAGAGAGCTTAGGGAGATGGAACCCCAGGTCCAAGGTCATATAGCCAAAGCAGCAGCTTCTGTACCTGGAGACCTAATCCCACCCCAGTCTCAGCTGCTTCCACCTTCACAATCTCCCCAGGCCACATTCACACATGCAGAGTTTAATTAACTTTATTGATATTCAGAAATTAAGAGAATGACTAAAGGTAATTGCTCATTAAAAATCATTAAACTGACACAGCAGGCCTGGGCAGACGCAGCCCCTGATGCCCTGTCTTCTTCCCCCACATGGCAAGACCTCTTTGGCACCTCCTGTGGGTTGGGAGGATGCCCCATAGTCTATAATGCTCCTCATGCCTGGAGCCAATTATGCCCAAGAGGCTGCAGAAAGAAATAGGGAACTGAGCCTGTGGGGTGGGGCTCTCTTGGTCTGTCTCCTTTGCCTTGAGAGCCTCCACCACCACAGCACTCTCAAGGTTCTGGGCTGTGCCTGGCTGCATTCTGCAACCTGAGTCCTCTACAAGCAAAGCTCTGAGGCCAGTGAGGTGGTAGGACAGCGGGGTGTTGGAGATGCACTTCCTGGTTGAGGCTGTCCTTTACTAAAGTCTCCAGGAACTCCAGATGGCCAAATAAGCTACCTCCCGATGAGAGGATTCAGAATTCTAACCACTGACCGAAAGTTTCCATCTGCTGTTAAAGAGGGAGGGGCCTCTGGGTCACTCATAGCTCTGGATCCAGGCCCTTTCACCTGCCAGGCTTGGCACTCCTTCCAAATCCTCTCCCTCTCTACCCTCCAAACCCATCAGAAAGGCAACCCCACAAGCACTGGAGACTCTAATGAATCACAGAGGGACACTGGTTAGGGACACACAGGCTTCTGGCCAAAGGGGGGTAAATTCCTCCCAGCACAATCCTCCATACTGGCAGCGGGGACTGGAGTCAGTCACACCAGCCTTCCTCCTGGAGACCCACAGTCTCTCTCCACCCTGCAGGGAGCTGGCTGCCAGAGACTTCACCTGCACACTAGTGGCATCACAGCTGAGTTGTCACCCAACACACAGAGCTCTAAAAGTATGGCCACCCTGGGACCCACTAGTCTAAACACAGAATCCAGATTACATTCACAGGCAAACCCACACACCCTAGTCAAGGACTCTCATTGCATGTCATGGAACAGACATGGGCTCTGTGCTCCAGTGAAGCTGTCCAGAGCCAGGATGTGACCAGAACCCCCCACCCCCACCCCCCTGCAGGTCCTGAATGCAGACATCCCTGGACTGCTGGCTGACTCTGGGGATGGGTTTTTCTTCACCCCTTCCTGTCCCTGGAGTGGGGCTTGTGAGATTCTTCCTCCTCTTGGCAATGTAAAAACATGATCCCAAGTTTCCCCAGCCTTAGCAGGATCTAGTGTGGGCATGCAGATGGGCTGGACAAAGACAGGATCTGCATGTGGGGAGAGAGAGAGGTTCAGAGAGGTGCTTCCACGCCACTTGGCAGGAGATGGAAAACAGCTTTGGTCTAGCAACCCAGCCCAACCCCGGCCACACTGCCTTGACTTCCAACTCTTAGCGAGGAGGTTAGAAATTCTTCCCTCTCCTTCCTCCACCTCAGACGCCAGGAATCAGAACCATATGGCGAGGAACCGCGAGTCCCAAGTCCAAGTGCGTTTTCGCAGACCCCAGCAGCCGACCGGTAGAAGAGGGAGGCGGATCTCAGCAGGACGGCTTGTCTGAGCCAGGACAGCAGGTCCAGACTAGACTTGCATCCTTCCCGCTCCCCTGCTCTGGAACACGGACCCTCGCCCTGTCTTGAGAGCTCCCTTGGTGCCTTCTCCAAGGCCAAGCTTCCCTTGACCGAGACCAATGAAGTTGGGGACTTGACTCTGCGCCTGGGGCTGGGGCACAGGTGCGCTCCCCCAACGAGTCTGCCGCCCTAGGTCGGTGGGACTCGGTAGGAAGGCAGACCCGGAGGGAGGCAGAGCTCTGGACGTGTGCGTGTGAGCGTGTGTGTGAGTGTGCTTGGAAAAGACTTCACGGAGGACAGAATATCCTAGGACCTCAGCTCCTGCAACCCAGAGTAGATCCGAGGAGCCCGATAGAGAGCCCCCGGGGTCCCCAGGTGTCTTCCCCAGCTTTGTGCTGTGGGTTCCAATTCTGACATGACAGTGCCACGGCACGGGGAGGTGATCTTCGTCCCAACCCCGGGTCCGGCCACCATCTGACCCGACTTCTCTGCACCGGGGATGCGAGGGGCCCCAGAACCAGCGGCAAACTCGAGCAAAGTTTGGCGGGCGGCGGGCGGCGGGCGAGGCGGAACCGCGGGCTGCCCACCGGACGGTGCCGACTCCCGGCCTCGCCGCGCGCCCCGGCGCCCTGGACGCCCGGAGTGGAGCGAGGTAGCGCGCGGGTGAGCGCGTGTGTGCGCGGAGGGGATGGCGTGATGAATTGCAGCAGAGAAATCCCATTAGATCCGGGGAAATGATTAAAGGCGAGGTCTCGGCCAGGCGCGAAAGGCGGGAGCCGGCCGCTTCCCGCCCGCGGGGCCCGTGCCCCGCCCGGCTCGGTGAGCGCCGGGGGCAGCGCAGCGGGCGGGACGCGGGGCGCAGGCTGGAGCACCGGACGCGCGGAGCCGGGCGCCGGGACCGCCCTCCTTTCCTACCGGGGGAGTGCGCGCCCGCCCCCGTCCTGTGTCCGGACGCCGGGGTCCCTTACCGTGAGCCAGGAGCGCCAGCAGCGCGGGCAGGAGCGGCAGGGCAGCTGGGCGCATGGTGCGGCTGGCGGCCGCGCCCCGAGTCGGGGCTGCGGCGGGAGGACTGGAGACTCGGCGAGGCGTGGGCGCGGGGGGCCGAGCGGGGTCCGGCAGGAGAGGAAGCCGGGCCGCCGCCGCTGCCGCCGCCGCCAGCGCCTGACAGAATCAGCACCACGGCCAGCGCCTGGCGTCGGCGCCTGGGATCGCCGCGCGGGGCTGGGGGCGGGGGCGCGGGAGGAGCGGCTTACCGTAAAGTCTCGAGCAAAGGCGCAGAACCTACCGGCAAGAGCGCAGGCTTTGGAGCCACCGCCAGCCCTGAGAAGGGCTGCCCTACTAATGTGGCACCCAGCCCCCGCCTTTCCGCGCTGCCCACGCCCAGCCAAGCCTGCCACCCTCTCCCCGGTTAGCAGCCTGCCAAGGAGTTAGGTTCTAACCGGGTTCTCCATTAGAGACAACACCCTCCCCCCCACCTCTCTCCACCCCATCCTGGTACCTGAGGGCTCCTGGGAGACTACACCAGTGAGGCAGCTGGTGAGGCCCGCGTGCCCTTGTGGCAGCTCCATCCTGGGCCGATAATGAAGATGGCTTTTGAGCGTACAAAGGACAATAAATTATTACTTTGCGCTCAATAAATGCCAGGGCTCCAGGCAGCTGCATCAGCAGCAAACTGTGCTCACAGAAAAGCTTAATTATCCTGATATTATAGTTAAAAGCCAGTGGCACTTGTGTCCTGGGGAGACATTCTCCACTTGGCAGGAGGCAACCTGGGCCAAGCTGTGGGGTGCTGTGGGGTGCTGAAGGCAGCATCCAGATCCCCATGTAGCCCTGGGTCTCCACACCCTGCTTCTCTGTCCCCTCTGTGGGACCAAAGCAGCCACAGCGACACACATCCTTTAAGCCAATACCTGCTCAGGCCTTGGAACTGAGGGAGAAGATGTAGGATAAGCTTGAGTATAGGGGGGTCTCTAGGGCGTTTCATTTAAAAAATTTTTTCCATGGTAGGAACTGAACCCAGGTCCTCAAACATGATCTCATACATGATAGGCAAGTGTTCTAACCACTGGGCACACTTCCAGGCCACTGAGATTGTTTTAGATGGAGGGAAACTTAAAAGAATCCCAGGGGAGAAACCCTAAGGCTGTACCATTCACTAGCATGGAAAAATAAGATTCCATGGCTCTTTGTGATCGGAGGAGTCCCAGTAAGTCACGGGGTAATGAGGCTAGGCACAGCTGTGTCTGACTTGAGGCTGCTATTTAGATTCAAGGGACCATGGCTGGGCTTATGAGGAGAGCTTCAATGGATCAAATAGGACATGACCATGTAGCTGTTAATATTATCTGCAGGGGAAGAGGAAAGGAAGCTCTCTGCAGTTCCTGGGGGGGGGGCAGCTTTGTGTTTGGTTCTTGTGAACTTGGCTCAAACCCTAATCCTTGTTCACTGCTCTTCCTCACATCACCCTGGAAGGTAACTTCTGCCCTAAGTTTCATTCCTCAGAGAGTCTTTCCAGCCTTCGTCTTCCAGCTTTGCTCATCAAATTCTCTGCAGATTCTTTTGTGGGATTTGAGGAGCCACCTTGGCTGTTGTAAAGCGTCCCAGGCAGCAGGCAGGTGGTGTGTGGAATTAGCCAGGGGAGATGCTGGGAGAGGATTTTTGGACCGTTGCTTGGAGAAGCGGAAGACAAAGAAGAGTAGCAGAAGGGTGATGGGAAGGGGAAGCTTTGATGAAAGATCAGCAGTGTGGAGAAGCCAGGAAAGAAGGGGGAGAGGAGACAGAGAACAAGAGCTGGCAACAGAGTTGGGGCACACAACACAGCACAAGAGTGGCTCATCAAAGTCTGGGAACTGGTGAAGGTCGTAGATTCCGCCTTTCCTCCTTGTAGGTCTCCTGAACTCTTCCCACATCCCTGAGGCCCTCAGGATTATACAGCTCCAGCAGACCTAGGATGAACCTTGTATACCAGAACAATGTGTGGTGATTTGGAGGCCGGTGGCAGGCTCACTTGACTGTCCTGGCAGCCGGGTTCTAGATGGGCTGGACACTACTTACAAGGGTGAGGGAGCTATCTTGAACATGCAACATGACCTGCAGCATGACCTTCCCAACTGCTTGAACTAATCTAGGCATTCAGGATGGGGTGGTCCATTGGAGACTACGAGTTCCAGAATATAGTGCCCTGCCCTGAACCCAAAGGATGAGTTTGTACTGCATGATGGGAGTAATAATACACTTGAACAGTCACTCTTCCCTAAAGATGGTCAACATGGCTTCTGTTGGGATGGGGAATCAAGGTTGAGGCAGAGCCTGGACCAAGCTGGGAAGCAGTAGAATTTTTTGTCAAGCAGCTCTTATTCCTTTTAAGGGGCACATTCTCCCTAGATCTTGGCATTACCCCAAAGTGAGGACAATAAAATGCCCAAGGGGACATTCATCCATGTACAAGGGTTATAGGCCTAGAGTTTAATAAATTTATATATAGAGTTTGCTCAACTTACTTGAAAGGGGCATGGCCGGCAAGACGGCTCAGCAGGGAAAAGGCTGGAAAGCCTAGTGATCTGAATTCAATCTCTGCAACCCACATAGTGAAAGGAGAGAACTGATTCCTTCAAGATTTCCTCTGACCTCTGCACTTGGACTCACATGGCAGCCTTGGGCAACCTGCAAGTCTCCCTCACTGATTTCATTGGTGTCAACTGAGTGGCAGGACATCTTTGAGTGCTACCTTGGAAGGGTTACCTCATCATGAAGGTTCAGGAACTGAAATACATCTCACATTATTTGGGAGGGTCTCAGGCACCATAGCCAGCAGGAGGAATAGTGGCCTTCCCTACTGACTCTGAAGGAGAGATACTAAGGGTTAGGATTGAAGGCCTTAGAGGCTTAGATGGGGGAAGGCTCCTAGTCATTTTCTAGACAGGAGCAGATCTCCAGCCCACATTCTTGAGAAGCCAGCTCCACTTCCCAACTTCCAAACAGCTTGCAAACTCACGGGATTACAGGCACATTGGTGTGTCATTCTGAAGTCTCTGCTAGGATGATACTTGCTTTCTGAGCAAAAAGAGAAAAAAATCATCCTTCTCCCAGGCAGGTTTCTAAGCAGAGTATTTGAAGGGGCTTTAGGGTTTCAGGGAAGCAAGGGAAGGGGCTGCCATCTCACTCCAGAGGCTGTCTGTTCACTGCCACCCACCACTTGGACCAGGTCCTCAGTCTCTGTGGCCTCTGAACCAACCAGGGATGCCAGGCCTGTCTTCCTGTGTTCCTCAAAGCTAGCCAACCTTTTGAATTTGGAGGCAGAAGGAGGACTCTGCCTGGTAAGTGGAGACTCTTGACTCTGGGTATTTGTTCCCACTCCAGGAGTGGAGCAGATCACTGTAGCAAGAGCCTAGGGTGGACAGAGACAGCAGCAGAAAGTGGTTTGATGTGAACTCCTTTCCATCTCCAAACTGAGGCCTCCAGCCTGCCCACCAGCCCCAGTTGAGGCCTTTGATCCTCTCCAGCTCCATAAATGTTTAATGCCACCGGCTGGGCAGAAATGAGGCAGGTGCTGGAACATGCAGACTGAGAACAGGACTTGAGAACCATTGCATTGGCTATATTATTTTCACGTAGGAGCTCCAGGATGGGTGGGAGGAGGCCATCCCCCTTCATGTGGAGGGAAAAATCCCAGGGTTCAAGTTTGTGGCACTAATAAATGAAACTCTTTGAAAACCACCAAGGGGCTGAAAATAAAATGAAGAATCAATTGCACAAGCCCAGTCCCCTTGGTTTGATTGTAGGAGAAAGATGGAAAGTTAAATGACAATCAAATGCAAATACAGCTCAACAAACACCACAGCAATTACCAGGCTCAGGAACCACATGGCGTTTGCAGGCAGCAGGGGTTGGCAATTTGGAAGCCTGGGCCTGTGCAAGGTGACGGGCATGGGGATATTTTAATGGACAGTTAAATAGATTCAAAAACCTTGCATCTACTTTGCATACACGCTGATGAGTGGGGAACTGGGATTCAGGGAGGCTGTGCTATCTGTGGCTACTTCTGCATCATTTCAGGTGGGAAGGGGCCCTGAGTGCTTGGAAGGCAAAGCCGGTGTGAGCACACATCAGAGGGATGGGCCAGTCTCTTCTGTCCTTCCCACCAGCTGATACCGAGGCACTGAGGACTGAAGTTGAAGGGAGCTCATGGGGTTCTCTATGAAAAGGCTGGAGGCACTGGCCTTCCAACAGCCCAAAGGCCCTGGTAAGAGTGGCCTTCTCTTCTGTATTTGCATAATGCTTTGCATCTCATTTGAATGCTATTAATTTGGTGTCAGGCTAGGTTGGCACCGTGTAGGAAAGAGACAGCTGGCCTTCTCCCTCTCCTCTGCACTCCGGGGCTTTCTCTGTGCATAGCCCTCCCCAACCTGGGAGACAGGAGGCCTCTACTTCCACTGCCCTCTCCATGTGTCCTGACACTCGGAGAGTCTCTTAGGGAAGCCAGCTCCTAAAAGCCAAGGCCACCTTGGTATTGTGGCCAGTTGAGTTATGATGAGAAAGAAGAAATGGTCCCCAAGGGCACCCTTGCCAGACCCAGAGGCACCATGAGAGGATGCTGGGGGCCTTCTTCTCCCCAAGCAATCAAGACAGTTTGGCTTGGAAAGGGTCCAAAGATAATAACCACGAGAAGGAAGGAACAAAGACAGGTGATAATCCCAGAAATATAGAGGCCTCTAGAAATAAAATCCTCTGAACCGAATAGTCCTGGTGCTTGAACTTACATAAAACACAGCTGCCAGAGGCGTTGGGTTTATGGCGCCACTCAGAGGCTGAGAACTCAGCACTGGGTTGATAGCTGTGTGAAATGGGTCACTTGGCGAGATAAGCTCCAGGGAAGGAAGAGGACCCAGGTGCACCATGTGGGCTTCCCTGGTCAGTGGACATCAGAGATTCCATAGTGAACTAGGGTTGGAGATGGGAGAACCAGGCTTGCCAGCTGGCTGAGATACCCTCTCAAAACATCTGAGTTCTGGGATAGGGATGTGGCTCAGTTGGTAGAGTGCGTGCCTAGCATGAAATCCCGGAGTCGGTCTTCAGCACTGCATGAACCTGGCATGAAGGTACAAGCCTGTATTCCCAGTACACGGGAGGTAGAGGCAGGAGGATAGATGTTCAAGGTCATCCTCAGCAACATGTTGACTTCTGGGCCAGCCTGGACTATATAAGTCTCAAAACAACCTCCTTACCATATGTGAGTTATTTCTCCTGGGGGGCCGGTTCCAGTGCCCCCCACACCCTCCTACAGATGTCCTAGGGCCAGCTCCAATTACCTCTCCAGACAGCAGGCAGGATAGAGGTGGTACAAACAAATACACCCCAGCCTGATTGACCTTACACCTGACCTCACACCACTGTCCCTGATAGCCACTCAGCCAGAGCCAACATGGAAGCAAAGAATGCTTGCTCTTATTATGTGAGGCAGGACTGGGGTGGGGGTTGCTTTGAATAATATGAGAGGATAATCTTGTTTCCCCTTTTGAGCAAACCCTGCCATGAAGTGTTGCAATTGCAGGATGGACTGATTCACATTTTACAGAAGGGCCTGAAGTATTTCCTCTTTAAAAAGATTGCTGCATGCATTGAAACCAAATTCACAATAGTTCTGTCTAGTCTCCATTTTAAAGAAAGTCAGGCCTTGAGTTCACTGGGGTTTTTTTTACCCCTTTCCCTTTAAAAATAATAATAGCACCACTTATCATTTTGCTGTTCATGGGCATTAAACCAGGGGATTTAACAACACCCTCACAACAATATTATGAGGTAGGTACAGAGCTGTCATTGTTCCCATTGTCCAGATGGGGGACACTGAGGCCCCAGGAGGCTTGGTGGTTCACAACTAGTTAGTGGTGATGCTGTGCTATACTGCCAAGTTGGACAGAAAGACACATGCAGATGAGCCTTTGTGGAGCAGGTGGGGGAGGGGCCATGGATCCCAGGGTTCACCTGCAGATGTTTACCTTGGTGATTACCCTGGAGCAGGGCCAAGAAGGTGGCCATTTAGAACAGTTACGAAGGGTTGGCTTCTTAATTCATGTGATATCTATTCAATAATTGCTTGGCACTTAACTGTGATCCAAAGTAGAGTGCAGGGGCTGGAGAGATGACTTAGCAGTTAAGAGTACTGGTTGCTCTTGCAGAGGACCTGGGTTCAAATCAATCCCAGAACCCCCACGGGAGCTAACAATCTTCTGTAAGTCCAGTACCAGGGGATCTGTCACCCTCTTCTGGCCTCTGTGTGTACTGTATGCATGTGTGATACATACATACGTGGAGGCAAGCACTCATACACATAAAATAAAAATAATAAATAAATAAATAATAAATAATAAATATGGTGGGGCTGGAGAGATGGCTCAGGGGTTAAGAGCTTCAACTACACTTGCAGAGGACCTGGGTTTGATTTCCAGCACCCACATGGCTGCTAAGAACCATCTTTAAGCCCCTGGTTGTGTATGTTTGTTTAATTCCACTAAACTATGCTTAAAGTAAAACTCAGCTTCAAGCTTTTTTGGTGCATGGTTCAGTGGCATCTGTGCATTTTCCTCGCTGTGGGGCCATCACCACCACCCATCTGTGGAGCTCCACCTTGCCTTGCAGCTGAACGTCCTAGTGCCAAAAGACAAGAGAAACATGGCTGGGCCTGGTGGCACATGCCTTTAATCCCAGCACTCAGGAGGCAGAGGTAGGCAGATCTCTGTGAATTCAAGGCCAGCCTGGTGTACAGAGTGAGTTCTAGGACAGCTGCGGCTATAGGGAGACCCTGTCTCAAAAACAAAAACAACAATAAATGAATAATAAATAAAATAAATAAATAAATAAATAAATAAATAAATAAATAGTACATGTGCTCCTTACCCCTGCTTGGAGGCAGCACAGAGAACCTGCTAGTTGAATGCAAAACAGCATACAACAGGCCCAGCAAGGGGAGGCCCTCAATGTGGTCCCTCCTGATTACAGAGGGAGGAAAGGGAAGTGCAGTCTGCACAGGGGACAGCTTGTGCACAGTAGACTGGAACGAGCCATGGTAGGTGTAGCTGGGCAGAACAAGGAGCATGGGCTGGTGTGATCTCTAGGCTCCTGATAGACACCTCACTTGTCCATCTCTCCAGCCGTCCTTTACCTAACTACCAACCCTGGCCATTAACGCTCTCTTACTCATTTGTCTACAGAATGAGAACATTTACTGAGCACTTAATATGTGCCAGGACCTGAGCTGGTCCTCAAGGAACTTCCTAGCCAGGAACAGAAGACAAAGTCCCAACATGCCAGAAGGGTTCTGGAAGTTCTTTGAGGCCCAATGTCTCTGATGGACCTTGCTCCCCAGGGCAAAGGTACATAGCCCCTCTAGGGAGATTTTCCAGTCTCTTCATGTCTAACCCTACTTTATTTATTTATTCATTTATTTTGTCTTTTTGAGACAGGGTCTCCCTTTAGTCCCAGCTGGCCTGAAGCTTGCTATGTAGACCAGGCTGGCCTTGAACTCACAGAGATCTGCCTGCCTTGGCCTTCCAAGTGCTAGGATCAAAGGTGTGCACCACCATGCCCGGCTCTAACCCTACTTCTTACAGCCCCAGAATGGTGGGATTGGTTTCTGTTGTTCCTTTTTCTGGACCCTTCCCCTCTGGGTGTCAGCATACTGCAGTCCCAGGAGCCCCAAGAACAGTGTTAGGGGCATTTGGTCTCCCTCTTGATCCCCAAGAAGCCTGCTGTAAACCTGCCTCTGGCCTCTTGGTATTCTGAGCAGGAATTTAGAAATCTCAAATGGTACTCAATTCTAGCTGTGCATTCCCATCACCAGCTCCTCCTTGAACTACTTGTCCTCTGCTTGTGACATCACAATGGTCTCTATGGCAACTGATTGTGAGGTCACTGGTCCTTAAAGACACAGATTCAGCAGATCCAGCCAATGGCTATAGGAAAGGGAGGGCATAAAACATGCACCCAAGAAATCTAGATTCCTTTCCCATGGGAAAAAGCAGGACTTCCAGACCTGTGTAGGAAGCACTCAGATTCTGCCCATCTGCAGTGAGGCCCTGTGGGTGGCTCGCAAGAACAAGACCTGCTCACCTGAAGGCCACAAGGGCCTGAGTTCAAGTCATCCCAGCCATCCGCTCGTCTTGGTTGCAGCTCACAGCCTTCACTTCTTCGCCTATAATATGAACATGATGCCACCTGCCTTCCAGATGTGCATTCAGCAGGGTTATTCAGAGGAGGGTGATCACTAAACGCTCCCCCCCCACCTTTTTGGTTTTTGTGAGACAGGGTCTCCCTGTAGACTCAGCTGGCCTGGAACTCACTATGTAGACCAAGCTGCCCTTGAACACACAGAGATCCACCTGCCTCTGCCTCCCAAGTGCTGGGATTCAAGGTGTGTGCTGCCATGTCCAGCTTACTAATTTTTTTTGTTTGTTGTTATTTTTTTTAATTCTTATTTTTGTATGTGTATGAATGTACTGTCTGCTTGTAGGTTTGTGCACCCCCCGTGTCGTGCAATGCCGCGGGGGTCAGAAGAGGGTCTCGGATTCCCCTGGAACTGGAGTTCTCCTGGAATTGGAGTTACAGACCGTTCTCAGCCGCCATGTGGGTGCTGGGGATTGAAACTGGGTCCTCTGCAAGAGCAGCCAGCGCTCTTAACCGCTAGGCCATCTCTCCAACCCCGTTGTTGTTACTTTTGAGACAGGGTCTCCCTTTAGACCCAGCTGGCCTGGAGCTTGCTCAGTAGACCAGGCTGGCCTTGAACTCACAGAGATCTGCCTGCCTCTGCCTCCCAAGTGCTGGGATTAAGGGTATGCACCACCAGGCCCAGCACTAAAGACAGTTCTTAGCCACCATGTGGGGACTGGGAATCGAACCCAGGTCCTCTGCAAGAGTAGTCAGTGCTCTTGACCGCTGAGCCATTTCTCCAGCCCAATTTTTATTTATTTATTTATTTATTTATTTATTTATTTATTTATTTTGGTCTTTTCGAGACAGGGTCTCCCTGTAGTCCCAGCTGTCCTGGAACTTACTCTGTAGACCAGGCTGGCCTTGAACTCACAAAGATCCACCTGCTTCCTTTGCCTCCCAGTGCTAGGATTAAAGGCGTGCCACCCACCCGGCCCAATTTTTTTTTTTTGGCTTTTCGAGACAGGGTCTCCCTGTAGCCCCAGCTGTCCTGGAACTCACTCTGTAGACCAGGCTGGCCTTGAACTCACAAAGATCCGCCTGCCTCTGCCTCCCAAGTGCTAGGATTAAAGGCGTGCCACCCACCCGGCCCAATTTTTTTTTTTTTAAAGAGACAGGGTCTTAGTACATAGCCCTGGCTGATCTGAACTCCCTATGTAGGTAAGGTTGGTCTTGAATTCACAGAGATCTGCCTGTCTCTGCCTCTTAATTTATGGGGTTAGCTTATAGCCAAGGACTTCTGATCCTCCTTCCCCCACCTCCCGGGGGTGCTGGATTCCAGGTGTGTGTGACTACACCAAGTTTATGGGGTGCTACAGATCAAAGCCAGGGCTTTGTGCATGCTAGGCAAGCACTCTGCCAACTGATCTCAGCCCTAGCTGAACCCATAAATACCGATCATTTTAGCCTGAGCCCCACAGACTCTGTACATTTTGTCCTATCTGCCTACACTGGCTCTTCTCCTTATTTCCCCATCTTCTTCTGATCTTGACCCAGTTTGCCCCAAAGAATGCAGATTCTCTTCCACCTCAGCCACCTGCCTCCCCTTCTCTGAAATAAAGCTGTGGCTGCCGCCACAGCCCGAGCCACCACCGGATCCATTGCTTATTTCAAGTCTTCCGAAAGCTTGTTGAGTTCTTAACTTATTAAAGATAAGCACATGGAAATAGGGAGCAAATCTCTTTATTTATGACATAATCTCCAGCCCAGAAAAGCGGCAGGAACAGTGTTGCCTGTATTAGGGAACCAATAGGAAAAAAATCAATTAGATCTGTCAGAGCATTTCACTATTAACTTTCTTCTGATGTTTCTCGTAGAGCTGGTCATGGGAGTCTCTGCAGTGGTTGAATTGAAGGAGAGAAAAGAGCTTTGTAGAAACAGAGTAGGGATGTCACAGGGAAGATAGCTGAGGAGGCTCTCAGGCAGACAAGGAGCCTATCCATCCATCCTCACCTACACTGTCCAGACCTCAGCCAGGAAGTCCTTATGTTGTGTTAACCTTTGTTTCTTGCTGCAATTTCAGCTGGTGACTTGCAGTGTGGATTCTGGGAGTCAACAGGTTGTTTGCTTCTTGTAAACTTGAACCCCAAGTCTGACCACGTGTCTGCTGGTTGGTTGAGGGTGGGATCCTCATCTTCTTGCAGGACAAACATCCTGCAAAGAGTTCCTCCTGACTACTAATGGCCAGTGGAATCTCTCCCTGCCTCAACCTCAGCCTACCTATTGTTGGCTGCCAGAAGCTACTTAGTGGCCCTGGGCAGGTTGCTCACCTGAAGGCCACAGAGCCTGAGTTTAAGTCATCCCAGCCATCTGCTGGCTGGCCTGGAAATCTCTGTGTAGGCCAGGCTAGTCTTGAACTCACAGAGATCCACTTGCCTCTCCTGCTCAGGTGATGAGATCAGCCACCATTCCCAGCAGATTGTTTTTGACCCAGGCATCCACTCTGAGAGCCTACTTTACAGAGGAAGAAACAGGCTCAGGTGCTGGGAAGATGGCTATTGAGGTGAAGTGCATGTCAAAGCCAGGGGTGTGGATGCACGCTTGTAATCCAACACTGAACGGTCAGGAAAGGTGGATCCTTAGGTCTTGCTGGCCAGGCAGCCTAGCCTAATCATCGAGCAGCATACTAGTGAGAAAGACTGTTTCAGAATAAAAGGTGGGTGGTGCCTGATAAACAACACCCAAGGTTGTACTCTGCCCTACACACACACACACACACACACACACACACACACCAACCACATGAACACATACAAAGAAACAAGCTCAGACAGGAGCACTAACCTGCCCAGGTTTGTAAGTAGATTAGATATCCTGTGTCCATGAGAACATCCTTCTTGAAGTTTACCCTAAACCTTTCTGGTTTCCTTGTTAGTCCCATGGAAGTACAGAAGGGCATTCTTAACCCACGCAGACTTCCTTCTATGCAGGGGTGTCCAGAGACTCTTTGTATGTTGTTGATTCAAATGAATATTAAACACAGAGCCTCACGGAGCCAGCCCTGCAGGGCAGGCAATGAACCCGCCCTCTTCATGCCTGTTCATTATTATAATTAATAACGAGCTGGGGTTGGTAGTGACCTCGCCCTCACTAGGTATTTGGCTATTTCAGAAACTTATTCAGATCAATGACAGACAGCTCAAAATAGATAAACTCCCCACCATCCAGACGAATCAATTGCAACACTGCCGTCACAACAAGCCCAAGAAATCAATCTGATTTCAGGCGACATGGTAGCTCAGCGTTGGCCAAGCTGGTTTTAATTTCCCTGTGGCTGAGACCCAGCTTCCTGAGCTCAGTGGAGCATCCCTCTTTCCCAGCTGGTGCTCCATGCCCAGGTGCAGGAGGTCGGTGGAGGAGTTGGGCCAACGGGCCAGTTGCATGGAAGTCGGAGTGACTTGGAGGTGGTGTGACTCTGAGACTCTTGAGCCCCCAGGCAGCAACTCAGAACCGGGGCTGGGAACATGATTTCGCTGGCTTCAGCTCCAGTTTCTGCTGCCCTCTGCAAAAACCAAGTCTGGAGGCTCTTCTGGGCTGCTTCCCAGTTGGGTGCTGCACAGGGAGACTCCCTGCCTCAGAGGTGGACTGCCTACCTCAGAAGCTGCCAACCTGCCTTCTCTGTCTTACGGACTGGGTTAAGCTCAGTAAAAAGCTTACCAAGAGCCATGGCGGGGGACAGGAGGGTGCTGCTTGCTTTGTGCCTAGGCTATGCATTTTTTGCACATCTTTTTGGAATGTTAGGGAGCAAAGCCTGGGCTTTGCATGCATAGGCAAATGCTGTACTACTGATCACCAGCCTGAGCTCTTGATTTTTGAGATAGGGTCTCTGCTATGTAGCCCAGGGTACCTCAAACTCAGAACCTGAGCAAGGCTTGCACCCAGGGCCTCACCCATGCTGGCAAAGTGCCTTTCCACTGAGCTCTAGCTCAGCCCTGTGTGTGTGTGTGTGTGTGTGTGTGTGCCTGTGGTCTAGAGGTTCATGTCAGGTTTCTTCCATTGCTCTCATTCTTTGAGACAGAGTCTCACTGAACGTGGAGCTCACTGGCTATTGGGCCCCGGGGCTCTGCCTTCTTTCCTCCCTCGGTGCTGGAGTTGTAGATGCTCTGCTGGGTCAGCTTTTCTGTAGGTGTTAGGGATCTGAGCACCAGTTTTCGTGCTAAGAGAGGAAACATTTTACCCACCAAGCTATCGCCTCAGCTCCCGTTTTGAATGTTTTTAAATTTTTATTTATTTTATTTTATTTATTTATTTTTTTAGTCTTTTCGAGACAGGGTCTCCCTATAGCCCCAGCTGTCCTGGAACTCACTCTGTAGACCAGGCTGGCCTTGAACTCACAAAGATTCGCCTGCCTCTGCCTCCCAAGCGCTAGGATTAAAGGTGTGCGCCACCACGCCCGGCCTGTTTTTAAATTTTTAGACAGGATCTTACAAAGTGACTTAGGCTGGCCTTGGACTTACTCTGTGGCCCAGGTAGGCTTTGAATTTACTGAGTAGCTGGAATTACAGATTTTGCTGTGAGAGTCTTGAATCAGGATTCACTGGGAGGCAAGGCCACAAATACAGAACAGTCTGAGGCACTGGTGAGATGGCTGTGGGCTGTGCCTCCAGCTTGGTGTCCTCACAGCTTCACTGCCCTCTGGAGCTGCTACTGAGCACCAGCCGGGTGATTTTCTGACTCCAGCAATCCCTCAACCACCAGCCCATCAGCTTGCCCTGGATTTAGAGCATGACCATATGGTGCTGACTGGTCACAGGGAACTGTGCATCCTCCAGCTCTGGGGTGGGGTGGGATTGGACCTTGAGGCTGGCGACACACAGCTATGGTGTCCCAGAGGTCCTGGATCACGGAGAAGGCTTGAGCCCTGGCTGGACTGGCTCTCAAAGAGAGGCGATGGGGAGCTGCGGGTCTGTTGTTGTCCTGAGGGAGGCTGAGACTCAGGACACTGAGGCCCAGCAATGCAGAATGACCTAAACCAAACAGCTATGGAGCCTCGGGCTTGTGTGTTTTCCCAGGGTCGGGATTGCCCTTGGCTTGTCCCCATTCCCCCCTCCAATTCCCTTCTCTTTCTGTCCCCTCCCTTCCCTTCTCTCTCCACCCCAGCCCTTCACCCACCCAATACAGAACATAAAGAGAGAAACTGAAATTGAAGCAGGAAGGAATAGGCTTAGCCCTGGGAGGGACTTCCTCTCCAGCTGTGTCCAGAATAGGCTATTGAGATGCAGTCATTGTACTGGCTCTAGGGGAGATTGTTGTGGGGGCCATAGGTTAGTGGGGGCCCTGGGTGGCTGCCACTGACTGAAAACTACTGAAAGGTGAAGTAATCTTGATGTATGTGGCTTTGTCTTCATTTTTTTTTTTTGTCTTTTCGAGACAGGGTCTCCCTGTAGTCCCAGCTGTCCTGGAACTCACTCTGTAGACCAAGCTGGCCTTGAACTCACAAAGATCCGCCTGCCTCTGCCTCCCAAGTGCTAGGATTAAAGGCGTGCGCCACCACGCCCGGCTGTCTTCATTTTTTTGAATAGGTCATTCCTGCACACTGTTCTAAAATATAAGGGTTGGTGAGTGACCCTTCCCTCCAGTTACATTTCTCTTGCCACACAGGGCTCCTTGGTGGTCCCTGCACACTCCTGCATGCCTTGCTTTTGTCACCTGACAATATATCTTGGCGATGATGGGGAATCAGTACATAAAGACCCGCTGCCTTAGGTGTCTTTTTATGGTCACAGGCGTCTCCGGAGCACAAAAGTAATCACAGCTGGTTTGATTAGCTTCACATTTTCATTTACAACATCTCCGCCCAGAGAAGGCAGGAAACCTCTCCAAGGTCACGCAGCAAGGGCTAGGTTTCACCTCTCTCCTCTGTCTCCAGGTTCTGTCCCCGGCCACCTCGGGGCCGAGCGCTGCACCGGTGACCAGAAAAGGGGGGAGGGCATCTCTAATTGAAATGCTCCCGGCGTTGCTCGCTGGCTACTGGCACCTGGCGTGGTGCGTAGTGAGAGAGCAGCGGTGCGTGAGGTGCGGAGGGGGATGCGGCCTGGCGCCCACGTGGGTGCGGGCGAGGCCCGGCTGGTTCCCCCGCAAGCCGCTGCCGCGAGCTTCCTGGTAATGAGCTCCAGGGCCCGAGGTGAGCTTCCCGGCTGCTCACACGCCAGCCGCGTGGCACCAAAGAACACCGGTATGTTTTTTCTTCTGTGCCTGACAGCTCATTAGAAGAATTAATTTACTCCAGCGTTTGCAGTTTAAAGGACATTATTTACTGGTTAATTGTTGTTATTACAAAATGTTAAATATCATTATTTATTTCCCAGGCCCTGACAGCTTCTCTGACAGGAATTTATTGGGTGACGCTATGTCACAGATGGGCATCCTTCACAGGGCAGTATGAAAATGAGGGAGTTGCCCCCAGGCCTGGGTATCTAGGCACCAAAGACTGAAGGGCTAAACGGTGGCCCACTGGATGAAAAGAAACCAGTCTCTTCCACCCTAATTTCTGCTCAGTCATGAGTTGGGAAGAGAGGCAAGGGCACCTGTGTTTGCATCAAGCTGCATTTCTAGGGTCAAAGTGGATCTTGCCAGAGTTCCAGCCAAGACCTTGAGTCCTTCCTTGAAAATGTTATTTGGGCTTGGAGAGATGGCCTAGCGGTTAAGAGCACTGATTGCTCTTGCAGAGGACCAGGGTTCGATTCCCAGCACCCACATGGAGGCTGAGAACCGTCTTTAACTCCAGGGGAATCCGACACCCTCTTCTGACTTCTGGGTCATTGCATGACATGGGTGCACAAACCTACATGCAGACAGTACATTCATACACATAAAAAAAAAAAAAAAAAGAAAGAAAATGTTATTTCCAGGGCTGGAGATGTAGCTCAGTTGGGAGAGTGCTTGCCTAGCGTGCATGAAGGTTTGGGTTTGATTCCCAGCATCTCATAAAATGCGGTGTAGTGGCCCACATCCGTAATCCTCAGGGAGGTGAGGGTGGGAAGGTTATCCTCTGGTTACATACTGAGTTCCAGGCCAGCCTGGGGTATGGGAGGACTCCATTTCAATGAAGCCAGACTTAACCAATAAAGGTTTATTGCCATAGAATGTAAGCCTTCAGGTCTCTGTCCTGAAGTCACGAGGTCAGAGAGCCCGGGGCAGCTGAGTGACAGTGCGCTGGCAGGAGGATCAAAAGTAGCTGGGCCTGGGGACCTCAGAGCCGCTGGATTGGAGTTTGACTTGTGTGGGAGACTTCAGATAAGAGCTCATATTTTTGGCTTTTCTTTTTTTTGGTCTTTTTGAGACAGGGTCTCCTTGTAGCCCCCAGCTGTCCTGGAACTCACTCTGTAGACCAGGCTGTCCTTGAACTCACAAAGATCCCCCTGCCTCTGCCTCCCAAGTGCTAGGATTAAAGGCGTGCACCACCACGCCCGGCTTATTTTTGGCTTTTCTTTAAAAATCAGAGAATCTCGCCACATTTGACTGGTAGTCATGACCGGCAGGTCCCTGAAAGGCGGAGCCATTTGAGGCACTTGCTCGCTCTAACTCCTGTGTGGCCCAGCCTTTGCTTTCCTGTGTCATTTCGTGGCTCTGGCCATGCTTCAGTCTGGCCTACTGTCACGACCATGAAGAGATGAAGAAACAGCCCAGAGAGGTCGAGTTTCAGAAAGCCAGGGCCACAGCCCAATGTACTTTTTACCCTCCCACACTAACTCTGTAAGATCTGTCAGCTTCCACCTCCTCTGGGTAGGCTTGGAGT
Organism: Rhizomys pruinosus; assembly: GCA_009823505.1. Lineage (NCBI taxonomy): Eukaryota > Metazoa > Chordata > Mammalia > Rodentia > Spalacidae > Rhizomys > Rhizomys pruinosus. The sequence continues at coordinate 1,025,092 of VZQC01006579.1, forward strand.
GAGTTCTGGCAGCCTCAGGGCCAGGAACAAGAGATAGCCCAGTGAGAATTACAAAGATCATAGCTGTATAAATAGCATTCATTTATTCATTCAGCAAATTGTTTTTGAGGACCTGCTACATGGCTTAAAACCAACATGGGCACAAGTCGTGCCATACAGGAACTCAGTCTGGTGAGCTGTACATAACACAAGTGAACAACTGCAACACAGAAGATGGAGAGACTTAGGAAGATGTGACTGGCAGGTGTGGGAGTGGGGGGGTAGCATTTCCAGGGGAGAGGATTAATACTTTACCCAGCTGGTGGACGGCCTGTGTCCTCACACAGACACTCTTGTCTTATTTAATTCTCTCAACATAGCTGATTGAAAATAGCTGTCAGGATCTGGGCATGGCGGTGCAAGCCTGTGATCCCAGCACTTGGGAGGTGGAGGCAGGAGGACTAGGAGTTGAAACCCAACTTTGGCTATAAGATACCTTGTTTTAGCCAGGTGTGGTGGCACTTTCATCCCAGCATTTGGGAAACGGAGGCAGGTGGATCTCTGTGAGTTCAAAGCCAGCCTGATCTATGTAGTAAGTTCCAGGCCAGCCAGGAAACACAGTGAGACCTTGTTTCAAAACAGAAGACAGCCTGCTTAGAAACAACAACAACAATAACACCAGCAACAACCACCACAGCAGCACCTGAAAATAGCTGTCAGCAGACAAGCATGGTGGTGCAAGCCTGTGATCCCAGCATTCACAGGCAGAAGCAGGAGGATCTTCTGTTTGAGTCTAACCTGGGCTATACTATGAGACCCTAAATTGCCACCCTCCCCACAAAAAGAGAATACCTACTATCAGCTAATAATTAGTGACTATACCAGGCCAGAGACCCAACCTGTTGTGTAGAGCCCCCAGGTAAATGCTATGTATCTTCCCAGTCCTGAGGATCTGCTGGTCAAACCCAATAGCACTTTTTGCAAGACAGTCCATTGACCCCCATATCTTAAAACAATTTCAACAATCTATGGGGCAAGGCAGATACTCTCATTTTTACCAGTTAGGGAGCTGAGGCTCCAAGATTCAGGCAGGAGCTGGGTGAGCAAGGCCCGGATAGAAAGAGAACTGTTGCCTGAGGCTGAGGACCGGCCAGGGGAAGCACAGCTCTTACAGGCTGACTTCAAACAATGGCCCTTTAAGCAAGGTTTTTTGGTCCCAGCCTTTTCTCCCAGGACCCTGATGACTGCAGGTAGCCTTGAGGAATGTACCTGGGAACCAAAGGCAGATGAAAAGTGCTTTGAAAGAGTATGAAAACGGCTGAGAGCAGTCCTTCTCGGGGCTGGGCCACAAATTAGCATAAAGTTATTTCAGGCCAGCAGCCTGGTTTATTTTAGACCCTACCTCATTTTTTTTTCCAGGGTAGATAGGCCTTAATTCCTTGCTTCTACCAGCTCAATGAAAGAGAATCTCAGGCAGATCCAGAAACTGTAACTCACAGCTTAGGAATTTTAGAGTCTCAGAATTTTAGGGCTTGTGGTCCTTCAGAGATCTTCTCCAGCAGGACTCTCATCTTATTTTATGCCATACTAAAGTTAAAATTTTTTTTTATTCATTTTTGGAATAGGTACTATGTGCCCAAGGTGCAAAATTCAAAAAAGCATCAAAGAACACACAGCGAACAGTCTCTCTCAGTCTTCAGAGGGAGCGGTGCCATCAATTGCTTTTTCACGATATTTAAAAATAGCATTGTTTCTCTTTTCTGTTCATGTAGAAAATACAATAATTCCTGCAGAAGAAAATAAAAAATCACATGCGCCACACTACTTAGAGCTGAATGCTGTTCACATTTGGGTGTCTAATCAACCAGCCTTTTCTCTTCACATAGATGGTAACAAATTTGCATAACCTAGCTTTATTACTTGTTTACATTAAATATGATTCTTAAGAAATAAAGATCAGACAGGATACTTGCAAACTGGATAGAAATGGGGTACCATGGGGAAAGTGATGGGATTGGGTAGGATTAAGGGGGAACTTTGCTTCATTGTTATTATTTGAAATTACTTCAGGATGAAAATATATTTATGTATTACTTCCTCCTGATATTTTTCTAGAATTGATTCTAAATGACTGCTTCAGAAAGCCACTATTAAACTAATCCTTCACTATTGTGATTTTAAGATGTTTACAAGTTTTGCTGTCATAAATAGAGGCAGATGGGCATTTTTTGTACATCTTTGTATATTTGTCCAATATTTCCTTGGGGGGCTTTTTGCTGTTGTTGGAGACAGGGTCTCCCTGTAGCCCTAGGTGGCTTGGACCTTGCTATGTAGAACAAGCTGGCTTCAAATTCACAAAGATTCTCCTGCCTCTGCCTCCTGAGTACTGAGATTAAAAGTGTGCACCACTACACCAAGCCTCCTTGAAGGATTTTTTTTTTTTTTTTGGTCTTTTTGAGACAGGGTCTTCCTGTAGCCCTAGCTGTCCTGGAACTTACTCTGTAGACCAGGCTGGCCTTGAACTCACAAAGATTCACCTGTCTCTGCTTCCCAAGTCTAGGATTAAAGGCATGCACCACCATGCCTGGCATCCTTGAAGGATTTTTAAGCAATAAGATTGGGTAAAAGAGTGTGTGGACTAGAGCCAGGCCTGGTGCCATACACCTGTTAATCTCAGTACTCAGGAACCAAAGGTAGGACCATGGCAAGCTTGAGGCCAGCCTAGACTACATCTCGAAAGCCTGTCTCAAAATTTAAAATAAAATTAAAAAAATAAGAGGAAGAGAAAAAAAAGGCTCTAGAAATGGCTAAGAACACTGGCTGCACTTACAGAGGACCCAGGTTTGATTCCCTGCGCCCACATAGTGGCTAACAACTGTCCCTAACTCCAGTTCCAGGGGAATCCGACCCCCTCTTCTGACCTCCATCAGCAATGCACGACACAGGTGCACTTATATACAGGCAATATAGTCATACATATAAAATAATAATAAATATATATATATTTTTTTGGTCTTTTTGAGACATGGTCTCAGCTGGCCTGGAACTTACTCTATAGACCAGGCTGGCCTTGAACTCACAGAGATCTGCCTGCCTCTGCCTCCCAAGTGCTAGGATTAAAGGCGTGCACTACCACACCCGGATTAAAGACGGTTCTTAGCCATCATGTGGATGCTGGGAATGGAACCCAGGTCCTTTGCAAGAGCAGTCAGCGCTCTTAACCTCTGAGCCATCTCTCCAGCCCCAATAAAAAAAAAAAATATATATATTTTTTGGTCTTTTCGAGACAGGGTCTCCCTATATTCCCAGCTGTCCTGGAACTCACTCTGTAGATCAGGCTGGCCTTGAATGCACAAAGATCCACCTCCCTCTGCCTCCCAAGTGCTAGGATTAAAGGCGTGCGCCACCATGCCCGGGCCCAATAAAAATATTTTTAAAAGAAGGAAAAAATAAAGTATATATACCTTAAGATTTTTTGATTTATTGTATCAAATTTCTTCCCTTCTAGACCTTCTCATTTCTAGTTCAACCTGCAGTGCATGTTCCCAGCCCCAGTAAAAGCCAAAGTTAAGTGGATCTGGGGATGGGCACAGAATCCCCTCCTGAAGGAGGTAGGGACCTCCACTAATCTGAATTACAAGGTCAGAGTGTTATGCAACAAGCATCTAGACCAGATTTTGATTCTCCCCCCAGACGTCCCATTATCACTGAGGTCAGCCCAGTTGACTTGGTCAAGTTCATATGACACATGGTAGACCCTACAGGATCGATGTCAGCCCCTGTACCTCTAAGTGTCCAAGTCAGTCTTCTCTTTGATTCTAAGCACCTAGTTCTGTATCTCACCTACAACCTTTGCCTCTTTGGCTTTCTGCCAAGTGGACCCATGTCCCTTGGAAATGTTCAGAGAAACAAGATGGATACAGACTTGTTGATTTAGTATCAAAAAGAAAAAAAAATGGCTTTCTGAAAATGCTCCTCTCCAGAAGCCCTGCATCTCTATAGTAGCTGAGGTTTCCTCTTGATGGGGGGAAAAGAGAAAGCCCAAGATTGCATCTCATTGGTGAGATGAATAATACATTTGAAGCATCTCACAAACTGTGTTTGATCTGCCTAAAGCTTCAGCCGTTAAGGTATTTCTCTTTATCCCCAGCAAGGGAGGGATGGGAACTGTCAACATTTTCCTTTCTGCTTAATTTGTGCCTTCTCCATAAAGAAAAAAACAGGGGCTGAGGGGAGAGAGGGGGACAGGGGAGGAGAGTGATGACAAACACTCCCTGGAATAATGCAGGGAGCCTCAGTATCAGGGGCTGCTTCCAGAGTCTGGGAACCTCGGGTGGTCAGGACAGAGCAAGGGGAGTGCAACTCCAGGGAGGGGAATGTGTGGTGTGTGCTGAGGCTCTGGGAGTCCGTTTGCAGAGTGATATGCCCTTAAGAAGCTGGTTCTTGGGAGGGCCCATCTCCAGTGTGTCTGGTGGGGGATGAGAGGTGGGAAGTTGAGGCTGGTTGGTTGCTAAGCACCCAAGATGCTTCTTTCATTTCATAGCAAACAGAGAGGGTCCAGGCTCAGGAGCCAGCACTGTGCCTGTGTTTTAAGATACATGTTTGGTGCTTAAGTAGCGCCCCCATCTGCCATGTTTTCTGGCCGACTAGTTTGGTATTTCCCTGTTAGGAAATGGCCGGAGAGCTCCAGGGAATCCAGGTGCCCGGCTTCCACTCAGCCTGGGCTAACAAGGCAGGGCGGAGGGAAATCTTGGCATCTTTGTATAAGGAGGGAGGCCATGGCACCCAGCAGTAATTGGCTGTCCCTAGTGAATGTCGTGGTGATGGCCTACTGGAGCCTGGTGTTTATACTGCTGTTTATTTTTGTGACTAAAATCAAGAAGGGGACCTCATGCCCCATGGGACACAATGCTCCCAAGGACTTGAAAGAGATTGATATTCGGCTATCCGGGGTTCAGGATATCAAGTCCAAACCCCAGCTCCTTGCAGATGTTGATGTAAGACAACTATAGCTGGAAACCCAGGAAAATCAAAGTTGCTACGACTATCTGTACAGGATGAAAGCTTTGGATGCCATCCGTGCCTCTGAGATCCCATTTCTTTTCTTTTTTTTTTTTTTTTTTTTTTTTTTTTTTTTNNNTTTTTGTGTGTGTGTGTGTGTGTGTGTTTTAGAGACAGGGTCTCCCTGTAGCTCCAGCTGTCCTGGAACTCTCTATGTAGACCAGGCTGGCCTTGAACTCACAAAGACGCCTGCCTCTGCTAGGATTAAAGTCACATGCCACCACGCCCAGCTACCCCAGCCATTTCTTACAGGCATTTTCAAAATACTGGCTAAGTCCTCATCTCCCAGAAGTACTTTTCCTGAATTTGAATTCAGAAATCAAAATAAAATCAATAAAACTTTACTTGTGGCCAGATGTGGGGTGCACATCTTAAATCCCAGCCCCCAGGAGGCAGATACAAGTGGGTCTCTGAGTTCAAGGCCAGCTTTGTTTACTTATCTAGTTCAGACCAGCCAGGGGTTCATAGTGAGACCTTGTCTCAAACAACAACAACAACAACAACAAGTAAACTTTAGTTTGGGGCCATTATTCACCTACCCTGTTTGATCCTGTTTAGTCCCAAAAGTGTGGACTGAGGTGAGGTGTCTCTAAGTCTATACCCTGTTGCACTCAATTGAATAGAGGTATTTGGGTTTAGGACATTTCAGAGTTGATTGGCGGAAAAGTCAGGCAGGACCTTCATGGCTTAAGTGGAGGGATTATGGAACTCTGACTCTGGTGCCCCACATACACCAGGATGTGTTGAGATAAATACATCTTTTCCTGAAGTGCAAGGATCTGCCCTTCCACCCTCACTCAATTCTGTTGATTTGCGTAAAAGGGAATGTTCTGACATCTTGCATAGTCTATGCCAAGAGGTGAGACAGTGTGAAGAAATGGTTTCCCTTAATGTCATTGTATTAGTCTTAGCTTATAAATTATTTAATAAAATGAATTTCTTTTTTTTTTTTTTTTTTTTCTTTTTGAGACAGGGTCTCCCTGTAGCCCCAGCTGTCCTGGAACTCACTCTGTAGACCAAAAATGAATTTCTTTAAAAGGGGGAAAAAGAAGATACATGTTTCAGGCCGGACATGGTAGCCCACGTGGGAAGCAGAGGCAGGCAGATCTCTGTGAGTTCAAGGCCAGCCTAATCTACATAGCCACTTCTAGGCCAGCTAGGGCTACAGGGAAACCCTGTCTCAAAAAGGCACCCCCCCAAAAAAAAATACATGTTTCAACTAATATGTTTCATATATCTCCAAGGGGTGACCTTAGTGCCGAGGACCGTATCCAAGGGCACCCTGGGGTGAGGGTAACTCCACTGCTGCGTCCTTTCCAACTAGCCTCCAGGTCTTGGCCACTCCTGTCCCCTGTCTTGGAGAGGAAAAGTGGTTAGAAGCCTAGACTCTTGCTTCCTCTACTGAATGTCTTATGATGACTGTTTCCTCGTGTGTAAAATGGAGATGTTTGCAATGGTACTCAGGACTTGTGAGAATTCAGTAAATGGAAATCCTCAGATCCTCAGAGCAGTGCCCAACACAGATTTTATTTATTTATTTTTTGTCTTTTTGAGACAGGGTCTCCCTGTAGCACTGGCTGTCCTGGAACTCACTCTGTAGATCAGGCTGGCCTCAAACTCACAGAGATCTGAGTGCCTCTGCCTTCCAAGTGCTAGGATTAAAGGCGTGCGCCACCAAGCCTGGCATTTATTTATTTATGTATGTGTATCAATGTACTGTCTGCATGCAAGTTTGTGCACTCATGTTGTGCAATGCCACAGAGGTCAGAAGAGGGTGTCGGATTCCCCTGGAACTGGAGTTCTCCTGGAATTGGAGTTTCAGACGGTTCTTGGCCGCCCTGTGGGTGCTGGGGATGGAACCTGGGTCCTCTGCAAGAGCGGTTGGCGCTCTTAACCGCTAAGCCATCTCTTCAGCCCCAGTTTTTTGTTCTTTTTGAGACAGGGTCTCCCTGTAGTCCCAGCTGGCCTGGAACTGACTATGTAGGCCAGGCTGGCCTTGATCTCACAGAACCTCAGAGTACTGGGATTAAAGGTGTGTGCCACCACACTCAGCTGTTCTGATTTTTTTTTTTTTTAAGAGATGGTATCTGGGGCTGGAGAGATGGCCTAGCGGTTAAGAGCGCCGACCGCTCTTACAGAGGACCCAGGTTCGATCCCCAGCACCCACATGGCGGCCGAGAACCGTCTGAAACTCCAATTCCAGGAGAACTCCAGTTCCAGGGGAATCCGAGACCGTCTTCTGACCTCCGCGGCATTGCACGACACGGGTGCACAAACTTGCATGCAGACAGTACATTCATANCTTCTTTTCTTTTTTTTTTTTTTTTTTCTTTTTTGGACACAGTGTATCCCTCTGCAGCCCCAGCTAGCCTGGAACTTGCTATGTAGACCAGGCTGGCCTTGAACTCACAGAGATCCACCTACCTCTGCCTCCCATGTGCTAGGATTAAAGGTATGGGCCACCATGTCTGGTGATTAACTATCACTTCTAACCTCTTCACAGTCATGAAGCTACTTTCTTCCCAGTTGACCTTGAACTGGGTCTGGCCATCTCTACTCCAGTCTACCTGGCTCACATCCCTTTCCAAGACTCTCTTTTTTCCCCACCCACTTGGGCTCCCACAGTCAGACTTCTCCTAACACCCCTATTCCTGGCGTCTTCCTGGCTATATCTTTGTGTTTTGAGACAGTGTTTTCTGTAGCCCAAGGTAGCCTAAAGTTCAGCTGGTAGCTGAGGATGACTGTAATTCTGATCCTCTTACTTCTACTTCCTGACTGCCAGGATTATAGGCATGTGCCTAGCTTTAGGTTTATTTGTTTGGTTTTCTGAGATAGGGTCTCCCAGTAGCCCCATCTGGCCTGGAACTCACTATATAGATCAGCTTGACCCCATCTCACAAAGATCTGCATGCCTCTGCCTGCTGAGCGCTGGGATTAAAGCCAGTGCCACCACAGGGATCCTGTTTTTTGTTCATTTTGTTTTGTTACAGTTTTAGATGGAATATCACTATTATAACCCAGGCTGGCTACAAATTTCATAACCCTCTGCCTCAACCTACCAAGTACTGGGATTACAGACCAGACTGGTCAGGTCTTTTCCCTGATTCTTATGGCTTTTCTCTCCCCTACAGTGGCTAGTATAGAGTACGCCTATCGTCTAGGAAACTAGACGGTATATTCTGCCTCCTGTGAATAGGTGGCATATTCACGGGAGGCAGAACATGGACAGGGAAACAGTAGTTTGTCCCCACTGGGGCAGGGATAGAGGTTGAAGACCAAGTGATTTTCCTAACAGTACATCATGTGTCTCCACCCTTCCTCTGTTTCACAGTTCCTAATCCGACAGGGAACATACCCACCGTGTCTACCTTCAGTCAGTCCAGCTGCAGCTGTGAACTGAGACTTGCCTGGCAACAAAGAAACAGCTCAGACTCCTCCAGTGCAGGCAGTAGAAGTCCGCTGAAGGAAGCTGAGAAAGATTTTGGAGAGGACCTCCTTGAAGTGTACGGGTGAAGGGGTTGTCCTAAGGGTGAGGACCTCTCCTTGTAGAACAGACCAGACCCAGAGGTTCTGGCAGCCTGGCCTGCATGTGTGCCCAGTGCCCCAGGGCCCTTCTGTTCAGGCCTGGCGTCCCATTGAGGCAGCATTCTGCTCAGAGCTCAGAGCACAGATGGGGAGGCGGGCATTGTAGCGAATCGATTTGCGGGAGCAGTGGGGGGCTTTCTCTTCCTCCTTACTTCCCGGTCTTTGATCTCTTGTCCTCCCTCCATAGTTACATTTCCCCTGCTTTCTCCCTCTTCCTATAGATGAATCATAGCCGCTCTGTTGAAGCGGGGACAGTTCTTTGTCCTCTCTTGTCCGGTGGGTGACTGGGTAGGTTCTTGCTTCCTAGGACCCAGCCTCCTACTCAAGGTAGGCTGTGGCCATGGTGGGAACACACACACACACACACACACACACACACACACACACACGCACGCGAGAGAGAGCTAGAGAGAGAGAGAGAGAGAGAGAGCGCTAGAGAGAGAGAGAGAGAATCAGAGAGACCATGAAAGACGGAGGTGGGGAGAATCAGCAGCCACGAAAAAAGAGAATTCAGCAAATTAAAAATTTTACAACCATCCAGCAAGTCTGCAAAAATGATCTTCCCTGCGGTCTTTCATTTATCTCATTATCTGACTCCTAATGTGCTTCCCCATCTTTCTTTTCTCGCCACACTTGGTGCAAAATCTTATTAGCTTTTTTTTTCTTTCTTTTTTTTTTTTTTTTCTGGCAGGGGCTTCATATAGTCTTTTTTCATTACATTTCCTAATAAAAGCAATCACTAGGATGGCACGGCTGGAGGATTAAAAAGCCACCTCAGCAGCCTCCTGGCTAGTAGAGCCATGGCTTGCCACAGCTTGTCACACTGCCAGAGGAGCAGGCCTGACCCGCTGGCCAGATCAGAGAGACCCTGACTAGGCTGTGGAACATTCCAGGGTTAAGAGAGATGCTAAGACAGGGCAGCCAGCTCAAGATGTTATAGGAGAACAGAAGAGGGATGGACCCTTCCTGGAGCTATTTCAGAGCAGGGGTGAGACACGAGGCCAGTAGTTAACCTGGCTGACTTCAGCTACTGTCCTCCTGAAGAAAGAATATTTTCCATCTTTCTCTTTTGACTCTGAACTATGCTGTAGCAAATTCCTTTGAGTAACATTGTTGATGTCAACTCCTCAGCTTGTGAAGGTAGATTTGATTTTGTTATCCAAATTTTATTAAATTATAGTACAATATATTTGAGAGAAAATTTAGCATTTATTTTAAAGGTGTTGCTCAGTGCCGTGGACAGTCACGCTGTAGTGTAACCATCACTATCCATCCCCAGAACTTTCCCATCTTCTGGAACTGAAGCTCTGCATGTACCCCTACCCTAGCCCCCGTTAACCACAATTCTGCTCTTTCATCTTAATTAATTAACTTCCTATTCTAGGTAGCCACTGCAAATGGAATTGCAATATTTCTCATCTTGTGTCTGCTTGTTCTAATCAGCAGGCATAAAGTGCCCAATGTTCACCCACGTTGTGGAATGAGACCCCCCCCCTCCTTTAAGGCTGAATCATATTTTCTTATATGATTATGCCAAATTTTATTCCATCTTTTTAAAAATTCCAACCTTTTAAAAACACAAATATTTCCATAAAATGAAGGTGAAAAGAAGAGATATCCCTTCTAGATCCCCATCATGTTAATATATTTTTCCATGTTCCCTTTTCTCCTTTGACAGCATTAAACCTCTGTCCCATCCTTGAATCAGGAAGCTCTCTAAAGGCTGGTTGGGATGCTACTTGGCTCAGCATTTGGTTTGGGGGAAGGGAAAAGAGGCCTGATAAATTAAGTGAAAAGAGAGGAACTCTTATAAAGTAACAAGACATTTTATTGCCTAGGTTATAAACTGGTGCTGAAGGTATTTCTCATATCACCCTGCAAGATGACTTGGGCCACACATTGAAGACTGCAGGGTTAGCCACACAACTTCTCAAGGCAGGTGACTTTGAAGGGAATGATAGTCACTTGGGAACGTTTGGTTATGTGTGATTTAAAGTAAGAGTACAAAGGTTAGATTACAAACAACTTTTAAATGTCTTGTTGCTTTGGGACCACATAGGCTATCCCTGGTGATCTGCTGGCTGTATCCCTTGGGGGCTTGGCTGGGACTGCATGAGCTGGTCACAACCAGCAGTGTGCCAAGACCCAGAGAGCATGGAAAGTGGTGGATCCCTGTGGAGACATCCTGTCTACAGACATGCTCCTGCTAGTGTCGTCCATTTCCCAGGCTGTGCCTCAGGGTCTTCCCAATCTCAGCTACTGGTTCAGTTAATGGCAATCATGTCTTCTATCTGTGCAGTTCTCTGGGAGCCTCTTACCTTTCCTTTCTTCCCACTCTCTTCCAGGCCCTCTTTGGCTCTAAATCTCTGCCAGGTTTTTCCTGCCCCAGACCCTAGAGGATGACAGGTGCTGCTCAGAGAGAGGAAGAGCCTGCAAGTCACAAAGATAGCTTCACAGAGGACATTGTCTTCCCTCAGCTTGAGACATAGACTGAAATGAAAGACAGGTTTGCTCTGATGAAAGGCACTTTTCCTCTCTCTACCTACGTAGAATGTATTTTCCATATAACCTATCAGTGGGGTCTTTTCTTTATATACCTACTGACATAGACAGACATAATTCCTCCACCCTGATTCCATTTTTCTAGATACTTCCTTTTTTCCTTATGGAAAGACTGCCCCTCCTTTCATTGATGCTCCAGGGGCCTTTTAGTTTTCCCAGCTCCCTATCAATTAAGGGGAGGCGAACCCTGGGTGAGCAACAGCAGCTGCCAGGGCAGTGGGAACCTCATTTCTGGCGCTGACGTTTATAAATGTGGCACAGAATACCAGTAGGGACTGGAATAAATCAAATGGCTTCTCCAGAGGAACCTAGGGCTGTTTTAGACCTTCATGCTGGGGGTTGAGCATCTTCTCTGCCTTTGCCGGGGTGGGCATGGAACGAACTGCATGCTTTGCCTCGTTTTCACAGAAGAGTTCAGGACCCAGGATGCTGAGGAATGTAGAGAGAGCCTGGGGAGAAGTCCTACCTGGGGGTGGGACTGCTGGGCCTGTTACATTGTAGCTATCAGTTTCCTCATCTGCAAGTTGGGCTTAAAACAGCCTTCCTGAGCTGGGCATGATGGCATACACCTATAATCACAGCATCTGGAGAGCTGAGGTGTGAGCATCACTTTGAGGCAAGCCTGGGTAACATGGCAAGACTCTGTAAAAGGAGAGAAGGGAAATGGCTGCAGAGAAGCCTCAGCCTCAGCAGTTAAGAGCTCGTTTTGCTCTTGTAGAAGACCCAGGTTTGGTTCCCAGCACATACATGAGGTGGCTTACAATCACCTATTCCTAGCTCCAGGAGATCCAACACCCTTCTGGCCTCCGAGGACACTTGCGATGCCCATGGCATATACACAAAGCTATGCACACACACTTAAATAAAGATAAGTCTAGAAAGTTAAAAAGACAGAGAAATAGAAAAAAATCTGCCTGTTAGTTTTACAGTGCTATTGTAAAGAGGGGCTGAGATCTCCTCTGAAGTCCAGATGTGATGCTGAGCAGTTGAGAAGGAGCTGCATGGAACAGTGCTCCCCCTGCACTCCCTCTCCCTCCCTGGCAGGCTCTCCCTTGCACACTTGTCCTCCTTTATTTGCTTGCTGTGCAGAGGCAAACAGCTACCGGGGTATTCAGATGCAGCTTGAAGATTGTTTATTACATTTTATTTGTGTGCATAGGGTTCAGGGGTGGGGACATGTGTCAAGTGGACATCAGAGGACAACTTTGGGGTGCCTATTTTTTTTTTTTTTTTTTTTTTTTTTTTGGTCTTTTTGAGACAGGGTCTTCCTGTAGCCCCAGCTGTCCTGGAACTCACTCTATAGACCAGGTTGGCCTTGAACTCACAAAGATCTGCCTGCCTCTGCCTCCCAAGTGCTAGGATTAAAGGCGTGCACCACCACGCCTGGCCTGGGTGCGTATTTTCTCCTTCCACCATGGGGGTCCATGGGATGGGACTCAGGTCATCAGGCTTGGCAGTAAGCACCTTTACCCACTGAGCCGTCCCTCTGGTCCCAGAAGCAGTTTTTTGAGGCAGCTCTCTGCAGACCTTTGCCAGCCCATTCCAGGAACCTCCACTTTCTTCTTTGCTTTGAGAATCTGGGCAAGAAGCCCTGAGAATCTGTTCCAAGCACAACTGGAATCTTCCCAATGTCTTTTCTAAACCTTTCTTTTTCCTGCCCCTCTAAACAGCAAGCAAATAAAGCTGGACAAGTATGCAAAGGAAGAGACTGCCAGGGAGTGAGGGCAGAGTGTAGAGGGAGCACTAGGGAAGGGAGATGGGGAGGAGGGAGGAGACCAGCTGCCAACTATGAGGCAGGAAGGCTGGTAGCATCTGGTTGCAACTCACCATGCCACTGAGAACCCAGCAGGATCCTTTTAAGGTTCTGTAGAGAACCCTGCTCAGTGAGATGAGGCCCAGCATGGGTCCCCCAACCTCTTTTCCTTTATATTCTTGAAATTTCCAGACACTGCTCATGACCTTTCACCTGTTTGCTGGCTTTTTAGTGGATTTAGATTCTACTTAAGCCAAAGGTAGGCTGTGGCTGAGAGCCAAGGTACAGGCAGGATGCTGATGAAGGCCCATCCATAGTTCTCATCAGGACCGCAGTGATCCTGGTACACAGCATCTCTGTCTAAGCCCTTTCTATATGTACCAGGATTCCGCCTGGCTTCGCTCCCCAGAGGCAGCTATGGTGCCAGCTTCTTGTTACCCATACTGAGGAAAACCTGATTTTCTTTAAACATTTGCTCAACACTTTATTTAGAGTGGTTGGGCTGAAAAAGGGATTGATGAACAACGTGCTGTGATTCTGTAGTGTTCTGCACCATGTTGGGTGGTGGGCAATTGTCCACTCAGTTCTTTAAAACCTGTGCAGGGGGGGCTGGAGAGATGGCCTAGCGGTTGGGAGCACCGACGCTCTCGCAGAGGACCCGGGTTCGATCCCCAGCACCCACATGGCGGCCGAGAGCAGTCTGAAACTCCAATTTCAGGAGAACTCCAGTTCCAGGGGAATCCGACACCCTCTTCTGACCTCCGCGGCATTGCATGACACGGGTGCACAGACTTTGCATGCGAACAGTACATTCATACACATACAGAAATAAATAAAATTAATTAAAAAAAATTAAAAACAAAACAAAACAAAAAAAAACCTGTGCAGGGGGGCAGGACCCTCCCTCAGCTAAAGGCAATTAACCTTATTGTCACAGCCTACTCCTGTACCTTATCAAAATAGTCCTCCTTTAAACAAATACACTGATTTTCCCTAAAAGGCAGTCTACTCAGCGAAATTCTCTTTTCACTTATTTCAATTCATGATGGTGCCTTAGGGTCCCATGCACACTGCTCCTCTCTGCCAAAGCCTGGCTGCTTCACCCCTAAAGCTAGCTCTCATGGTGACTGTTAGGATGAGATGCCCATTTTTGCTACCTAGGGAGGGAAGTGGTCATCTCTGTTGACAATCTTGCCTTTGTCCTTTTTTCTCTCTTTTTTAAAAATTATTTATTTATTTATTATTTTTTATGTGTATGAGTATACTGTCTGCATGTAGGTTGGTGCACCCTGGTCATGCAATGCCACAGAGGTCAAATGAGGGTGTTGGATTCCCCTGGAACTGGAGTTAAAGATGGTTCTTAGCCACTTTGTGGGTGCTGGGAATCAAACCCGGGTCCTCTGCAAGAGGATTTGGTGCTCTTAACTGCTGAGCCATCTCTCCAGCCCCCCCCCCTTCACTCTTGAACTGGGCAGTAGTGTCCCATTGTCCTCTGTGGACCCAAGGGGATGGGAGAGTGTGAGAAATGGCAGCCATGGGGCTGGGGGGGTGGGGGGGGCGGTAATGCATCCTGGAGATCCGTGATTGGATGGCAAGCGACTTCGGAAGCCTGGCAATGGCAAGCCAGGTCATTTAGACCAAGTGTCCCAGTAAAACAATGGAAAAGGTTGGCTATCAAGGACATATTTAAAGCCTTGAAGAGTTAATAAAATAGTAAGAAATTAACAGGCTAACATGGAAGAGAAGCCAGGTGGTAGAAACACTTTCCTTAAAAAGCTCCTGTGGGGTTGCCGGGCACCTTTAATCCTAGCACTCAGGAGGCAGAGGCAGGTGGATCTCTGTGAGTTCAAGGCCAGCCTGGTCTACAAAGCGAGTTTCTGGCCAGCTGGGGCTATAAGAAGACCCTGTCTTAAAAACACCAAAAAAAAAAAAAAGTGAAAAAGGGGCTGGGGACATAGTTCGGTGATAAGGCACAAGGCCATAGGTTCAAACCCCAGTACCCCAAAGCAGAGATTCTGTAATATGCTGATACCCTGAAAAGACTTCCATGGGGAAGGTAAACCAGATCTGCCATCCTGGAGCCCAGGCTGGGGCCATGCTTTAGATGGCTCTGGCTGGAGATGCCCCTCAGGAAGGAGGAGTTTCCCTAAAGGAAGGTCTTCCTAAACTGAGAATTCCTCACATGTCAGAATTCTCCGTTCCTCCATGGTTCCAGTACCTGAAAGTATAGTATAGGTGGACCCAGTCTTCTGTATTTACCAGCATCCCCAGCACAGCCAGACCAGCAATTCAAGGCAATGCAGGTAGGAAGGGCAGACTGTATCTACTTGAAAAGTGGAGAATTCCAGAAAGCAGAATCCCTGGATTTAATCTTCCTGCATGGTACCGAATCTCAGTTGCCATTTGTCACCTGTCAAGCCATCCAATCCATGCAAAAGCAATTTTACTTTTCCTGCCTCCCATCCTCAGCCTTTCCTCAATTCCCCATCTCAGAGCACAATGATGTCAGGCTATGAAGCCTCAGAAAGGCATGGAAGAGCCTCACCCAGGGGACAGACTTATCTGCATCCTTGACATGGCCTCACCTCCACCGAGGACAACAGGACACCACTGCTCAGCCCTCTGCCTTATCCTTTTATCTAATGCCCACTGAGCTTTGATGGAATAGTCTCTGTGGTAGAAATGGACTCACTGGGGCACAGCTGTGTAGACACCTGCAAGTGAACACAAGCACACATTTTGGAACCCCATATGTACACAGGTTTTTGTGGGGCTGAGATAGGAAAACCTAGAGGTATAGTTAAAAAAAAAAAAAAAAAAAGGCCAGGTGTGGTGGCACACGCCTTTAATCCTAGCACTTGGGAGGCAGAGGCAGGTGGATCTTTGTGAGTTCAAAGCCAGCCTGGTCTACAGAGTGAATTCCAGGACAACTGGGGCTACAGGGAGACCCTGTCTCGAAAAGACCAAAAAAAGAAAAAAAAAAAAGAATCTCTTCCTGCCCCCTCTCTCTGAGACAGGGTCTTCCCTGTTGCATCAGTTGGCCTGGAACTCCTTATGTAGACCAGGCTGGCCTTGATCTCACAGAGATCCACCTGCCTCTGTCTCCTGAGTGCTGGAAATAAAAGTGTGTGCCACCACACCAGGCAAGTTTTCTTTAAGACAAATGAAACCCATGACTCCTTCATGTCTAGTGCATTTCCTTATCCCAGTAAACTCTGGGAGCCCCCATCCCCCAGCCACCTCAGTACCAAGGATAAAATCTGGGTTTTCATTTATCCTAGTTGAGGGCTTTGCCACCCATCTACATACCAGTCCTTGAAGACTGGGTTTTTATATGTGGCCCAGGTAGACTTCCTGCCTTTTTTTTTTAAGTCTTTTTGAAACAGGGTCTCCTGTATTCCCAGATGGCCTGGAACTCCCTTTGTAGACCAGGCTGGCCTTGAACTCACAGAGATCCACTTGCTTCTGCCTGCCAAGTGCTGGGGTTAAAAGTGTGCACTACCACACCCAGCTTCTCTTTTTTAAAATAATATTTTATTTATTATTTTTAATTTATGTACATGAGTGTATTGCCTGCATGTAGGTAGGTGGACCCATGCTGTATAATGGCTGAAGAAGTGGGATCCCCAAGAACTGGAGTTACAGATGGCTGTTAGTTGCCATGTGGGTACTGGGAATCAAATCTGGGTCTTCTGCAAGAGCAACTAGTACTCTTCGCTGCTGAGCCATATCTCCAGCGACCCCCCCCTTTTAAAGACAGGGTCTTACTAAGTCCCAGGAGACTGTGCATGGGGGCATCTCTTGAAATGTCCTGCAAATGTGAGCCACCAAGTCTTCCTGTGTAGGGAGGTCTTGGAGATCCACTAATGGGACTTCAGCCAGTGTCCAGTCTATAAAGAGGAAAGTCTGCTCATGCTTCAAAAAGGGAACTGATAAATGAAAAGCCAAAAGGAGCCAGGGGCTCCCTCCCCCCAAAACCTGAGGACCAGATCCTTAACTGACCTTGAGAAAACAAAAACCTTGGTTAATCTGGGCTAATTGTGTGGCCTTAAACATCCAAAAGGAAAGTATAACCAGAAATAAATAATTAGTAAGGCCTGAGAAATTGTACTTCAGGTATAAAACTTGAGATCTGGGCTGGAGAGATGGCTCAGTGGTTAAGAGCACCGACTGCTCTTGCAGAGGACTAGGTTTGATTCCCAGCACTCACATGGCAGCTAAGAACTGTCTTTAACTCCAGTTCCAGGGGAATCCGATGCCCTCTTCTGACCTCTACAACATTGCATGACATGGGTGCACCAACCTACATGCAGACAGTACACTCATACACATAGAAAATAATAAATAAAAAAAAAATAAAAACGAGATCTTAGTAAAAAGACAAAAAAAAAAAAAAAAAGCACTGTTGTTTTGCCTGTCTTCAATTCTTACTGGTAAGTGCAGCTACCCTGTGGCTGCCACTGCTTTTGCCATCCTTCAAAGACATGAGACACAGTTTTTCAACCGTACAATATGGACTGAAGATTCATGTCTCTCCAAGAATCCTCCAAACCTTCAGTGCCAGATGGGGACTGCTGAGATATCCATCTTGTAGACTGAGCAAACTACTGGGGTTTCAGCCTCTTCAGAGTATAGACTGCCATTGTTGGACTACCCAGGCTGTATCATGGAGACCAGTACAGGAAGATCAATACAGGACAAGGTGCTTACTGGACTTCATTTGTGACCATGGAAGGGAAGACCCCAGATGTGGACCACAATAGGCAGACTGATGGTTGTGGCTGTCAAGGAAGGAGCTTTCAAACAGTTCATTAAGGAAAAATGACATCTTTCAGCCTAATAAAGAAAAAAAAAAAAAAAAAGCTGGAAGGGCTAACACCTTATGTGTCATAATTTATAGAATTGTGGCATGCATATAGTATATTTTGGAGTGGGTACAAATTGGAACGCCAACAGACAAAAAAAAAGAAATAAAGAATAAAAAACAATGAACCTGGCAGAAATTTTAAAAAAGAGACTGAGAAACAAGATGAAAAACATGTTTGGCAGAATGCATTGAGCTCGGGTGGGGTGGGGGGGGCAGAAGGGGAAATGGGTCTCCCGATTTGATCTGGAAAAATTTTGTAATGAAATGCACAAAGCTTCATAAAAAATTGGCTTTGTGGAAAAGAAAAGAAAAAAAAAAAAGAAGCGGGGCGTGGTGGGCGCACACTTTATCCTGAAAGCACCTTGGGGGGGGGCCCCAAGAGCAGGTGGATCCCTTTGTGAATGAAGGCCAGCCTGGTCACAGGTTGAGTTCCAGGACAGCTGGGGCTACGGAGGAGAGCCTTGTCTCAAAAACAAGAAATAAAATAACAATTAATTAAAAAAAAAAAATATATATATATATATTTATATATATATTATAGGTCTTAGTGAGCCCAGGCGGGAACTCTCAAACTTGCTATTGTAGCTGAGGATGGCCCTTGAACTTCTGATCCTCCTGCCTCTGTTCCTCAGGTGCTAGGATGAGAGTTGGGCACGATGATGCCCCAGCTGTAAGAGTTCGACCCTCATATGCCGGCATGGTGGCCCACCACGACTTTAATCCTTAGCAACTCAGGAGGCAGAGGCAGGTGGAATCTTTTGATGAGTTCAAAGTCCAGGCCTGATCGTACAGAGGGTCCAGGCAGGCTGGGGCTGTACAGGGAGACCCTGTCTCACGAAAAGACCAAAAAAAATATAGTTGTACCCCAACTCTGTCAGACTAAAAGATGATTTAATATTTTCTCAGAGATGTCAGTCCTAATTCCCAGGACCTTCCATTTATCTTCCTTTCCTGGAATCAGCTTAGGGATTGCACTGCTGTACTTTGAGGGAGTGGAGCTGACTGAATAGCTGCCTTTTAAGAAATGCAGAAACAAAAAATAATAATAAAATTAAAAATATATTAAAAAAAAAGAAATGCAGAAACAAGCTGGGTGTGTTGGTACATGCCTTTAATCCTAGCACTTGGGAGGCAGAGGCAGAGGCAGGCGGATCTCTGTGAGTTCAAGGCCAGCCTAGTTTACATAGAAAACTCCAGGCCAGCTGGGACTAAAGGGAGACCCTGTCTCAAAAAAAAAAAAAAAAAGAAATGCAGAAACAAAGGGGCAGTGGAGAGAAGAGTCAGAGTATTTAGTGTTCTGTTCACACCTCAAGCTGTCTTGGGCAGCTCAGAGAGACCACTCTCCCTCACTGAACAGCACAAGAGCCTTGAGAGAGAGAGTCCTCAATTATCACAAACAAGTATGGGTACCTTCCCTGTGCTTAATCCCTTCTTCATACCTATGGTACACAGCTATCAGAAGACTATGCCAGCGCCGTATCTGATGAGGATGAAAACACATCACGGTGTTATATAGGATGTTACTTTTGAGTGCGTGCGTGCGTGTGTGCGTGTGTGTGTGTGTGTGTGTGTGTGTGTGTGTGTTGTATAAGCATGTTTGTATACCCACAGAACATCTCTGAGAAAAAGAGGCAGGAAAACAGCAACAGTGTTGCATCTGATAGGACTAAACT
Source organism: Rhizomys pruinosus (assembly GCA_009823505.1). Classification (NCBI taxonomy): domain Eukaryota; kingdom Metazoa; phylum Chordata; class Mammalia; order Rodentia; family Spalacidae; genus Rhizomys; species Rhizomys pruinosus. The sequence goes on from VZQC01006579.1 coordinate 1,044,572, forward strand.
CTGGGGCTCGATTGGGAAGGACCCTTTCCCACCGTGTTCATTTTATTGTTGTTCTTTGTGTGTGTGTTACCTATGAAAAAAATGACAATAAAAAGAAGACTCCCTCCCTTTAAGAGGCTTAGGGGGAAGGCAGACATTCGAACAGAACAATTACAATATGTGCATTGTTATCATGGAGTCTCAGCAGGGTGGGAAAAGAGTACAGAGAGACTGAATCGGCCTGGGGGGCCCCTGGGGGCTTGGAAATTTGGAATAATCAGGTGAGTGCTGGAAGCTCTCTCAGCTCCCTTGCTAGGGTGCAAAGAGCGAGAAGAGGCAGTGGGAGCAGGCAGAGGCCGGAACAAAACCAAAACCACCGTGTGCGCCAAGCCCAGTTCAGACTTTTATCCTAATAGGAAATGGGAAGCTGTGAAAAAAATTTAGCAGGGAGTAACCGGTCCGATTTGCCATTTAAAAAGGTGCCTCTGGGGCAGGCGGAGGCTAGGTGAGCACAGTGGACAGATGACCTGGAGTGAAGGCCGAGGAAATGAGGAAAGGGTGATCAATCCGTGGAGACAGGACAGTGGGTGAGCGACGTGCGTGGAAAGCACACACAGAGCCCACTCTGCTTTCTCACACCACCATCTTCTGGGCATTCAGGACCCCCTTGGCACGCCCAGCCACTGGCAGAGCCTCGCTCCACCCCCCACCCCCCTGCTGCCCCCTTGCCCCAGGCTTCAGCTCCTTGGCAAAATGAGGCCCGAAGGAAAACACACCGGAAAGCCTTCCCTCGCCATTCCACTCCTAGCTCTCTTATTTATTCCGCGCTCTCCCTCTATTCGGGTCCTCTCATTATTTCTGCGCTGTACAGCCTGCTGCTTCCCTGGCTCGCTTCTCCCACCCCTGTGTGCAAAGTGTCAATCAAGCCCTTGGATGAGCAGCTCAGCTTCACATCCTCAGCGTCTCTGCCCCAGGACACGAGCGCGACTGCTGACACACACAAGCCACAAGGTGTAGGGCTGCTGGCTCTCTTTTTAATAGTCTTCCGATGCAGAATGGGTGTTAAAATGGAATTTGAGGGGATCGCTTCTCTCTGCCAGCCCCTGTCAGGACATTCGCAAGGACGGGCAATCCTGAGAGAAGGAAGCCTTTAGAAGCCGGTTTCCTTTTCATTTCAAGGTTGGGCCGTGGCCAGTGTCGGCTTTCGGAGTAGCTGTTTGAAATTCTTAACAAGCAGCAGAATGCTTGAGTCCAGGAATCCAGGGCAGGCTTGTGAAGTAGGGACAGGGAAACAGAATTGTCATTTTATCTCTGAAGGAATATTATATTAAATGGGGGAGGGGGAAGTCACTCAGCAGCTTCTCTGGAAGACTGAACAACGAATGTGGGGGCAGCAGGAAGAACTGAGATTAGAACAAAGAAAGAACTTCCCCAGGCCCTGGAACCAGTGACCAGGGAGATTTGAAGTGTCTGTTTCCCCCAGGGGATTTCTCTTTCTTTTTTACAAATTGTGAATGAAAGCACTGTTTTATAGAATAAGTGAACTAATGAGCATTAAAGTCCGTTACCTCACGGAGTTCTCCTTAGCTCTGAGATCTGCACGCACAGAAGGCATGGCTGTGATCAGGGTGTGTCTATTTGTGGTCTGTGTGTCTTCCTCTGTCATATTTGCATTTCTACAAAGCAGAGTCCTCAAGCCTGTCATTTGGAATAGCCACGCGGCATTGCATTGTGTCAATATATGAGTTTGTTCAGCTATTCCCTATTGTTGGATTGTTTCCTTTTTTTAAATACTATAAGAGCACAGATATGCATGTCTTCACACAAATGCCTTTTCCTCCCCTGGGGAAAGAACTAGTTTGTCAAGTGGAATTTCTAGGTCAGGATATTTGAATCATTTTATTCTATTGTGAATGGCCCCAGAACCTTGCACAAGATCCAATCTGAATTGCCACCCACATCACAGACAATGTAAGGTGTATCATTTTTACTTTTGTTTATTTAACAGACATATAATAGTACCTTGAAGTTATTTAATTCTCGTTTCTTTGGCTGCTGGTGAGACTCGGCACACTTCAATGGAAGGATTTATTGTCTGCTTTCCCTCTCGTGTAAGCTGTTCATCTCTACTGACATCTTATCACAAGAAATCGGAGGGCCGATCTTATATATTTCTATCAAGCCCTTACATACTCGGTGTAGCTTATTTTTCTTGGTTATAGCTGCTATTATTTTACTGTAAGAGATCTGTCCAGTTGTGAGGCAGATGGTATTCTGTCCTCTGTGGGGTGGGGGGTGACAGAATGAGGTGACCTTTAGACTCTAAAAGGATTTCAATCTCTCTCTCTCTCTCTTGTCTCTCTCTCTCTCTCTCTCTCTCTCTCTCTCTCTTTCCAGGAGAAAAAAAATCCAGTCAGATGGCTGTCCCTCTCTTGGCTCCTATTTTCTTAGGAAAGGAAGGTCTAGGCAGCAGCCAGATGGTTGCTAAGGCTACTCTGGGGGTCATCTGTGGAATAGAAGTATTGCTGGGGCCTCTGTTGGGCCCTGTGCTGAGGCGGGTCAGCTCCCTAGTGTCATACAGACTTCCCACACCACCCCGCCCCCCTCTATCCAGTAGAAAGGCAGCAAAATATTGAAATAAGAATCCTCACTTTAAGCTCTGACTGACTGCATAGGGTTGCAGTTAAAGGAACCAGTTCTGAGACTGGCAATGTGGCTCGGTTGGGATACTGCTTGCCTAGCATGTGTGAAGCTCTGGGTTTGATCCCCAGCATCTCATAAAACCAGGTGTGGTGATGCAGGTATGTAATCCTGACACTCGGGAGGTGAAGGCAGGATAACCAGAGGTTCAAGGCCATCCTCTGTTGCAGACCTAATTGAAGGCTAGCCTGGGATATATGAGATGTATCAAAAAAGGAAGAAAAAGGCTTGTGTGGTGGTACACCACTTTAATCCCAGCCCTTGGAAGCAGAGAAGAGTAGATCTCTGTGAGTTCAAGGCCAGCTGGTCTAACATAGTGAGTTCTAGCCAGGTGGAGCATAGGAAGACTCTGTCTCAAAAACATTCCCCCCACCAAAAAAAAAAGGGAAGAAAAACAAACTTGAATTCCTAAGTAAATAGACTTTCATCTCTCCATCTCAGCATCTAGAATACCAGGTGAGGGTTTTGGGGCATGGTATAACCTCTGGAGGGGGTAGAACCTATCATCTCTGACTGTTAAGTGAGTATGACCATGTAAATGACTGCTCTTAAAAGTTAGTGAACTAGGGGTCTGGAGAGATAGCCTAGCGGTTTAAGAGCGCCGACCGCTCTTACAGAGGACGCCGGTTGTCCAGCACCCACATGGGCTAAGAACCGTCGGAAACTCCAATCCAGGAGAACTCCATTCCAGGGGAAATCCGATATACCCTCTTCTGACCTCCGCGCGTTGCACGACACGGGGTCACAAACTTGCATGCAGACAGTACATACGTACACATACACATACAGAAATAATAAATTAATAAAAAAAAAATTAAAAAAAAAAAAAGTTAGTAACTGAGCTGGGCGTGGGTGCGCTGCCATTTAATCCTAGCATCGGGAAGGCAGAGGCAGGCGGATCTTGTGAGTTCAAGGCCAGCCTGGTCTACAAGACAGTTTCCAGGACAGCTGGGCTACAGGGAACCCTGTCTCGAAAGGACAAAAAGAAAAAAAAAAAAAAAAGTAACTGAAAACAACCATTTTATTTTACTTCACAGTTCTCAGGGTCAGAAATCCTGATGCAGTTTGGCTGAATGTCGCTAGGCCACATGGGACTGACCAGGTCACCAAGTGATATTTATCTGGGTCAAGCTGGAGGTTCAAGATGGCTTCCGTCTCTTGTGTGACTCTCCACCTTGTCCCAGGGCCTCTCCCACAGTGTGAGTGGATTTCTAAGCTGTAGCTCAGGGTCCAAGACAAGAGGAAACCACCTGTCCCCAGAGGCCTTGGCCAGAAAAAGTGCGGATGCCACCGGGTCATACGGGTCAGGCAGTCATGACGCCCTTGATGGGAAGACTGACAAAGGACTCGAGGCTTTCTTAAATCTGCTAAAAATGAGGATGAAAAATACACACAAAAATGAGAGTTTAATGAGATAATGTATTCAGAGGCAGATTTACCAGAAAGCTAATGAAACTTCAACCACGGGGCTCCTAATTGAGTGGTCTCTTCCAAGTCCCGCCATCTAATTTTGCATGCCTAATTCTTCCTTTCTTTTTTTCTGCTTTTCTCTTTAGTGCTGAGGATTGAACCCAGGACCTCCACCATGGTAAACACATGTTCACTGCTGAGTGCCTCCAGCCCTTTTTTCTTTTTTCTTAAAAAGGACCCCCAACTTGTAGAAGAATCAGGACCTGCCAAACCTGGCTCCGTCCCAGGTGTCTGTAACAATACTCATTTAGCCTGCTGCCTGGCATAGCAGGGATTTCTCTATACAGGGCTCCTGCGTGTGCTAGGCCCGGCGCCCGATCCTTCTATGCCTGAGGACAGGGTTCCTCACAGTCCTTTCCAGTTTTTCAGGATCATTCTGCTTTTCTCAACATGAAAGTAAAACACTCAGAATAATTTCATAACTACAAAACTGCCCTCCCAATTGGGCCCTGTGTGGCTACCCCTGACCTCACCACCCACCAGGGAGGAGGGGCTTGCCCTGGGCGTCCTGCCAAGTTCTTAGCTGGCCCTGTAGATCTCTAAAGGAAACCAGGCTGCAGAGAGGAAAGCCAGCAGGGGGAAGCAGCATTCGTAGTGCCCAGCTTGGTCTAGGAGACATTGAAATTCCAGGGCCGAAGTCCTGAGACAAAGATCATAATGAGACAGGAAGGTGGCATAGGAAGGGGCCCATTTGCATGACAATAATTGAGCCAAGAATAGCAAGCTGGAGGGATACAAGGGTGAGGCTGGCAGCTGAGCTGGGCTAAACCTCACAAATCAGTCTACCCAGCTTTGCTCTGCAGGGGAGACGAAGGCTGAGCCCTGTGCCAGACTCTGCAGGAGGGAGGGCGAAAGACAAGGTCACGGCCTCAGGGAATTGTGGGAACTCTGGCCAGGCTGGACTTTGCCTTCTTCTTCCTCTGCCAGCCTGGCCAAAAGTGTTTTTGTTTGCCCTCTCCTCTTCGAACTTTCTGGTTGTAGGGCTAAGTAGACAAGACATCATGGCTGCTCAGAAAAATCTCTGGGACGCAATTGTGATCGGGGCAGGCATTCAGGGCTGCTTCACAGCCTACCACCTGGCCAAGCACTCAAGGAGGGTCCTCCTGCTGGAGCAGGTACCGAGTCACTTCTGCCTTTCTGTCCTGCAGGACTGTCCCTGCCCTCTCTCCTCTAGGAAGGGCTCTCTAGAGCTAGCAGGCTGACTGGAAGCAGAGGGTCTGACACTGCAAGTCTGTGGAATCTGTAGCTTAGATACTTCATGTGCTTCTTGACAATTCAAAGACAGTTCTACCCTCCCGCAAATCCATGTGGGGTTTCTTGTTCTAGTTCTTCTTTTTATTGCCTCTCAGTTCTTGCCCTTGATCAAGGAGCATCCCAGGCTCTGGTTTCTTATTCTTGTTACTCTGTTTTCTGTGCCCAAATGCTTGATCTAGCCCAGAAAAATAATCAGTTCTGCTCTGGGTAACCTTAAATAGAGTTTGCCCAGCTGCGAGGGCCAATATACCAGCCTCAGGGGTAGGTTCTTCCCTGCATTTCCCAAGCCTCTCCTTCCAGAACCTAGCAGAGGCTTGGGCTTGCTCTGCTACGTTTGGGTAAAAGCAGCCTCCTTGTTTGATACACAGGAACTAAGACTTAGGCCCTTTTCTCCTTAAAGGAAGGTGGCCATATGCCATGTATAGTGACCACTGCCAATGAGGGTAGCATCTGGAATCTGCAGGGTCCCCCAGAGGCAGGCCTGCCTCATCTACCAGGCAAAGTTTCTACCTCAGTGGCTTCTCCCCATTCTGCCTGCAGCTCTCCATGCTGGTTATGGCTTACTCCTTGGAAATTAGCTGGAATAGTTAGAAATTGCCTTCAGGTCTCTATCAGTGTACTCAAAGCCCAGGGCTTTCCTGTTTTATCTCCTCAGAAACTTTTTTTAAAAATAAGTATTATTATTATTTTATGTGTATGAATGTACTGTCTGTATGTAGGTTGGTGCACCCTTGTCGTGCAATGCCACAGAGGTCAAAAGAGGGCGCCGGATTCCCCTGGAACTGGAGTTAAAGACAGTTCTCAGCCGTCATGTGGGTGCTGGGGATTGAACCTGGGTCCTCTGCAAGAGCAGTCAGCGCTCAACTGCTAGGCCATCTCTCCAGCCCCAATAAGTATTTATTATTTTTATTTTATGTGTATGAGTGTATTGCCTACGTGTGTGTAAGTGCACCCATGTCATGACAGTGCCTATGGAGGTCAGAAGAAAGTGTTGGAGCCCCTGGAGCTGGAGTTAAGGATGGTTGCCAGCCACCATGTGGGCGCTGGGATAGGAATCTGGGTCCTCTACAAGAACAGCCAGCACTCCTAACCCCTGAGTCATCTCTCCAGCCCCAGGAAACCTCTTTTTTCCTCCCTAACCCCCAAGGTAGTTCCCTTATTCTGAGGAATGTGAAGCTATGGCAAGATGGCATCCTTTTTCTTGTCCATAAAATAAAGGAGCTAGATTAGCATAATCTGGAAGGTTCTTCCTAATTCTGCTTCTCTTTGAGTCTAAGTGGGGTCAGACTACAGCAGGGCGATTGAAAATTTACTAACAAGGTGATCTGTGGATACAAGGGATACGTGTGAAAAGGAAAGCCGCTCGTGCTACTGAGGAACTCCTATCCAATTGCTTGTCAGTTAATTGACCATAAAAAGAGACACTGAGCGGGGCATGGTGGCGCACGCCTTTAATCCTAGCACTTGGGGCACAGAAGCAGGCGGATCTTTGTGAGTTCAAGGCCAGCCTGGTCTACAGAGCAAATTCCAGGACAGCTGGGGCTACAGGGAGACCCTGTCTCGAAAAGACCAAAAAAAAAAAAAGCTCTAATGGGAACGGAACTCTGGGCTTCCTGCATGTTAGGCAAGCCCTTTACCAACTGAGCTGCTTCCCCGGCCCTAGAAGTTTAGTATTTTATATTTTATGTATATGAGTGTATTGACATTGCAATACACTCATATACATAAAATATAAAATACTATCATGTCACACAATGCCCACGGAGGTCAGAAGAGGGTGGTGGATCCCCTGGAACAGAAGTTATGGATGGTTATTAGCCACCATGTGAGTGGTTGGAATTGAACCCAGGTCCTCTGCAAGAAAACTCAGTGCTGTTTCTCTAGCCCTCAAATTCAGTCTTTTGACCATAATGTAGGAATTGATAAAAATCTAAATAAGTAGCTGATTTGGGAGAGGACCAGTGGTGTGCCTGTTGAGACTCTCAGATTTTTAAAATTTATTATTATTTTTATTTTATGTTTAGGAGTAAATTGCCTACATACATATAAATGCACCCATGTCATCTGGTGCTGTGCACATGGAGATTAGAAGAGGGCGTCAGATCCCCTGGAACTGGAGTTACGGACAGTCGTTAGCTGCTATATGGTTGCTGGGAACCAAATCTGGGTCCTCTGCAAAAGCAGCCAGTACTCTTAGCCACTGACCCACCTCTCCGTCCCCTCATACACAATGTATATATATATATATATAAAATTTATAATAGATCCCACTATGTAGCCCCAGCTGTCCTGGAGCTTCCTATGTAGACAAGGCTGGCACTGAATTTATAGAGATCCACCTGCCTCTGACTCCTGAGTTCTGATGTTAAAGGTGTGTGCCACTATGCCTGGCTAGAAGCTTATTAAAAAAAAACAAAACATTTACTGTTTTATTTTAAGGTAGGAAATGTCTTAGAATTTTATAAATTATCATTTAGAGACAATAACATTTCTAGACTTGCCCCTTTTTCATTTTTTCTTTAAATTTAAAGTACTAAATACTGATTTCTTTGGCATACATTCACTGAGAAGCTAGAAAGATTTTTACATTCCAACAGCAAATGGAACATGCTATAAATAGAACATGCCACTTTTCAAACCAGTTAACACTCAGGATTCCCAAGCNGCGGAGGTCAGAAGAGGGTCTTGGAATCCCCTGGAACTGGAGTTCTCTTGGAATTGGAGTTACAGGCGGTTCTCAGCCGCCATGTGGGTGCTGGGGATCGAACCCGGGTCCTCTGCAAGAGCGGTCGGCGCTCTTAACCGCTAGGCCATCTCTCCAGCCCCAGAGGTTGTGTTTTTGAAAACTGTGGTCAGATACTCGGAGAAGGGGATAGGTGGTGTGGAGGGTTCTGGAGCATCTTTTAGGGCCTGGCGTGGAGGAGGCAGCTGCTTTCTTGATCCTTTAAATTCTTACTAGTATCCTGGCTTTTCACATGAGATCCTCACCCCCATAATGACCCCATTTATCCTTGTTATTAATTCACTTTTGCCTGGGAACAAAATGGGGTGCGCCACAAAGCAGGCCACTTGCCAGGATGTGACCCTGAAGCTGTTGCCCTAGATTCACTCCAAACCCTAAGGCTCCTCCATCGCTGACCCTTCAGACACTCTGGGAGAAGGAAGCCGGAACCACCTCTTGCCTCCCATCTTGCCCCTCTGAACTCTTCCTTTACATAACCCTGGTTCTACCCTACAGGGCAGCAGTTATTTTAATGGCTGTGAACCAGGAGGTTACTGTTCTGTTTCAAAAACACCATTAACTTAAGAACAAAGTGAAATCCATTATGCAAATACAACCAGGGCAGCTAATTAAGGATTTATTCACAGACAGCTAATGCACCCAGCACCCAAATAAAGGAGTATGTCTTACTGAGAGGTGGCCTGGCAAAAGGACCCTTCTCTGACAGCTGGCTGTGAATATTGCTGAGTGTCTTGAGCTAGGAGAAGAGCCTGAGGACTTGAAGGACACAAGTCTTTCCTACAGACCATGAAGGATGAGGCAATCACAAGATGTCTGGAGTCATTCAGAAAGGAAACAAGTCTGAGGTCCCAGAGCTTGGGCTTGACTTCCAGCCCTGCCTCCTACCAGCTATGTGATATGGGGAAAGTTTCTTCACTTCTCTGTACCACTTTTTCTCATAAAGCTTTGTGCAGATTAAATGAGATCTTAGAGGTACTTGGCAGAGTGCCTGGCACCTTTCAATAAGTAACGGTCTCTACCCCCCCCCCCACTCTAGTCAGCTGTATCCTGGGTCCACTGAGCATTGGAGGAAGAAGGGCCAAGAGGAAACAAAGGGATGCCACAGGGGTTGGGGACCAAGTTCAGTTGTTCGGTGCTCACCTAGCCTGCACGAGGCCCTGGATTGGATCTCTGGCATCTCATAAAATTGGTTTTTGGCAGGAGGATTAGAAATTCAACAGGCTGGAGAGATGGCTCAGTGGTTAAGAGCACTGGTTGTTCTTACAGAAGACCCAGGTTCAAATCCCAGCACCCCCATGGCAGCTAACAACTGTCTGTAACTCCATTTCCAGGGGCTCTAACACCCTCTTTTCTGTCTTAGGCACTGCATGACATGGGTACACTTAAACACATGCATATATAACACTCATATGCATGAAATAAAAATAAAGAAAAGAAAAAATGTTTGAAAAAATGTTTAAAAAAATGACATGCTTAAAAAAAAAGTTCAAGGTCATCCTCAGCTACATAATGAATTTGAGGCCAGCGTGGTCTTGAGACAGTAGTGGCATGGGTGTCGTAGGAATGACCCCAGGAGTGAGGGAAAGGGACTCTTAGAGAGTCTCATAATGTCACCAACCTCCCCTTTGGCAGGAGTTCAGGAATCTGGAAGGACTTTGGAACCAGTCAGCCTGGCTCAGTTCAGCTCTTGGGCTCTTAGTGGTGTGGTTTGGGGACCAGCTGTTCAGCCCTGTGGGGTTCAGTTTTCTCTCCTGCAAAGTGGGAGCGATAACATCTACTCTGTGGAGCTGTTGTGAGGATAAGCATGAAAAAGACTGAGAGCAAAACGTAGACCATCATCAGCATCACCATCTGTTTAGCACAGAAAACATCAACAACAACAAACTTAGGACTGCTGTGAGTACCTCAGAGAACTTGAACACCCCCAGTCTGAAAGTCTGAAATCCAAAATGCTCGAAAGTCTGAAACTTTTGATGAAACTTTAAAAAAATTTTTTTTAATTTTTTTAAATTTTATTTGTATGTGTATGAATGTACTGTCTGCATGTAGGTTTGTGCACCCATGTTGTGCAATGCCGTGGAGGTCAGAAGAGGGTGTCAGATTCCCCTGGAACTGGAGTAAAAGACGGTTCTCAGCTGCCATGTGGGTGCTGGGAATTGAACCCGGGTCCTCTGCAAGAGCAGTTGGTGCTAGGCTATCTCTCTAGCCCTAATGAAACTTTTTGAGTGCTAATATAAGTGGAAAAGTTCATAGCTTATCTCATATAACTAGTCATAATCCAATGTGAGTACACTAAAATATTGCAAAAGACGTATACAGGGTAGATATGAGACATTATGAAGTCTGGGTTAAGACTCAGCTCATTCCCAAGATATTTCATGAGTTATACGCAAATATTCCCAAATTGGAAGAACTCAGAAAGACTCTTTGTTCCCAAGCACTTCAGGAAGGACAACTTACTCTGTATATACAACTCATTTAACATTTCCCACTATGAAAGAGAAAGAGGGGCTGGAGATATAGCCTAGCGGTTAAGAGCACCGACTGCTCTTGCAGAGGACCAGGGTTCAATCCCCAGCACCCATATGGTGGCTAAGAACCGTCTGTAACTCCAATTCCAGGAGAACTCCAGTTCCAGGGGAATCCGACACCCTCTTCTGACCTCCGCGGCATTGCACAACACAGATGCACAAACCTATATGCAGACAGTACATTCATACACATACAAAGTAAATAAAATTAAAAAAAAAAAGAGAAAGAGAAGCTACTGAATGGTCAGGGTATCTTTTTTTTTTTTTTATTGTTATTTTTTTTTGGGGGTGGGTCTTTGAGAACAGAGTCTCCCTGTAGCCCCAGCTGTCGGGGAACTCGCTCTGTAGACCAGGCTGGCCTTGAACTCACAAAGATCTGCCTGCCTCTGCCTCCCAAGTGCTGGGATTAAAGGCGTGTGCCACCACGCCTGGCATCTCTTTCTTTTTAAATTATTATTATTAATATTATTATTATTATTATTTGTATATTTGAGACAGGGTCTACCTGTAGCTTCAGCTGGCCTGGAACTTGCTTTGTAGACCAGGCTGGCCTGAACTCACAGAGATCTGCCTGCCTCTCCTCCTGAGTGCTGGGATTAAAGGCATGTGCCACCATGCCCGGCTATTTATTATTTTTATGTATATGCTTTGTCTACATGTAAGCGCACCTGTGTCATACAAAGCCCATGGAGTCAAAAGAGGGCATTGGATCTCCTGGAACTGGAGCTACCAGTGGTTGTTAGTTGTCGTGTGGGTGCTGGGAACCTAACCTTGGGTCCTCTGCAAGAGCAGTAAGTGCTCTTAATCACTAAGCCATCTTTCCAGCCTCCCCCTCCTTTTTTTTTTTCTTCTTTTTTAATACGAGGTCTCTTTGTTGACTCCCGGGCTGGCCTTGAACCCTTTTTGCTGAATTGATCCTTGGTCTACAGGTTTCTGTCACCACCCCCAATGTAATGGTCCCAATACGTTACTGTAAATCACAGAATTATAATACTCTTAGTTTGGAACAGGGGTCACCAAACTTTTCTTGTAAGTGTGCCATGAAGCAAGTAATTTAGGCTTTGCTGGCCATCTGGTCTCTCTTGCAAATATTCACGTCTGCCATTGTAGTGTGAAAGCAGCCAGAGAAGATGTAACTCAGTAGACCTGGATGTGTTCCAGTAAAACTTTATTTCTGGCCACTGAAATTTGAATTTCATATTTTCTTGTGTCATTATTGTATTTTACTTTTTTATGTGTATGAATGTACTGTCTGCATGTAGGTTTGTGCACCCATGTCGTGCAATGCCGCACAGGTCAGAAGAGGGCGTCGGATTCCCCTGGAACTGGAGTTAAAGACAGTTCTCAGCCACCATGTGGGTACTGGGAATCCAACCTGGGTCCTCTGCAAGAGCAGTCAGTGCTCTTAACCACTGAGCCATCTTTCCAGCCCCTGTATTTTACTTTTTAGATAGGATTTTACTTTGTTGTTAGCCTTAGACTCACTAAATAGCCCAGGCTGGCTTCTAACTTGAAATCCTCCTGTATTAGCCTCTGGAGTGCTTCTGGGCTCGAGGTCTCACTGTGTAGCCAGGCTGGCTTGGTACTTGCTATGTAGATCAGGCTGGCCTCAAACTCACAAAGATCCTCCTGCATCTGTCTCCTAAGTATTGAGATTAAAGGCATGTTCCACCAAGCCTGGCTATTATTCTTTTTCTTTTTCTTTTTGTCTTTTTGAGACAGGGTTTCCCTGTAGCCGCAGCTGTCCGGGAACTCACTTTGTGGACCAGGCTGGCCTTGAACTCACAGAGATCCACCTGCCTCTGCCTCCCGAGTGCTGGGATAACAGGCATGTGCCACCACGCCTGACTGGCTATTATTCTTATTTTGGGTTTCAAACATAAACCATTTAAAAATATAAAAACCTTGGGGCCGGAGAGATGGCCTAGAGGTTAAGAGCGCTGACTGCTCTGGCAGAGGACCCGGGTTCGATCCCCACCACCCACATGGCGGCTGAGAACCGTCTTTAACTCTAGTTCCAGGGGAATCTGATGCCTTCTTCTGACCTCCGCGGCATTGCACGACACGAGTGCACAAACCTACATGCATACGTTCATACAAAAATTTTATTTTTTTTATTTAAATAAAAAAATTTTATTTAAGAATAAATTTTATTCATACAAAAAATTTATTTTTTATGTGTATGAACGTATATTCATTCACATAAAAAATAAATTCATACACATAAAAAATAAATTAAGCCAGGCATAGTGGCGCACGCCTTTAATCCTAGCACTTGGGAGGCAGAGGCAGGTGGATCTCTGTGAGTTCAAGGCCAGCCTGGTCTACAGAGTGAGTTCAGGACAGCTGGGGCTACAGGGAGACCCTGTCTCAAAAAGACCAAAATAAATAAATAAATAAAATAAAATAAAATAAATTTAAAAAATAAAACAATTAAAACCAGCCAGGTATGGTAGCGTGCGCCTTTAATCCCAGCACTCCGGAGGCAGAGGTAGGCAGATCTCTGTGAGTTCAAGGCCAGCCTGGTCTACAGAGTTCAAGACAGCTGGTACTAAAAGGGAGACCCTGTCTCAAAAATACTAAAAAACAAAAAAGAAAAATATAAAAACCTTCTTGGCTCTTTGTGAGTCCCATATGGTCCCTGGGTCCTAATGTGCTGGCCCCTGGTCTAGAAGATGCCAGAAACAGCTTAGTCATCCCAGGTTGAAAAACTGCCACTGTACATTTTAAAGGTAGGAAACCATCATCATAGCCCGTATGGAGAGACTGTTCCAATGCCTCAGAGCCCCAATTATGAAAAATGAAGAGTAATGTGGATGTGCTTTAAAAACCCTTAAAGCACTATAGAGTGCTAAGTATTATTATTGTTGTTGCTATTATTCTACCATTAGCACATTCTTTCCTATGGCTCCCCCTATTTACTCGTGCGTGCTAAATTTTTTGGATCTTTTTACTGAGTAGGACGCAAAACATACTTCCCATCTGAACGATATCTGAATATAGCTGTCTACCTTTGAGCTGAATGCATTCAAATTGCTATAGCTTTTACTCTTAATTTTGATTTTCTAAATGATTTCATCATCTTTGTGGGTCTCGCTTCTCTCTAGATTCTCTCTAGATTATGCATTGGCATAATATCATAATGTAAATGAGAGAAATGAGTGTCTTTAATGTCATTAGATGATTTTTTTTTAAATCACAAAAACCTTTCAGAGTTGGTAGTGGAGGTGGTCACTCAATTCTTTTCTTCTGCTTCCTGTGACAGCAAATGCTAAATATGGGTGGGCTCGGGATATTTGCATATATTCTGGGAACAGACAATGACATGTGTGTCAGATCACACGGTCTGAATCTTTTGTGATACGTACAGCCAGGATGCTGGTACCAACAGCAGAGCTGGGTGCTGAGGCCCATCTTTCCTGCCCCGCCTTTTCCCTTTGAGTCCTACTATCCAGCTCCTGACCCGGGCTGCCCTGGCTTCGCTGACAATATCAGACAAGATCACAGCCGTAGGCAGTACAGCTGCTGGCAGAACCTGGTGGCCCCCTCCGCAGCTGCTGCTTCCTGTGTCTGCGAAGTGTCTGGCTTGTCAGCCACGTCCCCTCCCTGGAGCAGTCTTTGTTAACCAATTCCACCTCGGCCCACTGAGCGGAAGATGAAATACAGAGGGCTCCTCCAAAACCAGCGAAGACAGCAGCCATTACCAAGTCCCTTCCCCAAGGTGACGCTGAGAGCTGGCTTGCCTGGTACTTTGAACTGGAGTGAAGCGAAAGGCAGGCAGAGTCTGTGATGAGAGATGGCAGATTCCTAGAGAGAGCTGGCTGCCCCTCCCAGATCCTCCTGGCTCCATCATGGTCCCTGCCCCACTCTGGTAACAGCTAGATTCCGATGGGCACCAGTTCCCTATGTCACCTGGGCCACAGAGGAGCCCACAAGGCCCTTGGGAGGTATTTTCATATCCTCTTCTCAGCGCTGGAGCAAGTGGGCTGGGAGGAAGGTGTAGTTTATAACAGGTGTACCTCTTTGCTGACAGGCATTCTAGGAGGGGGAGCTGCAACATTTCTAGGGTTTGCTGGCAATCCTAGCCTTAGACCCCCCTTTCTGTGGCTAGCCCTGAGGGTTCATTTCTTAGCCATTTGTTTTTCCTCCCCGTAGATGCTCCTGTCCCTTTTTACTCTTTCCTTCCCAAACTTTATAGCTTGGGTCTGGGCAGAAAAAGAGAAAGGGGAATCATGGAGCATAGGGGTGAGAAACTGATGCCGAATGAGTAGTCTATTTATTGGAATCTAGGAAAAGCCATTAAGAAAATAAGCACTTAAATGATTTTCAATCTGCCTGTGGAAGTCATCTATCTTCATACTGGAGGGAAGAGGCCGGTTCTCTGATCCTGGTTTTGATTGACTGATTTCCAATTCTCGTAGAATTTCCCAAAGGAGCCTCTCACCTATCTCCTATAATGACAGGCCTTTGCATTTCCAGGCAGTGTTTTACATTTATTTCCGATTTGCTCATAATGGTCAAAAATCTCTCTCCAATCCAAGGCATTTCTCCAACAGTGCATGGTTTCCCTCAGGCCAAATAGCTCAGCTGTGATCCACGGAAAATGAGAATTTCCCAAACACGTCTTCGGAATAGGGGAGGGTCTGGCACCATGGATTCAGATGGAAAATTTCCCACTGTTAGATCAATATCTGGGCTAAGAAATAAATGCCACAGGGGCAGAGAGCTGGAGCAAAATGATTACAATCGGCACAATTACATTCACTGCAGAATCAGTTCGCTGATTACTCCTAAGGTTGGGGAGCTCCCGCTTCATCCACCACAGGACGGCTTGGGAATTAGAACATCACTCAGCATTTCATAATTCGACAGATTTGCCCGTTGTCTTGGCATGAGTTCATTTTCCCCGTACAGTATGTCTCTGTAAAAGGAGTTCTGTTTCAAGGACAGAAGGCAGGCAGGCAGGCAGGCAGGAAGGCAGGGTGGAAGAGAGGAGACTAAACCTCAGCGTATGTAAGAGACCAAGGCTGTTAAGTTACAGGCAGGGCTTATGAGATGCTGCTGTGGAGTGTCTGGACCGAAGGGTTGACATTATATGTGCTTAGGTGAGCTGTAAGCCAGATATTTCTCAGAATCCTATTCAGCCGGGAGCCATCAAGTACAAAGGATTTGAGAACACAGACACACACCTGGCCAGGTGTGATGGGAAGCATGCAGAATCCCAGCACTTGGGAGGCTCCAGCAGGAAAATCTGGAGACTGTGGCCAGCTTGGGCTACATGGTAAGTCCTTGTCTGAGACTTAAAACAAAAGGAAACAATGACCATACACCTGAGTCTGGGGGTGTAGCTTGGTGGTAAAGTATTTGCCTAGCAAACAAGAATACCAGAACTCTACTTGGGCATAGTGGCACACACTTTTAGTCCCAGCACTCGGAGAGGCAGGCGGATCTCTGCAAGTTCAAGGCCAGCCTGATCTATATACTGAGTTCCAGGCCAGCTGGGGCTTATAGAGAGCAGGGAGACCCTGTCTCAAAAAGACAAAAAAAAGAAAAAGAAAAAAAGAATGCCTGGATTCCATTCCCTGCACCATAAACAAACAACAACAGCACAGTGTGTAATTTTTTGTGTGTTTTTTTTTAATTTTCTTTTTCTTTCTGGTAGTGCAGAGGTTGGAGCCCAGAGACCTGTGTGTGCTAGACGAATACTCTGCTCAGCTATACCTCCAGCCTTTTGGGTGGCTTCTTAATTATCTTGTTGACCAAGAGATCGACTAGGCGAGTTTTCATGCCCTAAAAACTAATCTGGAGTTCTTTTGGGGGGCCATAGAAAGGAGACTGGCTTCTAGCTGGGGACTCTGCAGCGTCTAGCCTGTGCTGAGCTTTGAAGAGGCAGAGCTGGCATCGCTATCTCACCATGAATGCCGGGTAGGCGGGGGCCGTGGCGAATGGATTGGGCATGCTGCGCGGCTCTGTGTACTGACACCAGCCCCCAGGCCCGCTGTGTCCCTACCCCCTCCCAGTTTTCTCTTTAATCCCCCCAACCAGATAATGTGGGATTTGGAAGCATGTAATATCCATGAGACTCCATTATAGGCTATTACGAGCTTTATATGCGTACCTGGGGGATGCGGCAAGCTGCCGCTGGGCTGTGGGGCCGCTGAAACTCAGACTGATCACAGGACCAGTTCCAAGGGCCACAGGCACCCTTCCACTGTTTAGACAGCTTCCCCCAAAAGAGACTTCTGGTCTCCTGTGGCAGAGAGGCAGGAAGCATCAAAGAGAAACAGCCACACTCCCTTACAGAGGAAGAAGACTAGTGAAAAGCCTAGAGAGAAACAAAATCAGAGAATCTCAGTTTATTGCTAGAGCCCCAGGAGACCATGTACCAAGCAGCACCTGTGCTTGTGCATGGAAGTGCCATAGGCCTTTGGGTGGAATCTTCTGGAGCACAATAGGCTGGGTGCACCTGACCCCTGCCCATTCATTGAGTAGCAAACTCAGACATCATGACAACTACAAACCAGCCATACCATGTTCCCTTGCCTGAGGAGGAGGCAGCCTAGTATGGAGTCAGTGGGTCTGGGTTTCAGGGGAGGGAGGGAGTCTCTAGTCAAGGTCACAACAAGGTGATGCCAGGGTTAGAAGCTGGGCCAGATCCCCCAGTTTAGGCCCTTTGCCATAAAACAAATACCTCTGAAAATGAACTGAGAGACAGGCAGATGAATAGGAAGGACAGAAAAAGCAAAAGGAGGGAGCAGTGGGGAGGGTAGGAGAATGATGCAGAGGCTGGGCATAGAGGGAGGGGAGGAGGGGAAGGAAATCACATCTGACTGATGGGACACCTGCCATTTCCAAGGTATGGAAAGTAAAGAGGACTGAGGATGTCTCTCTCTGTCTCTGTCTCTCTGTCTCTGCCTCTCTGTCTCTGTCTCTTTCTCACTCTCTGAAACAGGGTCTGACTATGTAGCCCTGACCCTGGCATTCACTATGTAGACCAAGCTGGTCTCAAACTTACAGAGATTTGCCTGCTTCTACCTCCAGAGTACTGGGATTAAAGGCAGATTTGGGAATGTGCTGGAAAGCAGCTGGGGAGTGCCAGGACTCCTAGATGGAATCCAGGCAGCTTCACCTGTGCTCTGCATGTGAGCGTGACTCCTGCAGGCATGGGACTCTTGGTGAAGAACAAGAACAGACGGCCAGGGCCCTGACACTTCCCTTCACTCATGTGGCCTTTTCTTTTGAAATAGGCAGACTGGGCTCCTGTTGCTGGGAATGAAGGAGAATCCAGGATTAAAGACAATCGAGGCCACACTGTCCAGGCAGGGGATAGACCACCAATGTCTTTCACCGGAGGAGTTAAAGCAACGTTTTCCAAATATTCAATTCACTAAAGGAGAAGTGGGGCTCTTAGAAAATACTGGAGGGGTCCTCTATGCAGACAAGGCCCTCAGAGCCCTCCAGGTGAGACCATGTACCCCTGGAACAATATAGCTTGCTTCTCAGGGCAGCCTGGGCTCCAATCAGGTAGTCCTAAGGCTCCTCAGGATGAAAGCCTTTGCCCTGTTGACTTTGGACCTGATCTTTAAGACAGAGCTGCTTTTTTTTTTTAGCATTCCTGCAGGAAGGGAAGACCACGTAGCTTTGGCACTCTCTTCTCTGCTCCGAGTGAAGAGCTCTTCGCTCTTCATCTACAAAGGTAGACCATGGATTCACACAACTAATTCATCTTTCTTGGCCCTGCCTTTTTAGCATGCAATTTGCCAGCTAGGAGGCACAGTGCGTGATGGAGAGATGGTGGTGGAAATAAGACCTGGCCTACCAGTCATGGTGAAAACCACCTCAAAGAGCTACCAAGCCAACAGCTTGGTCATCACAGCCGGTCCTTGGACCAACCGGATCCTCCGTCCCCTGGGAATTGAGTTACCTCTCCAGGTAGGGGAGCTGGAGGCCTGAGAGTCAATGGTTCAGAGAAGAAACCTTGGCCAGGCATAGTGGCGCGCGCCTTTAATCCTAGCACTTGGGAGGCAGAGGCAGGCGGATCTTCGTGAGTTCAAGGCCAGCCTGGTCTACAGTGAGCTCCAGGCCAGGTGGGGATATAGGGAGACCCTGTCTCAAAAAGACAAAAAAAAAAAAAAGAGAGAGAGAGAGAGAGAGAGAGAAGAAACTTTGGAGCCAAGTGGACTTGGGTTTGAGTCCTGGATCTGTCATTTTCTAGTGGTTAATCTTGGCTAAATTGGTTCACCTTATTGAGTTTAACCAATATGGGAAATAACAGCTACTTTAAAAGGCTACTGGTGAGTTAGAGTATATGGTGTGTGTAGAGTCCTCAGGAGACAGCCTGGCTTATAGTAAGCAATAAGTAAATACGAGGTATTGTCAGCTCCTGAAAAGACAGGGCTGGGGCATCTGTGGGAGAACGGAAGAATGGGGACAAGAGAGGTTTGGAGATGTTTGTGCAGCATAACACATGTTACAAGTAAATGACACAAGACTTATGTAAAAGAAGGTGGATGTATGAAAGGGCTGCAGGACCCCACATGAAGTGGCCGGCTGCTGTTGTCTGTAGTGTCCATAGCTTCCCCCTCATCTCCCCCTTCTTCCCGCTTCAAGACCCTTAGGATCAATGTGTGTTACTGGCGAGAGAAGGTTCCTGGGAGCTACGGTGTGTCGCAGGCCTTCCCATGTTTCATAGGACTGGACCTGGCCCCCCACCACATCTATGGGCTGCCAGCAGGAGAGTACCCAGGGCTGATGAAGGTGAGTTCGAAGGCTGAGAGGGCCAGTGGTGGGTGTCCATGCAGATATGGGCGCCAGCTCTAAGACTGTCCTAGAGTCTGCTTCACTGTTCACTGTGGGCCATTTGCCACATAAGACCCCAGCAGCCCCCAGGCCTTGGGTAGCTTTCCTTTACAAAGACAGGGTGGGGGTAGAGATGCACATGAGGCAAAAGGGTCAGGTGACAACTAGTAGCATCTGTCAAGATTGGGGCATTGGGATGATGGATGGAGACATTCTGTATCTAAGCCTGCCCCTTGCTGTTGGGTGTGCTCAGAAGGCTTGCCTTTTTATAGCCTGCACTATTTTGATGGGGCCTAGGTTGGCTATCACCATGGAGACAATGTGGACCCAGAGGAGCGGGACTGCCCCACAACCTTCTCAGATGTCCAAGATGTTCAGATTCTATGCCGCTTTGTCAGAGAACACTTACCTGGCCTGCGACCTGAGCCAGACATTATGGAGCGCTGCATGTACACAGTAAGTGGGTTGTTTTAATCTGGAGAAGAGACAGAGGGAACTGTGCTGGCTAGGACTGGATCCATCCAACTACTGACATAGTATATAACTTTAAACTAGCTGGCCAATTCCTGTGGATTGGTTCACCTCAACGAGAGAAGAGACAGATTATTCATATTCCTTTTCATTAGGCAACCAGGCTTCTGCCTGGCAGTTCTTCCCTATATTTCCCAGAAGAGCTCTAAAAGAGTTTTTGGCAAGATGCTCCAGTTGAGCAGACCTTGGGGACAAAAAGAAGAGACAGATGCCACCAAGGCTCTAGGCATCTTGGCTAAAGTTAGTTTACAAAGATGAGTACCTACTGTGTCCATGGCACAGTATGAGAGAGACAGCCAGTAAATGAAAACTGGCATGCCCAGAGGGGATAGTGGCACTCAGGATGCCTTAGCCCCATCCTGCTCTTTCTGAAAAGAAACCCAGCCCAGTTTCTTCCCATCAGAGCCTATAGTTCCCCCTCTCCCTTTTCTCAGAGGACACACATGTGATTTTCTTTCTAGAATACTCCTGATAAGCACTTCATTCTTGATCACCACCCGAAGTATGACAACATTGTCATTGGTGCCGGATTCTCTGGTGAGCCTGAGGACTGGGGGAGGGGGTGCTGATCTACGAAAGTGCAGGGCAGAATGGCACTTAGCTGCCTGGACAGGTGCTGAGCCTGGACGTGGGGTGTATATGGAGGGTGGGCAGTCAAAGAAGGGGAGGCCATTTCTTCCGGCTGAGGCTGAGAGGAACGGCAGGTCAGCTGAGTGAAGAGGAAGCTCTCCTGGAGCCCGGCCTCTGCTCCAGAATGAATGACAACCTCCTTTCCTCCCAGGGCATGGATTCAAGTTGGCACCTGTTGTAGGGAAGATCCTCTATGAATTAAGCATGAAATTAACACCATCCTATGACTTGGCACCATTTCGAATAAGCCGCTTCTCTGCCCTGGGCAAAGCCCACCTTTGACCCCTGGGCAACAGCCTCCCTTCTGGAAAGCCTCCTGAGGAAGACTGCTCAATATAAGGCGGCCTTGGCAATTCTTCCCTTTACTTCTCTTGAATCCCCTACAAACACCAAATGACCAAGGGTCCACCTCCACCCTGGTCAGCTTCCCAAGGTCAGCACTATTCTCATCCCACAGAAAGTGGACCAGAGATTCCACAATCACAGGTGACATGCGAGGAACTTTGAGATGGATGTCATAATAGGGAGGGGCCCTAGGAATGTCTCAGTAGGCCAAAGGACTAGTTATAATTCTCTTTGCTTGGGACTGGAGAGATAGCATAGCAGTTAAGAGCACTGGCTGCTCTTGCAGACACCCAGATTTGGTCCTCAGGACCCACATGGTGACTCATAACCATCTGTAACTCCAGTTCCAAGGGATTTGATATGCTTTTCCGGCCATTGCAGGCACCAGGCACCCACATGGTGCACATACATGTACGCAAGCACTCATACACGTTAAAAAAAATCTTAAAATGGTCTTTGCTGGGACATTAGATTAACTTGGGATTGTTTTGACTAAATCTGTCCATGGAAGGGGGAAAAGATTATCTTTTATAAACCACTAATGCCAAGCTGGGCATAGTGGCGCTCGCCTTTAATCCTAGCACTTGGGAGGCAGAGGCATGGGGATCTCTGTGAATTCAAGGCCAGCCTGGTCTACATAGTGAGTTCCAGGACAGCTGAAGCTACAGGGAGACCCTGTCTCAAAGAGACCAAAATAATAATAATAATAATAATAATAATAATAATAATATTAAATAAACCACTAATGCCTTTGGTGTTTCTTTTTTTTTTTTTTTTATTGTATTTATTTATTTTTAACAAATCTAGACCCGTGTTCCCGCTCATTCCCCCACCCCGTCAGAGCTCGTGCATTCTGCCAAACATGCTTTCCATCTCTTAGTTCCTTTCTCAATATTTCCATGGGGACGTTGACTGTTTTGAGCAGAAGTTCACTGTTTCAGTCAGTTCTTTGATCATAGTTTTCTGTTGTTGTTGTTGTTTCCAAAATGCATTATGCCCAACTGCTTTGTACAGAAGCTCAGGGGGCCCCTACACAAGAAATACTTACAACTGGGTAATTGGCACGTAGCAATCCACAGATGAGGGATACCATTCGTCGTTTGTTTTTCTGGGACTGTGTTACATTCACTCAGCATGATGTCCTCTAGCTCCAGCCATTTTCCTGCAAGCTCCGTTGATGTCGCTTCTTTACTGCTGCATAGAACTCCATTGTGTAGATGTACCGCATTTTCTCTAATCCATGTCGTCATTGAGGGGCATTTAGGTTGGTCCCAGCTCTTTGCTATTGTGAAGAGAGCTGAAATAAACATGGCCGGCATGTATGTTCTCTGTGGGTGGAGTAAGTCTTGAGGGTACATGCCCAGGAGTGGTATGGCTGGGTCGGGTGGCAAGTTCATTCCAAGTCTATCCAAGGGTTCTCCACACTGGCTTTCCATAGTGGCTGTACAGAGTTTACATCCACCAGCAGTGATGAGTGTTCCCCTTTCCCCACAACCGCTCCAGCACTTGGTAGCATTTTTTTCTTGATCCTAGCCAGTCTTACTGGAGTAAGATGATATCTTAAAGTGGTTTTTGATTTGCATTTCCTTAATGATTAGTGATGTTGAGGCAGTTCTTGAGGTGTTTCTCAGACATCTCTAATTCCTCGCTTGTGAAGTCTCTGTTCAGTTTCTTTGCTCCATTCTATTGAGCGGGTCCTTTGTTTTTCTTTTTGCTTTGTTTTTTGAGTAGTTATATATTCTGGAAATCAATGCTTTGTCAGAATGTATCTCCAGTGAAGGTTTCCTCCCACTCTGGGGATTTCTTCTTCACTCCTTGGTTGTATTCTTTGATGTACAGAAGTCTTTTTGAGTTGATGAGGTCCCATTGTCAATTGTCGACCTTGAATTCTTGTGCCTGCTGTCTTTTTTTTTTTTATTTGAGTTTTCCTACGCCTATGTCTTGTCGTCCTGGCTGCCAACTTTTTCTTCTATCACCTTCAAGTTGGGGGTTGCACTTGAGGTTCTTTAATCCATCTGGAGTTGACTTGTGTACAGGGCGAGAGGTAGGGGTTTTAAATTTGCATTCTTCTACAAGTGGTGATGCCGGTTTGCCAACACCACTTGCTGAAGATGCCTGTCTTTTCTCCATTGTGGGTTCTTGGCCCCCTTGTCAAATATGGAGATGGCTGAAATGTATATGTGCCAGATTTGGATCTCTGGTTTTGTTGCCATTTGGTCAACAGTCTGTTTTGTGCCAGTAGCCATGCGTTTGTATGACTAAGCCCTGTAGTAATAAGTTTTAACCATCGGTCTCAGCGATCCCCCTGTTAGCCTCTTTTCCCACCGGATGATTTGGGCTTATTCTGGGGTCTTTTGTTTCTCCAACTGACTTTCAGACCCGTTTGTTTCCCACGCTGTTGACAGACCTCTTGGGGATTTTGACTTGGGATTGCAATTAACTCTACACGGCGTTTTGGTCCCTGGACATTTTTACTATATGTTATTTTCCCTATCCAGGGCATGGGAGGTTTTTT
>VZQC01006579.1:1076050-1153393 GCA_009823505.1 Rhizomys pruinosus
ACTAGATCTAATCAAGCCAAAGACCACACCTTTAATCCCAGCTGGGGGGATAACTCCAACCTCACAGCCACAAAGGCCAATCAAACCAAAGACAGCAGGACCAAACGATCAGCAATCAGCTCGCCAAGGCACCCAGTTCCTACCTGTCTTCCCCTCTTCCTGCCGCTGGGCTCAAGAGATCTCAAATCGGTGTTTCTTTGCCTAAAACTTGAGACATTCTCCACCAGAGCCGTTCCTTGCCATCAACTCCCATACACTCACCTTCATTGCACAATAAATGTTTGTTGGAAAAAAGATTCCTGTAAAAAAAACAACAACAAATAACTGCATTACATAAATGTCTCCAGAGGGATTTCTTTTCTATGTAACCCTATTTCTTATAGGGTCTAATTATCTAAATTAGCACCACAGAGTCATTACTCCCCAGAATCCACCAGCGCCCCTCCATGCGCTACAGCCTTTGCTTTGCTTCTTTGTCTTGTCTTCATCTTCTCTGGATCTGTAAAGATGTTCAGCTCCCTATCTCTCATTAAGGTGTATTGTCAGGTCCTTATGAAGATGGAACTGTTATAGCAGAAAGAGAGAGACACACTTGCTTAGAAACCCTGTACAATGTTTGAATGTTAAATGTCCCATTTTATTATCATTAGGATTGCTCCCACTTAATGAAACAGCATTAGCACCGCGTCGGCTGGCCTCCTTGCACTAATTGCCTTGGAAGAGAATGGGCTCGAACTACCCCAGGGTGGGTGGAGGGGTGAGGGGTATGAACAGGGACTCAGGCAAGGTTGATGTGCTTAGATGGTACCCAGAAGTGGGGGATCGCTGGATCACCCAGTTCCACCCTAGAGAACAGGATCTTACAGGTTCTGGGGAGAGAGAGCTGGAACAGGGTAGGGTGGATATGACAGAATTGACTGAGTGGGAGAAAATGGGCAATGAGACGGAGATTCAAAACATTACCAATGAAATGCAACACAGAGGAAATTACCTTTTGCTTGCCTCAGTCCTTAAAGACCCAGACACATATAGTAGCTATGATTTCTCCAGTGAGTTCCAAGAACCAGCCAATCCTGTCAACTCCATGTCAAGTCTGTTTTTGAGGCAATCTTAAGCAGTTCTCAGAAACTCAGTCTCTATAAGATGGGAATAATAATACTAACTACACATGGGTGTGTGAAAATCAATATATAATCATACACTCCTTCAATACATAAATATTTAGTTAGCTTCTACTAAGTGCCAGGCACTAAACTAAGCACTGTAGATGCTTTACCATGCTGTTTAGTTTCAACTGTCAACTTGAGACCGCTTAGCATTGCCTGGGAAGACAGTCTCAGTAAAGAATTGCCTACATTAAGTTGGACTTTGAGCATGTCTGTGAGGGATTGTCTTTATTATTAATTGACATGGGAATACCCAGCCACCATGGGTAACATCATTCCCTAAGCAGGGACCATGACTGTGTAAGTGTAGGGAAGGCCAGCATCGAGCAGGCCAGGATCCATGTGTTTATTTTATCTCTGATCTTAACTCTGGATGTGATGCTTTAAGTCTCCGCCTTGGTTTCCTTGCAACGATGGAAAAAGGTCTGGCTTACAGCTCACCTGGCTTACAGCTCACCTGGTTTACAGCTCACCTAAACTCCTTTTGTCCATAAGTTGTTTTTTTCCCAAGGGTATTTGTTGCAGCAACAGAAACTAAAACTAGGATCATCAGTAAACAAAACCTACAGAAATCCCTGTTCTTAAAGTGGAGTGGGCCCTCAAAAAATTTAAAAGGCAAGTACTATATGATTTGGCAATTCTGCTTCTGGTATATCTCCAAAAGATTTGACAGTTTATGGTAGCCTCACTCACAATAGCCACAAGGTAGAAACAACCCAGGTATCCAATGAACAAAAGGTAATTTGTACATGCTGTGGAATAGTAGTCATTCTTGAAAAGGAAGAAACTCCTGAAACATGAATATGGCTGAAACATGAATATGATGTTAAGTGACACAAAAGGACTAATGCCATGCAACTCATTTGTTGAGTCCAGTGGTGAAATTCACAGAGGAGAATGTGGCTGCCAAGTGCTAGGAAGAGGAGGAAACTGGGGTTTGCAAGAGGACAGAGTTCTGGAAGTTGGTAACACAATGAGAATGTGTTTAATGCCACGGAACCACACACCTATAAATGGCCAAGATGGCCAATGCTGTGGTAGTGAGAAGACATGTAAGCAATGTACGAGTGTAAGTTATAACGTGTGGGAAGGTGATAAGGGTTTGGGGGGAAATCAGTGGGGAGGGACAGGAGCTCTGGGGGACGCTGAGCTTGTCCATGCTTGATCTGCAGAGGTGGCACTGAGGAGGGATCTCCAAGAGTGAGCCGCGCAGGTATCTGTGTGGATATAAAAGAATGCCGTGAAGCCGGGCGTGGTGGCGCACGCCTTTAATCCTAGCACTTGGGAGGCAGAGGCAGGTGGATCTTTGTGAGTTCAAGGCCAGTTTGGTCCTCACAGTGAGTTCCAGGACAGCTGGGACTACAGGGAGACCCTGTCTCGAAAAGACCAAAAACAAAAAAAAAGAATGCTGTGAAGGACTGGGGTGGGTGTAGCTCAGTTGGTAGAGTTCTTGCCTAGCATGCATGAATCCCTGGGTTCCAATCCCTAGCATGCCATAAACCACACATGGTGGTGTATGCTCTGAACACTAGCACTAAGAAAGTAGAGACCAGACAGGGGGATCAGAAGTTCAAGGTCATGCTCAGCTCCATAACAGGGTTGAGGCCAGTTTGTTTTAGAAACAGTATCAGCCACAAAGTAGGAGCTGTGTTGTGGTGAGGGGTTGGACAAATGAGATACTGGGAAGGACCGACCAGCATGTGAACCCAGCAGCTCTCTAGCTGACAAAGCTGGGGAGAAGGGGTGTGACGGACATCCCTGCTGGCTGCAGGGCTGGCTGCTTGCTGTTCTTCGGCCTCTCCTCTCTGTGCCATCCTCCTCCCCCAGCCAGCTGCAGCTCCCCATCCAAAATATCCAGCCTTATTCAGCTTGTCGGCAAAAGCAAAAAGAGGGACCGATGTCTTGCAGGGGCTGAGAAAGGACAAGTGGGGGAGGCGACCAAATCCAGCAGAGAATGGGTCATAGAGTTTCAGGTAAGGAGAGACTGGTACTGCAAACAGGAAGGCAGCCCCCCCCCCACCCGCCCGCCCGCCTGCCAGGAAGCCGGGAGCCAAGGCCCAGAATGCCCAGGTGGCAGGAAGGGAGTATACAGAGGAGAGGAGACATAGCGAGTAGTCTATGGGTGCAGAGGAGAGCAACCATCACGGTAGAAGGAGTGGGAGGACAACACGGGCCCTCCGTGATAGTGAAGGATTTGCCGACAGACCACACAGCTTTATCTCGCCGTCTCCTTCCGTGGCTAGGCATCCCCTCTGGGCAGCCCCTACAGATCTTCAAGATGGAAGAAAATCAAAAGCAATTGGGAGGCAGTAAGAGACCTCGGGAAGGGCGGCTGGGGTCCGCAGAGGCTGCAAGGGAGAGATAAGGGCGATGAAGAGAAGGAGGCCAGAGTGGTTGCCAACCAGACTAAGGAAAACAGAGGCAGGCTAAAAATAGACTAGGGCTGGGGAGGGAGGAGAGCCAGACCAGAAAAGGAGGGGGAGCCGAGGCAATCGATGCGGGCCCTACTTTGACCCAATTCTTCATCTCTCAGCCTCACCAAATTGACAAATGAGGCCTTGGTGGGGAAAGAGGGAAAGACTGGTGCAGAGGGAGGAAAGCAGTTTCCAGGCACTGTGCGAAGACAGTGAAGAAGACACGGTGGGAAAAGAGGAGATGTGTAGTGTGGTCAGTACTGGTTCAACCCTAGGTGGAGGTTCGTATGTCCGAAAAGGCTTAAAAGCTTAAGGGATATGAGTCGAACCTGGAAGAAGCTCACCTGTCTAGAAAGCCAAAATGAAGCAACGAAGAAGAGCTGGCCTGGAGACACAGGCTGGAAAACGACTCCAGAACTGTCTACACTTCACTTCTCAGGGAGAGCAATGAAAGGAAATTCCATGATTTTAGTGGTGGGCATTCTATGCAGCAAGAAGGATTTAGATTAGACTGCAGGAAATCCATCCATTAGGCAGCTATGTGAGTGAGCTATTGAGACAGGGACAGGGCACTGAGAGTGTACTCTTTTCCTTGGATTATTTTGGGTGTTAAGCCCTTATCCTTGGGCCTGGAGCAGCTCACCTGAAGGCTGGGGCCTGGTGGTGACTCCTCTGGAAGACTGCTGGCTGGACAGGGTGGTCTAGGGGATCCTTATTACTGTGCAATCAAGATCGGAAATGGGTTGTTGGGTGTAGGAGGAGAGATGCACAAGGTGAGCTGATGTGTCAGCTGGGGAGGTGGATGGCTGGGACTGGGACAGGGCTCTAACTTGCAGGACCCAGTGGTATTTGCATAACTTTGAATAATGAATAAGCCCAGCTCTGGGGTTCCTACTCAGCACCACTCATCTGCATCTTTATTAAGCTTTATAAATGATTCAGCTCCCTCCCCCTTCCCGCAGCCCTGCCCAGCCTGCCCTGAGCATCAGGGTACCTGATTGCTCATTATTTTAGACTAGATTTGTTTCACCAACATCCAGTGAGGCATGGAGTGGGGCACATGGGAGGGAGGAATGGGTCCAAAAAGCGAGCGGAGTAGAGGGGTAGGATCAGGATTTCGGAGGCAGCAAGGGAGGCCAGGCCTGAGCAGAGGCAGGCAGCTAGGGCTTACCTTCACCCGAGGCCAATCAACATCTTGAGAGAGAGCCATTTCTTAGGTTCCCTGAATGGTGCAGGGTTCAAATTCCACTCAAATCCTGGTTTCCCTTACATCTGCTGCCAAGCCCCCAGCTGGCCCTCTCAGCTCCAGCTCTGCACGCAGCCTCTTGAACAGGCAAATGAGTACAGCCCCCGGGGAAGTTCTCACTTTTTCCTGAGGCAGGAATTTTGCTATTTTCACAGAGAAGTAAAAAAAAAAAAAAAAAAAGAAACTGCTATGCTTGCAAGGTGGCGAACAAGTGCCTGGCATGTTAGGGGCAGGCAACACAGAGTGTGAATCTAGAGTGCAAGGAGCACTCCTCAGAAGGGGTACCTGGAGTTGCCGCACACCTGGAGGTCCAAACAGCCATGTTTGTGGCAGCCCTGCGTGCTGCCTGCTCTGCTGGCTGGAGCCTGGGACAAGTATTTAGCAGCCTGGACAGGAGGATCTGGCAGGGACCTCCTGATGCAGAAAAAGGAAGGGAATTCTCAACCCTGGCTGCACATTAAAGCCACTTGGGGAGCTTTAAAAAATATGACACTTGGGCCCCACCCAAGGCCAGTTAAATCAGAATCCCCGAGAGAGAAGGCTATGAACACAGTATTTTATTTTATTTTATTTTTTAATATTTATTTATTTTTTTATTTTTGTATGTTCATGCAGGTTTGTGCACCAGTGTTGTGCAATGCCACAGAGGTCAGAAGAGGGTGTCGGATTCCCCTGGAACTGGAGTTAAGTTAGATGGTTCTCAGCCACCATGTGGGTGCTGGGAATCAAACCCGGGTCCTCTGCAAGAGCACTCGGTGCTTTTAACAGCTAGGCCATCTCTCCAGCCCCCAGTATTTTATTTTTGAAAGCTCTTCAATATTGCTTGGATCTTGGTTTAAACAAACCAACTTTTTGATTTTTCAGTATCAGGGATGGAACTCTGGAACATGCATGTGTCAGGGGCTCCACAGTTGAGCAAGATCCCCCCACCCCTTATTTTTATCATTTGTGTGTGTGTGTGTGTGTACATGTGCATGCACATGGGTGAATGTGGGGGCATGTATACCAGGGTGCAGTACAGAGGCTCAAGGACCTTGGGTATCTGTTCTTGTCTTTCACCTTATATGAGACAGGGTCTCTCTTGTGAAGTAAAAGCTAACTGGTCAGGGCTGGAGAGATGGCTCCGTGGTTGGGAGTGCTGACTGCTCTTGCAGAGGACCCAGGTTCCATTCCCAGCACTCACATGGCGGCTGAGAACCGTCTTTAACTCCAGTTCCAGGGGAATCCAACGCCCTCTTCTGACCTCTGTGGCATTGTATGACATGGGTGCACCAACCTACATGCAGACACATTAAAAAAAAAAAAAGCTAACTGGCCAGAGAGCTTCCTTGCATTCCCATCTCCACCTCTGATTTTGCTGTAGAAGCTTTTACATGGGTTCTGGGGATCTGAACTCAGGTCTTCAGGCTTGAGCAGCAAGCACTTGACCCACCGAGCCATCTCCCCATCCCCCATCCTTCTTTTATTGTTAACCAAGTCTCACTAAATTGCCTAAATTGGCCTTGAACTTGTGATCTTTGTGCCTCAGCCTCCTGAATGCTTGGGGATTACAGGCCTGTGCCACCTGTTTTATATAAAATACATGTAACTATAAAGTTAAAACTATGTAATAAAATCAGGGAAATTTAAACACTGACTGGATGGTTGATAAGAAGGAACTATTGATCAGTTTTTAAGTGTGATAAGAATATTGTGATTATGCTTTTTTAAAGAGTCATTTTCTTTTCTTTGGGGGGAATCAATACAGAAGTGTTTCCTGATGAACCAACGCCAGATCTGCCTAGGACTGGCAGAGGAAGTGGGGGCGGCGTGGGGGGGTGAGGCTCACAGTTGATCACTGTTGAGGCGCTCCAAGGGTAAACAGGTTCATTTTACTATTCCTTTCGTTTTATGTTCATAAACTGAAATAGCAGCGGGTCCTTGAGCGTCAGAGCTTAGGAGCACAGGGACCAATCACAGTTCTGTGTACAGAGCCAACTCAAGGAGGGGTTTGTGGGACCCTACATAACAAGGGGGCTCTGCCCATCAATGTCTGGGGCTACAGCTAGGGCCACTTAGGGACAAATTTGTCTAATTATTTAGAGATGCAATCGGGGCTGCAAAGGCTCAGTCAGGCTCTTCTGTGTGCTCACCAGCCTCCGAGGATATAGAGGCCCAGAGCTCTGTGGGCCAGGTCTGGAGGCTGGACCTTGGAAAGCTGCCTGCCAGAGGCATTAGCGCCCACCCTTGCTCTCCTCTCCCTCTCCTTGCTTTCTCTGGACTGGTTCCCTATGAAGCCAGACCCCCCACTGCCCATCAGCTCCACTTCCCTGGGCTCATCTGCCTCTGCCAGGGAGCATTAGTTCAGCTGACTTCATCAAGGAGGGAAGGGGGGGCTGAATACAAACGTAGAGAACAGAACTGCAGGCACCTAGGTAGCTAGTGGCTCCTGGGAAGAAGGCCTGTGTCTGCGGCCAGAGCTGTCTGCTGAGCTGTTCCTTTCTAGGTGCTATTTTCATAGCACTCCTTTGATGAAAGAATCTCAAATTCTCTTTCTTCCATCTTGGATTGATTGGGTCCCCTTACCCTTGCCCAGAAACTAGTGCACTAACCATTCCTACCTTCCCCCCAGGCTCCTGAGACAATTTCTTGTTCCTCTAGGGTGAATATCAGAACTCAGCTCTGCCCTCCACCTAGCCCTGCCGAGACAGCACCAGCTCAGGCCTCTTGCTCCATTTGGGTCTCAATCTTTATTCTCTGCTCCATTAACT
The DNA here is from genome assembly GCA_009823505.1 of Rhizomys pruinosus. Lineage (NCBI taxonomy): Eukaryota > Metazoa > Chordata > Mammalia > Rodentia > Spalacidae > Rhizomys > Rhizomys pruinosus. The sequence goes on from VZQC01006579.1 coordinate 1,083,627, forward strand.
TCTCCAAAGGCCTCCAGGGGCTGGGGGAGGGGGGAGAGGGTTGGATGGGGTCTGCTTAAGAGATTTTTGGAAGCCGTGCCTGTGCATCACCCGCTGCTATGAGTTATTTCAGCGTTGATGTTTGTCTCGAGCTGATTATTCCAGCTCGAGAACAGGTGGAGCAGCCTGCGGTGGCTTATTCGTCAGCCAAGGCCATCTGTTCCCAACAAGCTGAGATTTGTAGCTGATTTCTACTGGGGAGCCAGGGTGGGGGTGGGGAGGGACATGGAAATTGCACTCAGTCCCCAGGGGGACTTACTGCCCCCAGACCTTCAGGTCTGCCTGAGGTCCCAGGTGTCCCCTTCTACACCAAAACCTTCTCATTTTTTTCTTGGAGAAACTGCCTGGTCATTGGATTCAACAACACTTTTTCCTTAAGGGGATAAACCTTCTCAGGTGGAAACAGGTATTAGAAGCACAAATCTATCAGCCAGGACCGTCTGGCTGGAAAGCAATGTTCCCACTTATTGGCAAAAAAAAAAAAAAAGTACATAACCATACATTCTAACTGACCTTCTCGATTTCACCTCCAGCCTCTTTATCAAAAGGAACGTCTTCACCCAAACCCATCAAGTACAGGGCTCCAGCCTGTGGGAGAACCAGGTCTGGGTTCCCTCCCACCCCTGCTCCAAGGGCGATCTTCCCTGAGCAAAGGGCCAACCAGTGTCTAAGCAGCTTTGCCACATGGCTGACCCCCCACAGCCTGACTTCTACACAGGAGAGTCGGGGAGAGAAGCTACTGTTCCAACCGCACGCGGGACAGCACAGGGGCCTTTAGTGTTGCAGCACACATTTGTACCAACTTTAAAAAAAAATCACATAAAAATTTGATGGTAACAGCACACGTGCCTTATCTATAATCCCTAGACATATTTATTTTATTTTTTTTATTGGAATGGAGAGATGGTGTCTAGATGTAACCAGACTAGCCCTGAGTAATTGGGACCACAGCTGCACACCACCATGTCCAGGTACACACACACACACACACACACACACACACACACACACACACACGGTAATGGAACCCAAGACCTTACATGGATACTTTACTACTTACTGAGCTATATCTCTGGCTTCCTGTTTATTTATTGACCTGCAGTTTTATTTACACTTGGACTTTTTTTGAGTCAGGGTCTCATTGTATAACCCTGGCTACCCTGGAACTATGTAGACCAGGCTAGACTCACACTAAGCTATCTGCCTGCCTCTTCCACCCTAGTGCTGGGATTAAAGACATGTGCCACCATGTCCAGTTGTCAAGTACTTACAACTTCCTTAACAACCCATTTACAGAGCTGTAAACCTACTCCTCCTCCCTTCCTCCCTCCCTCTATGCTGGGCATGGAACCCAAGGTGTCACACCTGCTTAGTATTGTACCACTGAGCTTCATCCTTAGCCCCAGCGGCCTCACTTCTGAGTTTGTTCTCTAGGCTGATTCAGTAGTTCCTGTGAGTGGAAACTCCATTCCTATCACTAAATCCTGCTTGGTGGCTACATATGATTTACCAGGAAGAAGAGCATCCACATGAGCACCAGGGTCCACAGATGCATACTATAAGACCTGTACTGCCAGTGCAGAACCTTCCAGGGAGTGCCACCCTCCACGGTTACTATGCCTTGCTTTCTACATATAGCAGTCCCTGGGAACCAGAAGCTGCCCTCCAGCAAGGGTGCCAACCTGCATTCGATGCCAGGCTCCAGGGTTAAAATGAGACATCAGACCCAGTTCATCACATATAATTTTATATTTGTCTGGCTGCCAGTTGTCAACCTGTCTTTCAAAGACCTAGTGTTTCAAGAGCTACATCTTCCCCATAGCAGGATTTTTTCCTTTTTTTTTTTTTTTTGATAATGTAAATAATTATGCTTCTATTTCCCAAGTTGATTTATAAACCAGTATTGCTTTAATTTTATTTATTTTTTATGTGTATGAATGTACTGTCTGCATGTAGGTTTGTGCACCCATGTAGTGCAAAGCCGCAGAGGTCAGAAGAGGGTGTCAGTCCCCTGGAACTGGAGTTAAAGACGGTTCTCAGCCGCCATGTGGGTGCTGGGGATCGAACCCGGGTCCTCTGCAAGAGCAGCCAGCGCTCTTAACCGCTAGGCCATCTCTCCAGCCCAGGATCTTTTCCTTTTATAACTCTTTTTTCTTTATTTTATTCTCCACTTTGAAATTCCCTAATGTCCTTTCTTCCCCAAATGCACTTGCTTCTCTTCCTAATCTAGTCAGATCATAAATGTGGCACAAAACATATAAAAATTTATTAAAATGTAGAAACTCTTTGACTCTTAAGCCACCTCAAATATAATTTGCCTGAATGGCATCAAAACTTAATATCCCTTAAAAATTTTTTTGATAAAACTGTCATAGCTGACTTTTGATATCAAAAGCAAATTCTATCTGTGCATATAAGTATTCCACTGGGAGATTTGTGTGACCGACTTCAATCGCAAAGCACAGAGCCTTCTGGAATGTCCTTTATGTATATGGCCCATCACAGGAACATACGCTGCAGAAAACTCAATTTCTTTGTAAAATTCCTGCTAAATAGATCTAGCATCCTTGTTAGCTCCAAAATGGCGATTGCTCTGGATCTCTCTCCTCCCAGATCAAACTGCAGAGAGTGGTCTGGGCTGTTCTATCATACTGTCTTAAAATTAGATGAAGTGAATATTGCTTAAAATATGCATTCTGGGCCATGTGGAACTGTTATTCATATTGTTGGTGCAGTGGGAGCGAAGCACAAACGTGATGATGCGTGGGGGGTGCACTCGGGAATCCTAAAGGGCAACACGAATGTTGCCTCAAACTGCTGAAAGCATCTTCTTCCTAAGGCCAGGCTTGGTGACTACCAAGCACATAGCGCTGAGAAGAGGAGCATGCCCATGATTCTTCGTTTTCCTTTTCTTTCACTCTCTGGCAAGTCCGGAATAGTTCGAGATGCCTGGCCAGCTGCTAGAACCAAGAAGAGGACTTTTCTTGGAAAGATGACATCACTTCTGAGCCTCAGTTACTTTGAGAGACAATGACACTTAACAGAATTATGAGGGGTTATGCAGGCAAAACACTGGGCACATAGCAAACTCAACAAATAGGAACTATTGTTGATTTAGTACTTTCCTCCTCCCCAAACAAAATTGATAAGCTGCAAGGGCCCTCAGAACCCATCCTTGCTTCAGCTCTGCCCAAAGACTTCCAAGAGCCCCTTAAAGGGTAGGGGAAACTACTTCCTTGTTGCAGAGTAGCCTGGGCTTCATGATGCTGACAGCATTAAAAGAACACCACAATGGACTGCTCCCTAGCTGCTTAAGACAGATAGCATTGCCCTTCTAAGGGGTGTAGCTTCTGGGAAGTATGGGAAGAACTTCCAGCTGGTTCGGAGCTGAGCTCAGAAGACCCTGGATGTGGACTTGCACATGGGATCTGAACATGGTAATGACCTCGTTGGTTTCCCAGTGAAAGGCAGGTGCCTGCCTGGACTGGTGGAGTGCTGATGAGCATAGGAAATGGAAGCGGACGATAAAAGTTAGAAGCAGCTGGACTGAAGTAAACCTCAGCCAACCTCAGCCAGACCATCAGCTGCCCCGGTACCCAGGTCCCCTGTCCCCACAAGTGAGTACCATCTGTGGGTGTCTTGGCTGCAGCTAAGGAGTTGGGTTCCTGTCAGCAGCACCACCTGCCTTTCTGAGGGGCAGTGGTGGCCGTCTGTCCACCTTTGCTTTGTTTTCCTCACTGTGCCTGGACCTCCGTTTGGGCTCTGGAGAGGCAGCTACCCCAAGCAGGTAGAACGGGATACGTTACCAGGCATGCCATTGGCCTGGAAGGGTTAGAGAGAATGTGTCCTAGGGGAAGATGAAGGAAGCTGTCAGTAGCAGGTGGAACAAGCTAGCATAGCCTGGTCTGTCATGTGTTGCTATATAGAAGTTGATGAAGTGCTTCAACTTCCCCAAGAACCAGCTCTGAGGAAATGAAGGGGGAACAGAAGGAATTAAAGTTAGATTTAAGGCAGCACTTCCTCCCAGAGATGATAATGTGGCCCTTTATTCATTGGCCAATGGAGGCTGTGGACTGGTTCCCCCTCCCTCCCTACTTCTGAGGCCTTTGGGAATCCATCTTCCAGTCTCACACAGTCTGCTGGGAGGGCAGGAAGCAAATACAGTAGCTGACTTCCTTAAAAAGTGCCCTCCATTCAGACAGGAGATCCTTCCCCCATGGGCCTCCTGGGCTTTTGCTGAGGGTGAGGACAGCAGTCACTCGGGCTTGGGGCCCCGGGGGGGACCAGCAGTCATGGCATCTCTTGCAACACGTTCCCTGCCAAATTGATTCAAATTGGCTTGGATATGAACATATGATTAAAGGAGCTGCGCGATTCATTTATCAGGAGAGATTAAAGAGCGGCATCTGCGCAGCCTAGCTGGGACAATTAAGGAGCAAATCGCTAAGTGTCTGTGCCACTAGGCATGGGGGTGGGGGCGGGGCGGAGGACAACTTGGATAACCTGCCAAGGGGACACGAGGACAGAAGGAGCAATTTGGTGGTCACTGCCTACTGCTGTGGTGTCTGGGCACTGTATGGAGTCCTCTGTGGCCTTGGTTCCCACCTTTGCCCCTGACTCAGGAATCAGAGCAATCTTAAGGGTTAGAAATCAGCAGGAAGAACCAAGCAGGGCCTAGGGCAGCTGTGAGCTTGGCACAGGGACAGAGTGGTTTTGTTTTGTGGAATCACATGTATTTTAGGGGACCAGAGAGGTAATGTGAATATTCAGGTGAGGGCAACAGCTTGCGGAGCTCTCGGGGGGTGCCCCAAATGAAGACAGCCTTTGGCGCTGAGAGATCTGTCCCGTTCACAACCTGGAGGCCCCGCCCCTAGCCAAGGGATTTTGCTGAAGCTTGGAAAAGTGGGGGGGGGGGGGAAGGGGGGCTATGCCTCCTGGCCTCCCCAGGTAGGACTGTGGATTAACCACTGCTTTTCCCGAATGCCTCAGGACCTTTGCCTAAGCTCTTCTTTCTTTCCCACATCTGTCCTAGCAATAGTTACCGTGGAATCCTCACCCGACAGGCCACAGCCCCAAATACTTTTAATTTTTTTAATTTATTTTTATTTATGTGTATGAATGTACTGTCTGCATGCAGGTCTGTGCATCCGTGTCGTGCAATGCCTCGGAGGTCAGAAGAGGGTGTCGGTTTCCCCTGGAACTGGAGTTCTCCTGGAATTGGAGTTACAGACGGTTCTCAGCCGCCATGTGGGTGCTGGGGATTGAACCCCGGTCCTCTGCAAGATCGGTCGGCACTCTTAACTGCTAGGCCATCTCTCCAGCTCCCCCAAATACTTTTTAGGATCCTTCAGTCTCCCCTCCCTCAATATACCTTCTCTGCCCTTCTGCTGTACCTCGTGGGCTCCAGGCCTTCTTGGCAGCTTCGGGAGGACAGGCATTGTGATTTACTCCTCTGCGCTCTGAAGCTGACATGTACCAGCAGGTGCAGCATCTGCTGTGTGTCAGATTCCTCACTGGGATAGCCATGTTCTAGGGGAAGGACTCTGTCCTTAGCACCAGGCCCAGGTCCAGGCCACAGCAGCCAGTGAGGAAAGCTTTTTCGACTGCTGAGCAGACAGGTAAATGACTAACATAAGACTTCTAACTTCAGCAAAGACTTCTATACCTCAAGCTGGGTGCAGTAGACACAGCTGTATTCCTAGCACTTGGGAGACTAAGGCAGGAGGAGTATGAGTTTGAGGTCAGCATGGCCTACAAGGTGAGAACCAGCCTCAAAAACAACCAACCCACCCACCAACCAATTTTCACTGACTTTTCTCTTCTGTTTGGGGGCAGTGGAGGGGCAGTCCCCAAATGAATCTATTCCACACTTCCCTCTGGCTTGCTTTGGTGATGTTTCCCTTTCCTTTCCTTTCTTGATTCTTTTTGGGTGGCTTATATCATCAGAGCCCTCTTCATCTACCTCCCCAAACCACTTGATTCCCGTGGGGAATATAATGGTCACATTACAGGAGGAAGAGGAGGAAGAAGAGGAGGGAAGGAGTTGGAAGCGGCATTGGCTTCTTGTCCATTTGCTACCGTATAGCCTTAAGAGATGGGACAAAGCATGGGCCAGGGATGCAGGCAGGAACTGAGCAGGAGATTTAAGGTAGTACTCTCAGCTGATTCAAGTTGTCCTATGGGTAAAGAGGGATGAGGACCAGAGAAAATTCAGCCAATTTTTAATTTAAAAAGTCACCTTTGCTGGGCATGGTGGTGCACACCTTTAATCCCAGCACTCAGGAGGCAGAGGCAGGCGGATCTCTGTGAGTTCAAGGCCAGCCTGGTTTACAGAGTGAGCTCCAGGCCAGCTGGGAATTAAGGGAGACCCTGTCTCAAAAATAACACTTAATGCTCTTGCAGAGGACTTGAGTTTGGTTCCCAGCACTCACATGCTAGCTAACAATTGTCTGCAATTCCAGTTCCAGGGGATCTAATGCCCCCTCTGGCCTCTGTGGGTATTGGATGCACAACTGCACTTACATGCATGCAAAACACTCTCATACATTTTTACTTTTTTGTCTTTTTGAGACAGGGTCTCCCTTTAGTCCCAGCTGGCCTGGAGCTCGGTATGTAGACCAGGCTGGCCTTGAACTCACCGAGATCCACCTGCCTCTGCCTCCCGAGTGCTGGGATTAAAGGTGTGAACCACCATGCCTGGCTCATATACATTTTTAAAAAGTAACTTTTGAGGCAGAGGCAGGCGGATCTTTGTGAGTTCAAGGCCAGCCTGGTCTACAGAATGAGTTCCAGGACAGCTGGGGCTACAGGGAGACCCTGTCTCGAAAAGACAAAAAAAAAAAAAAAAAAAAGTAACTTTTGGTGGGGCTGGAGAGATGACCTAGTGGTTAAGAGTGTTGACTGCTCTTACAGAGGACCCGGGTTCGATCCCCAGCACCCACATGGCGGCTGAGAACCATCTGAAACTCCAATTCCAGGAGAACTCCAGTTTCAGGGGAATCCGACACCCTCTTCTGACCTCTGTGGCATTGCACGACACGGGTGCACAAACTTGCATGCAGACAGTACATTCATACACATACAGAAATAAAAATTAAAAAAAAAAGTAACTTTTGGGGGCTGGAGAGATGGCTCAGCAGTTAAGAGCGCTGACTGCTCTTGCAGAGGACCCGGGTTCGATCCCCAGCACCCACATGGCGGCTGAGAACTGTCTTTAACTCCAGTTTCCAGGGGAATCTGACGCCCTCTTCTGACCTCAGTGGCATTGTACAACACGGGTGCACCAACCTACATGCACACAGTATACTCATACACAGAAGCACTTGGGAGGCAGAGGCAGGTGGATCTTTGTGAGTTCAAGCCAGCCTGGTCTACAGAGTGAGTTCTAGGACAGCTGGGGCTACAGGGAGACCCTGTCTCGAAAAGGCCCCCCCCCCAAAAAAAGGGTATCCTTTGAGGGGAGGGGAGGGGGGAGAGAGAGAGAGAGAGATGCTAGTTCTAGTAGCTTTCTATATAAACGTGGGGGCTTTAATCTAGTAGTTCCTTGCCCACTACCTCAAGCGACTTGCTAAGGCTCTGTGAGTAGCTTTGGTCTGGCATGAGAATAAGCCACAGACCAAGATGGCTCCTCGGCATCCCCATTAGATTCCTGCTTCTGTCCTACCCTGGGAGCACCCTGAACTTCCCCAGGTCTGCATGGAAAGGCAAGGAAACACTTGGCAGGAGGAAAGGGCCTTTATTTCCTTATATCAATCAGGCCGACAGGGAGAGGACAGCCCAATGAACACAAACCAATTGCAGGAGGGAAGAGGGGGGTGGCAGACAGGAACAGCACCAGAAACTGCCCTTGGGCCCCCCAAGTCTGGCAGAGTCAGTGCGATAACCTTTATGGGGGTGGCTGGCTCTTCCAGACCACCTGTTGCTGTTGTGTCCCAGATAAGTGTGTGGGACGGGGAGATGGGCAGAGGAGATGGCAGAGTGAGGACTTGGGTCTGACATATACCAGCACTGACCAAAACACCCACCCCGCATCGTGCACAGCACAAGTCCTCAGGGCCAGGTGAGCTGCTGGCTGCACTGTGGACAGGAGGAAGGCAATGTTTGGAAAGCTGTGAACTGGTGCAGGTGGAACAGATTTGCTCTTAAATAATGGGTCATTGCACTTAACATTCCAACGAGACTCCCTCAGCCCAAGCCAGGAGCACCTGCCACCCTCCCGCCAACCTCCCAGACTGACTCTGAGAACCAGGTCTCAGCTCTGCTCACCCATGTCCCCTGCAGCAGCCTGCGTGAGGAAGGACCTCGGGAGTGGGAGTGAAGATGGAGGAGATTCCCGAGGCACCCACAGGCCCAGCTGCCATGGCGGCCCCTCCCACTCTCAGGGATGCAGCTGCCGGGAGGTTTGGGTATTTAAATTAAAAAATAAAAAGACAGCAGGCACTGAGAAGAGAAAGCCCTCACCCCAGCAGGAGGCATTGCTGCACCTTCCCCAGTTCCTCCCCATGGCTCCTCTGTACCCCCCCAACTGGGAGTGGCCCAGCAGGCAACCTGTCCACCATCCCTGAGCAGGGGCTGAGATGAAAGTCCACTGCTGGCTCCACGCAGTGCCAGGCCACCTGCAATGGCCCACAGTAGAAGCCAACAGCGCAGCATTTCAGGCGGGGAGTGAATGTTCTCTTTGCAGAAACTCCTCTTACCCCCACCTCTTCCAGCTGTCAAGACACCCACAGCCTAATAAGTCCCCCTTTACTGAGAGGGCTGGGGGTGTTTTCTATGCAGATTGGCAGCCAGCCGGGGGGGGGGCAACAGTGCCCCCCTCATTTCCTAGGAGAGGCTGTGGGGTGGGAGGGCTTCGAGCCACTGCCCTGGGCTATGCATTGGTCTCTGTCAGCTTGGCCTCTGTATCGCTGTCACTCAGATAGTTGTGGGTGAATCGGGGTCTGGAGGTGCTGTCCACAGGGTCGTGCTCATCATCTGATGGGTCAAGGGCTAGGGATTTCCAGTGGCTCGTAGGGCTGCGGGGGGAAAGAGAAGCAAGGTCAAGGCCAAAGGATACTTCCGTCCGGAGGCACCGAGATCTATTTGAGCACTTCAAAAACCAAATGTTGCTAGGTCAAGGCCCCTCTGGGATCACCAGGGAGATACTCAATGCAGTTAGTGGAGACACTCAATGAGGTTAGGGAAAGGAGAACACAAGGTTTGCACTCAGAAAGCTTTTAAAACCAGGGCAGGTTTATATGAAGGATGCTTGTACTCATAAATTATCACTTATTGTTAAAAAAATGAAAAAAAAAACTGAGAGAAAGATGCAGGACAGTTATGGCAGAATGCATGATCTGGGATGGGGCAGGGTGGGGTAGGGGGAAGGGAAAGGGAAATATGCCTGAACTGAATTGGAAAAAAGATGTATGAAATATACAAATCATCAATAAAAAAAAATGAAAATTTAAAAAAAAAAAAAAACCAGGGCAGGGAGACTGGAGGCGGGGCAGATCGGGCTTCCGTGGTTGTAGGAACTGGCTGCATGGTCCTGGCTTCTTCCCCTGTAAACACTTGGACTGGGGGGGGGGACCCCCAGGTACTCTGTGTTTTCAGCTCTCTTCCTCTGATGCAGGTCATCCATGAGCTACACTACACACACGGAGAGTGGAGGCTGGTGACAACCTGTCTAGGGAGGGGACTCGGGCAAGTTATTCCTGACAGGATTCTAAGGAAGGTCCTTCCCATTGAATTTTCCCAGCTTTGGACTCTCTCCTAGTCCTGAACTCTCTCCTAGCCAGGGTTCCTTTAGTCCTGAAAGCACTTCTGCCCTTGACCAGGGCATTTTCTACTTGAAAAGGAATGAAGATGAGCAGGGCGTGGTGGCACACGCCTTTAATCCTAGCACTTGGGAGGCAGAGGCAGGCGGATCTTTGTGAGTTCTACAATGTGAGTTCCAGGACAGCTGGGGCTACAGGGAGACCCTGTCTCAAAAAGACCAAAAAAAAGAAAAGGAATGAAGATGCAGGAAGCAGGGGCTGGCGAAACCTGTTTCAGGGTGGGCCAAAGGGAAACCCTTCACCCCCTGAAGTCTTCATCAGGCCCCTGGCTCTGGAAGGCTCTGAGTGTCCTCAAAGATATGAAGGAGCATTATTCTCCTCGGAGGAAGTGCCACTGTGGCATCTACAGGGCATGGAACTTCATCTTTCAGCTCATTCACATTCTTCTTTCCCAGAGCTTAGGAACCCCCGCCTGCCTGTCCCCACTGTCGTCTGTTCAAGTGCACTATAATCTAACACTGTGGGAGAAGAGACAGCCCAGCATGGCTGCACCCCTGCCAGTGCTCTACTCTCAGCCAGGTCCCTGGAGCTGCTGCCCTGCCCTGTACTGAGTGACAGGGAGACACAGCCCAGCTTCCGGTCCTAGTGAGATTCTACTTGTCGAGTTTCTACAATCCCCAGGCCTACTATTCTTATTTAAGAATCTGAGGAGGGCTGTTTATTTACTGGTCCTTTTAAAGTTTTATGTCCAAACCATAAAAGGAGGAAACGGGGTTCTAGGAGAAAGAACCATTCCTAGGTTTCCTGGAGGTATTAGTGAGAGACCCAGAAGAAAGGTTTCAACCACTGGTTCCTCCTGTATGTGAGGCACTGCTTGTCCCCCTTAGATATTACTGTGCTGACTTATTCTTCCCAGCAATCCTATGATATATTATGAGGAAGCTGGTTCAAAGAGGTCGCACAGCCAAAACCTAAACCCAATCCTGAATCCGAACCTCTGCCCGAGGATATTCTGCTGCTAGATTAGATGCAAGAGAAGGAAACCAAACCACCCAGAAGTCTCTGGCTGGCCCAGGGGAGGGCCTGGGGTATATAAAGACAGATCTTTGTCCCTGGGGGGAAGGGAGAGCCTGAAAGAATATATGTTCAATTATGCAAAATCGCTCAGCGATGGGGCAGTCTGGTTAATAGTTATCGTATTTCTCATGAATGAATTACCATTTTTAAAGGAATCAGAATAGCACAAAACACACTTAATAGAGACTAGTCTTACTTTGATGGCCAGAGGCACTTATGGTCTGGCAGTATTTCTGGGACAAAATTATAAAACTCAATAACTGTGCAACACAGAAAAAATGGGGGTCACTGTAGCCTTGGGGGGGTGCTTGAATCCTGAATTAGTGGGAGACAGTTGTTTGCATTTTTTACACAGAACTTCTGGACACCAGGTGCTAAAAGTCTGCTGTTAGGTTCTGAGGAATGACAATGGGGTTGTTTCATGGGCACATGCCCACACAGATGCCAGGGATGGGATCCAGATGCAACAAGTCACTCCTGGAAAGTCTAGCTCCAAATAACCTGTCGCTCCATTCCATTCCTCACCTGTTTTCATGGGGGGCCTTTGGGGGTGCTCTAACCTCCATATTCCAGACACAGGTAAACACCAGCCAACTTTCTTGCATCAAAACACTGAGCAGAGATAGAGGCAGAGGCCTCTGGGGAGGGGCAAACTCTGTGCCTTGCTCTTCCCTGGGCTGTGGATCCATAAGATCCTCTGCTGTCTACCTTGAGTTCTCTCTGGCCAGTCTCCAGAGTGGCTTCCACTGCCTCAGCCATCATAGCCAACAGCAGGCAGCTCCCCTCCTCCTCAGGGCAAAAGTCAGGGCTGGCAACTGGAACATTTTAACCAAATTGTTTACAAAGCTTTCCTCCTCACAAGCCAGCATCTCCTGCTCCATGCTGTCACAAACAATTTGGTACACAAGCTAATTCCTGCTGGGAGAGCCCAGGGTACAACACCCCTCCCCTTGACTTTGCTAGGATGCTGAGTTCTGTGCTGGGAATTCTCTGCTGGTCCTTCTCCCCAAGTGGGAAGCCAAAGTTTGGCTCTGTTCCTACCCCAGTCCCATCCTTGACACCATATCCAGCACAAAGGTGGTAGGTGCCAGTGAGGTCCTCCTTACCCCCTCCTTTTTTTTTTTTTCCTGCTATGTGCTGGTTGGCTAGGTTTTGGCTGAGGGCCAGATTTCAGCCCCCAGTGACTCCAAGCCTCAGTGAGGCAGCGTAGGGTTTCAGGATTACTCTACTTTCCCGGTAGACAAAAGCAACAAAGCTTGGGTCAGGTGGTCTGTCTTACTCTTGCTTGATGTCAGGTCAAGGGGGACTGGGGAGCTGGAGGCACTGGGGGCTGAAATCTGCTAGACACCAGTTAGTCTGGGATGGCCCATCAAGATACATGCCTCCTTCTGGGGAGAGGTGCAGTATGCAGAGAAACCTCCCCTTCTGTCCAGCAACTGCCTTCCTACCCTGGGGATACATGGCAAGAAACAAGGCGTGTTGGCGCACGCCTTTAATCCCAGCACTCAGGAAGCAGAAGCAGGTGGATCTCTGGGAGTTCAAGGCCAGCCTGGTTTACATAGTGAGTCCCAGGCCAGCTGGGGCTACAGAGAGACTCTGCCTCAAAAAAATCAATAAATCAATATAAAAAAAGACCAAAGCAAAAACAAAAAAACAATAAACAAGTCTGATAAAAAAAATAAAGCTGAAATCATACAGCAACTATTTTGACCACCCCTCCACAAACACACACCTCCATCCTGCTGTCCTTGGAGCACCTGGCAACCACCTGCCACACAGCAGACATGACAGAGCAGTGCTAAGACCAAGCAGTGCTTTCATAGCCCAGGCCTGACAAATAAGCTGACCAGCAACTTGGTCTGGGTTCAAGTGCTGCCTTTGTACCCCACTCCTCCAATCCCTTCTCCTCTCCCATTTCCAAGTGGCCATGGGTAACTTCCTTTTGTTTCATCCCTTGAAGAGGGTCACCTTCAATGGGCCCCTCTTAGTGTAATCCGTCCACCAGCTGACCAGCATGCCGACAGGTGTGTTAGTTCATGCATCTGGGAAACAGTTATGTCGCCCCAGGGGCTGTACTCTGAGGTTGTGCCTCCTGGGAAGAAGCATGCATCCCCCCGGGAGGGTGCCATGCTGAAAGTGTTTCACACCATCTCACAACAGGGTGATCCAAAATGTCACCACCCACCAGGGAAACTGGCAACAATGGGATTCCAATGAGTCAGGCTCTGCCTCTCTTTGCTCTGAAGGTGTGGGCGCAAGGGGCCTAACTGCTACATCTCCCTCCCCGCAGGGAGATCTGGAGGTGGCAGGACAGCCAGGAGGGGCTGTCGCTCAGCAGCTGCTAATTTCTATTCATTAGGACTTTATAAGATGAGCAGAGCCGAGGTGACGCCCATGAGTGGGCTGTGTGTGCGTGGGAGGGCTGGGGAGGCGTCAGACATCTCTTGGGTCTACTGTAGGGTGCGGTACAGTGTGGGCTGCAGCTTGCGAACTATGCCAGGGAGGAAGGTGGCTCTGCAAACAGGAGAGAGAAGAGAGCAAAAAGCCTCAGAATAGCTTGCAGCCCTTGACACACCAAGTCACAGCTAAGCTGTCATGTCGGCCTGGACCCTTCTCCAGGCCCAGCCTGATGAATGAAAGCTCTGAAGCGGGGGATGTGTGGCACCTAGATGTCACCCTCAAGCTTTGAATTCAGTTCATTCAGCTATATAAGAAATGGCTAAGGTCAAGAGTGTTAGAGTTTAAAAGATCCCATTAGCTCCCAGCAACATCACTTCCCAGTTGTGTGACCTTGGAAGGTAACTTAACCTCTCTGAGCCTCAGCTTTCTCATCTATGAAACAGATGCTCAGATCTTTGTTGTGGGGTTACTTGAGGATTAGTGCATAAAACAACACAGGAGGCTGGTCTCTAGCTCAGGGTAGGTTGGAGCTGCAATCAGTTGTCTGGGATTAGGACTCAGAGAGATGAACCAGCCTTGAAGGTCTCTGTTCTCAAAGTAGCAGCCAGAGGCTCTCTGAAGGCTAGACTGATCCAAGAAGAAGCAGGTGGAGCCTAAGGTGGTGGCTGGTGGGTCAGGGAGACGTTAGTTCAGACTGGGCGGGACACACCATGCTACACTGACACTGCACAACAGGTGCCACCTACTGCACTAGTCACTCTCCGGCCGGTACAGATAGCGCATCATCAGGCTGTCCACCTCTTTCTTACGTTTCTTCTCCTCCTTCTTTGATCTCCGGGGGGCCTGCCCTGCCTCCTCGCTGTCCACAGCTGGGCCCTTCTTCACGCTGGAGCGGCTGTGCCCTGAGACTGTGGAGCCACTGGATGAGGATGAAGAGGATTCAGACTCCGTCTCTGTCTTCTTTCTTCGTGATTTGGACTTCTTCTTGCTCTTCCGAGAGCGCCCCTTCTTCCGCCTCTTGGGCTCAGAGGAATCTTCCGAGCTGGAGCTGGCACTGGAGCTGGAGCTAGGGCTGCTCCGTCTACTCCTGTGCTTGCTCCGGCTCTTGCGGCCCCTGCACGACCTGGAGACGTCCACGGCAGATGCAGAGCGGCGCATGCTGCTGCCCCTCTCCGGGAGGTCCAGCCGGGCACTCCGCGTACTCTGGGTGCTCTTCCGGTCGTCGTCCTCAGAGTCGGGCTCCAGGCTGCTCCTCTGGAATGCCACCGGTTTGTAGCTCAACACCTCGTTGATGGCAGCCTCCAGGTCTGGGTCCAGGTAGGAGTGACGACTGACTGACCGGATGCTAGAGCTGCGGGGCTCATCAGTGGCAGCAGCGGAGGCTGGGGATGAGCCGGGAGGCTGGGGTGGGACAGACAGACTCCGGGCCAGCGACGGGTGGCTGTACTGTGAGTGCGCCTCACTGAGGGCCACACTGGCTCCGTCTTCCCACTCATCCAGGCAGCTCCGGCCGAGGGACAGGCGGGAGTCAGGGCTCTCCCGGCCCAGGCCTGAGGCCCTGCTCCAGGAAGGACTGAGGGTCCTTGACAGGGTGTCAAGCCTGGAGGTGCTGCGGCGGGAGCTGGGTGAGCCTGACAGCGAGAAGCTCAGGAGGGAGCGGCCGCCATCTTCCCCAGAGCCTCGCCGTGTGGCCGAGGAGGCCCTGCTGACCGGCGCGGACACGGCCGAGGCCCTGTCCAAGTCCGAGCCCCAGCGCTTCTCCAGGCCCCTGCCCGTCCTGCTCCCAGCCTCGGACAAGACCGAGCTCCACTCGTCCAGCTCCCCCGACCTCCTGCCCGGGGCTGGGCCGGGCTCGTCCCTGCTGCCCACTCGGGCCTTCCTGGGGGGTCTCTCAGGGGAGGCCGCACGCTCACTCAGGGTGGTGAGGAGCGAGTCCTGGTCCCCCGTCCCCCCGATGGAGTCCTTCAGGGTTAGCCGCTTGCGGTAGCTGAGGGAGCTGAGTGCAGAGGAGGGTCTCTCCTCGGGCCCCTTGCCCTCCTTAGGGAGGCTGTTACAGGCCGTCCTGAGGAGGCCAGGAGGAGACAACCCAGAGTGGATGCAAGACAGCCAATGCAGAGAGAGGAGAGAGAGAGAGAGAGAGAGAGAGAGAGAGAGAGAGAGAGAGAGAGAGAGAGAGAGAGAGAGGCATTAATGAGAATAAAGACACAGGGGGAGGGAGGAGGGAGGAGAAACTGCACAGCCCCGGCAAAGTGGTGGCGAGAGCATCCGAGGAAATGAAGCAAAATAATTTGCGTCAGTGAAAATAGCTTTATGGAGAATGTCATGTAAATTAGACTATTGTTCTATTTCATCACTTTTCCCCCCTCTAAAACGTTTAGTTCAATTTATTTCATTGTCAACTACCTGGAGCCTCATGCTACACTGTGGTGAACGGCAGTGGGGCGGGGAAGGCGGCATTATCTGCAATAACAAAATGTTGTTTGGCCGAATAAATTAAACCAATTACAGGGGGCTGCTGGGTGCTGATGGTAAGGGGCTGGACTTGGGGAAGGGACCTGGGGGAGCTGGAGAAGAGGCAGAGAGATTACTTTTTGTACTAAGCCCACCTACTATTTCTAGAGGGGTGGGGAAGGGATGGGGAACTCTGTGAGAGGGGGAGTCTGTGCAGGGAAGACACTTTAGGAATGAAGAAGCCTGGGATAGTTCTCTCTCCCAGTAGCGGATGGGAAGTAGGAGCTCTGGCTTCTGAGGTAGGTAGTTGTCTGTGTGAACATAAGATTATGGCTGGCTAGAACACAGGGGAACTAAGTCCCCCCAGGGAGTGTCAGGAAGGCCTGGGCAGGGAGCAGTGGAGAGCTTAGAGGAAGCAGAGAACAGGCAGAAGAAACAAAATGACTGCAATTATGACATTCCTGAGGATGGCGAGGTCCAGAACTGGCCAGGGCTATCAGACCCAGAGTCCCCAGTGCCCACCCAAGTCTTGATTCAAAGAATTCCAATGGTTAGATGGTTGCTGACAGGGCAGGTGGGGTTGAAGTTAAACCTACACAAGAGCCCAGACCCAAATAGAGAAACATCTGGGAAATAGAGCTACCGAACCTGGTTAATCAGTTGGCCTGTTTCTTTAAACAGGCAACCACAAAGCTTAAGGCCTGCCCTCTTGGTGCTCAGACACTGCCAACCATGACAGAGGTCCAGGATGTCTTTTCTTCCCAGTGCTAGGCCAAGTGCTCACCTGGAACTCTTTAAGCTGCCATCATCAGAAGCTGCTTTGGAAGGTCCTTTGTTCTTCGACAACCAGGACTTGACCCCGTCGACCCGGTCCTCCAGCTCTGAGTCCACATCCGAGTCCCCCTCACTGTTGGGGTGAGGAAGCAAAAAAGGTAGGCAAAGCCAGGCAGATGGAAATCGTCTGCTGATCAGGATGACAGCAAAAAGGGGAGCGAGGTGCACCTTGGGCAGAGGTGGAGTGCAGGTGGCATGCACATGGGTCAGTCAGGGAGAACAAAGAGGTTAGAATGAGCACAAAGAGCCTGTCCTGACTTGGCAGACCACACTGTGTGACAGCCACTAATAAGACCCTGAGGAGCATGCAGGCACCTCCCACTCCCAAACCCAGGTATCAGTACAAGCTATTCATCTGGCCAACCAGAAGACAATGATGGGCAGACCATCCACTTAGTGATTCCAACCCTGCCTTTTGGTTAGAAAGAAGTCTTGGGGGTTTATGAGCTGGCTCAGTGGATTAAAGGTGCTTGCTATCAAGCATGATGGCTTGAGTTTGAACCCCAAAAACCACATGGTTTCCTCTGACCCCCATATATATATCCACACACATGCATCTACAGCATACCTAAATAAATACATTTTAAAAAAGAAGTCCTGGGTAGCCGGGCATGGTGGAGCATGCCTTTAATTCTAGCACTCAGGAGGCAGAGGCGGGCGGATCTTTGTGAGTTCAAGGCCAGCCTGGTCTACAGAGTGAGTTCCAGGACAGCTGGGGCTACAGGGAGACCCTGTCTCAAAAAGACCAAAAAAAAAAAAGAAAAAGAAGTCCTGGGCCTTTGGGCTTCCTCTTGAGACTTAGGTTGCTATTTCTTATTTGATACACCTCAGACTGTTTTCATGATATTTTTATGATAAGAGCCAGGCTGCTAGCCACAGGGTAGAAGAGAGACGCATCACATGACTTAAACTTGAGCCTGGGTAGCATCCCAAACCTAGGTTAATAAAGCACCAGCCACATACCAGACTCAAACTGTAGCTTCCCTGGCCCTTAGGGAGAGAAAAAAAAAAAAAAAAGGAAGAGGAGGGGCCAGGCCTGAGGAGCCTGCAATGGCTGAAGATACAGATTGTCCCAGCTAGGCTCAGGAAGTCTCAGAGCAGGGTTCTAAGTCTCCAGTCTCCTTATCCTTCCTTGAGCCAGCCTTCCTCATTGCTACTTCTGGACAGACTGATCCAGGACCTGTAAGAAAGCCCCAAGGAGTCCACTTTTGAGGCTAAAGTCATGGTGACCCCTTCGGAAGCAGTGAGGGCATGGAGATGGTTTCTGAGTGAGAATGCTTTGCAAATTCTGCAAAATGTCTGCTCACCAAATTCCCCTGCTATGGATAGGCTGAGATTTCTCCTTGATATAAATTTCCTTTCATCTGTGTCAATAGGAGCAACCCCATTCCTGAATTATGTTCATGAATAAATAGCCACACAAGCACACACATGCATACTCAAGAATTGTACACACACACACACACACACACACACACACTCCCATCAGAAGAAACCACTAGACTCAGTTCTGGGGACCAAGAGAAGCCTAACACTTGGGGAAGGGAATAAAGAGGCGTATTTTATGGGATTCCGTCAAATACAGAATTATAACAAAGACGAGGCCTGCTGATGCCCCGGGTAAACAGGAGTTTAGCAGGCAGCCCCAAAACCACTAATGCAAGCCCTGTGCCCACCCAAGTCTGGCAGATTTAATGTGATGCACAGGCCCTATGGAACGCCAATACCACCTGATTTATACACCCGTGCAAAAAACCTCCCTCTGTAGCTTCAGAGCCTGTAATTTATCACCGCCGTTCATAACCATATTGATTGCCTTTAGAAAGGAGGTGCTGTATGCATCACAAAATCTATGTCTACATGTAAAAAGCGTTTCTGTATAAATCTCCCTTAATACTGCACTGTTTACTGCTTTCATTAAGGTTATGGCAATAACAACTGTATCTCTAAGTAAATCGAAACATTATTTTTCTGCCCGCCTTAGCATGCTGGCTCAATAACTTGAAGCTGGAGCCTAGAGCTGCCGAGGAAGGAGCCATACCACCTTTCTGCCATCAGCAGAACGGTTTAGAATCATACATTCCTACGCACCTGCTTTGAGTTCATGGTGTGTGTGTGTGTGTGTGTGTGTGTGTGTCTTCAAGTCTGTGTGCCCAAACTATGGTTTGGAACAAGAACATGATCTTAAGTGCACATTTTATCAGTCCTTGGAGCTCCTCCTGCCCAGGGATGGAACACACAGGAGACAGATCTAGTCTCGGAACACGAATTTCCCTCCTTACATTCAGAGCAGTCTGTGGGTTGAGAAGCTGGCCTGCCTATCCTTACCTTTCCTTTAGTTGCAAACATCCAGACAGTGTTCGGGTTCTTTTCCTTAAATAATCAGACCCGTAAACAAACTCGAGGGGCAGGCAGGCTCAGGGGGCAGTTGAAATTTTAAATGGTCAGAATTAAACCTTGTGTCAAATACAATTTATGTCCGGGCTCATGTGCTATTAGTTAACTGGGAACCGAATCACGGGGGAACAAACAAACGGAGACAGAATGGCGGGGGATATTAATTGTGTGTGACAACCGGGCTCCAGCGGCCCTCTATCACTGTTATATACTATTACATTTATCATTAGCTCTCCTGGAGTCCTTTGCAAAGCCACCAGCCCATCCTGGCCAGGGGAGGAGGCCTGCCAGGCAAGAGAGTAGGGAGGAAACTCAGTGCCCTGCTGAAAAAAAAACAACACTAAAACAACCCTATTGAACTTGACAGAAGATCAGCTGGATCTGCCTGAAGCCTGTACATCCTCACTGCTGTCCAGCTCCCACCCAGAAAGAGAGAAGAAAGAGGGGCAGGTTTCCTAGGCCTCCCGCCACCTGACAGAGAGCACCCACACAGACACAGCCCTCCACAACCACTGCCCAAGGTGCCCTCAGGAAGCAAAGTAAACACAACCAGCCATGTTTCTTTCCCTGACCCAGGAGAGTTGCTTGTGCTTAGCTGCCTGAATGCTTTCTCCGAACAAGCAGCTGTGAGACACCCCCCACCTTCTACCCTCTTCTGCCAAAGGAAGGTGGTAGACCTTAAATATCAAACGGACCCATTCCAAGGCCGGGCATGGTGGCCCACGCCTTTAATCCTAGCACTTGGGAGGCAGAGGCAGGCAGATCTTTGTGAGTTCAAGGCCAGCCTGGTCTACAGAGTGAGTTCCAGGACAGCCAGAGCTACAGGGAGAACCTGTCTCAAAAAGACAAAACAACAACAAAAAAACCGGAAACGGACCCATTCCTTTCAGGAAGCTCAGGTTTCCAAAGCCCAAAGATGTGAACAAATTTAGCCTGAACATACAACCCCCACAGACAGGCCAGGGAGGCAGCCATATTTGGTTCCTCAAGAGGGGAGGGCTAGCACTCAGGAAGGTAGATGAGCACCCGTACTGCCCCATGAGGCCAGGCAGCCTTGCTGATGGCAGCTCATCCTGTCTACCAGGGCCATGAGGGCCAGCCTGGCCTTCTAGGAGTGTACTTCATTGCCACCCAGTCCTTTCATTCCCCACCTCCCAAGGACAGTCAGTGGTGTTAGCAGTATAGACCAGCTAAAGAGGCAAGTGTGAGGAGGCTGTGTCTCCATGCAGCATGCAGCAGGAGCCCCTTTCCCTTAGACACCCTTGGGGGAGGCAGAGAGCTCATGGCTCTGGTCCTCACAGTTTATTCTTTCTTTTCTGATACTTTGTCACCATATCCTGTAAACTAGAAACAGAAAGAAAATGGTGGGCAAGAGGGCCAGAAGAAGCAGATGGGAAAAATCAGTGGACACACTGAGGTGGACCCTCAGGCAAGGTCCTGTTCCTTAGTGAAGGACAGCTCTGGTTGGCTGTGACAGTGTCCTCAGAACCAGGCCTGGGCCACCTCCAGCACTTAACCCTCAGCTCAAAGGAGCAAGCTCTCTGGGCTGCCCTGATCTGGCTACACGGTGGGGCGGGGACCTGGGCAGGAAGGGGGACCTGGGCAGAAAGGGGCCTACCTATGGCCTGGCCCCACCCCCACACTGCTGCTGGTGATTTCAATTTTGACTTTCTTCTCAGCCTAGGACTACAAATCTCTTTCCCTCTCCAAAACCATTCCCTGGGTGGGTTTTATGAGAGAAAATCTCAGGCACAGTAACAAGGCACCACAGCCCTTAAATCTCTGCTCTCCCCAGAGTGGGGCAGCACCATCGGAAATGCAGCTAAACGTGGAAATATTTCATGAAGAGCAGGCAGCGCTGGAACGCCAGGGCCTCAGGAGGCCTGGGGAGGAAGCAGGGAGGAGGGCAAGGCACTTCATCCCCAACCCCGGCCCACCCAGAGCCTCCAGGACCCAGGCCTGGCATTGGGAGGGTGAGTGGGTAGCTTGGGATGACGGAGCTTGCAGCTGTCTCCTGGGGCCTGCTTCTACTATGGTCACGAGGGTTTTTACCCTGCCTAAAATGCCACAGAATCTACCCTTTACCTGTTGATAAGGTCCTCGTTCTCATCGCTCTCCATCTCATCCTCAATGGCAGCCTGCAAGTCCCCAATGCGCTTGAACGCCAGCTTTAGGTCAGCCTGCAGGCTTTGGTTAGCGGCTTCCAGGCTCTCTAGGTCCATCTCCTGCAGGAAGGAGGGATGTCCTCTGTGCAAGAGGGGCACCCTCTCCCCCAGCTCCCCTGAAGGAGCACGCAGCAAGCTACTCCCTGCCAGGCAGGAGCCATTCGGCTGCAGCTCTAAGCTTCCAGAGGTTTTTCTTCAGGAGTTACTGGGCTAGGGGGTCCTGGCTTCACCTGATGGAAACTCTGGAGCCACCCTTGATTTGTGGCCTGTCCTTGGGACTGAGTGCTCCCCCACAGCCCAGGGTGAGGTGGGTATGTACGTAGCATGACTCAGGGGACCTCTAGCTTGGGACCCATGAGGAGAAGCAGCATTACCAGTTCATGCTTCTTGCGGGTGGCCTCAGCCTCCTTCCTCGCAAGCTCGCCCATCTCTTCCTTAGTGTCCCGGAGCTGCCGCTGGAGCCTCTTGTTCTGTTCCTTCTCACGGTTCTCAGCTGCAGTGCGCTGGTCCCGCTCCTCAGTCAGCTTCTCCATGTTTTCTTTGAGCCGGTTGGCCAGGCTCTAGGTGAGCAGGTTGAGAAAAAAGACCAGCAGGTAGGCCATCAGCCAGCCAGAGCGGCTGTTGGCAGGGTTTGAACCAGGAAGCTGGGCCAAGCTCTAGCCCCACTACAAGGGAAGGGATGCAGGCCTGAGAAAAACATGGTCACAAGTCCAGAAGGCAGACCCTATATCTATCAGCTCAATGGCCTCTTCTGCCATCTGCTCCGTCCTTCTCCTGCAGCCTGCTCTGCAGACAGAGGGGGGTTGGAGGGGTGAGAAAGCAACAGGGAAGCTCCCTCGCTGCCACATCGAACACATTCTCAGGCAGGGCTGATGGTGCTTAGACAGGTGTCCCTGGGCTCAGGAATGAGAAGAACATCAAGACAAGGTAAGAGGGAAATAAACAATTCTTATGACTCTTTCACATGGGGAGGACTGGAGCACACTGGTTATAGGAGACTAGAAGAGGAAGGGGCTAACCTGGAGCACAGAGATTCCACTGGGAGGAAGGTGGAATAAAACACAGAAGAAGGGGCTGGAGAGATGGCCTAGCGGTTAAGAGCGCCGACCGCTCTTACAGAGGACCCGGGTTCGATCCCCAGCACCCACATGGCGGCCGAGAACCGTCTAAAACTCCAGTTCCAGGGGAATCCGAGACCCTCTTCTGACCTCCGCGGCATTGCACGACACGGGTGCACAGACTTGCATGCAGACAGTACATTCATACACATACAGAAAGAAATAAAATTAATAATAAAAATTAAAAAAAAAAAACAAGAAAAGAGGTCAACTAAAGCAGGGGAGAACGGTTAAAGGAAAGGAAATGAGATGAAGAAAGGAAGGCTGGAAAGAAGAGGAATGAAGCTCTGGAAGAGAGTAATTAGGAGGGACAAGATTGACAAGAGGACACCAGAGGAAAAAGAAGAAGAAGAAGAGCAGAGCTGGCAAAAAGTGAGGGAAAGGGAACTGTGAAAGGGAAGGAGAGAAGCAGCGCCAGCCAGGAGATGAGAACAGACTTCAGCCCTTGGAGCAGTGGCGCCATCCGCTGCATATTTATGACCCTGCCAGAGAGCCAGCGAGGGGGACAGGAGGGGGGGAGCTTGTGGCAGAGGAAAATATGAAGACGAAAAGCTAAGCTGCTCTGGTCCCTTGGCAGAAAGCAAGCACGGATCCAGAATGTAAAGCAGGCAGGCTCCGCAGGGCCCAGAGAGCCGGCCAGGCAGGAGGGAGGGGAGCTCCCGCCCCATCAGCTGGCCTGGCAGCTTGGCAGAGGCCTCTGAAGAGAGCCCCTGGCCGGCACAGCCCTGCGGAACATGCGTGGCTCCAGTCACTAGGGCAGCTTTGCTTAGCTTGCAGCAAACCACAAACTGAACCCACCTCCAGACGCTTCACTTGGGTCCTTTCGAACTCCAGACGTGTTTCCAGCTCCCGGATCTTTGCTTCCTGTCTGCTCACGAGGGACTTGTCCACCATGGACTGTTCCAGGAACTCCACCTGGCTCTGTAGGGCTTGTAGCTAGGGGTGGAGGGAACAGGAGAAGAAAGAACAGAGTCCAGAAAGGGCAGGGGGCCGGCAGCAAGTCTGGGGCAGGCAACATCACCATGGTGACCAGAAGGCTTGGGCAGGAAGGGATACGGAGAGT
Source organism: Rhizomys pruinosus (assembly GCA_009823505.1). Classification (NCBI taxonomy): domain Eukaryota; kingdom Metazoa; phylum Chordata; class Mammalia; order Rodentia; family Spalacidae; genus Rhizomys; species Rhizomys pruinosus. The sequence goes on from VZQC01006579.1 coordinate 1,106,929, forward strand.
AGGGGTGGGAAAAGCACCCCCCCACCCCGGCAGACACCCCATTTTCCCCAGCACTTGGCACAGCTCTTGCTCTTCCGAGAGAAAGAACACTCAAGACCAGAGAGGGAATAGAAATATGAAGTGAAGCAGCCGAAGCCAAAATGTGTACCATGGTGATGTGGCTCTAGGCCTAGCTCTTCTGCCAGTTTACACTGTTCTGTGGCTTACTGATGGCAGAGAGAAATGCACTCCATATTATGAGAGCAGTGGCTTATCCCCTGTGACCCCAGGGAAGCCTGGTGTCTACCTTTTCCTGCAGCTCTTGCTTCTCCTTGTTGGCTTCTTCTAGCTGAGCTTGGAGATCATTCATCTGTGCCATGTCCCTGGAGGCCTGAGAAAGAGAGAAGATCATGGGGCATAGGGTCCTCCCCTCAAACCTAGCTCCTAACCACTGAGAGACAGGGCACCTAGACTCCCATGCCATGTCTCCCCAAAGGAGTGGCTGGCTGGGGACCCATGAGGCAGCCTAGAGGATGGTGACCACAGTGGCATTCCTGACAGTACCTGGGCTACAGCTGCCTTGTGCTTCTTCATCAGTTCATTCATGTCCTCCTGATCCTCTTCCAGCCGGTTCTGGATCTCATTCTTCTCACGCTGAAGGCGGCTCAGCTGCTCCTCCAGCTGGACAGAGGCAGAGGCAGACAGGGTATCAGGCCTGTGTCTGCAGTCCCTGGGGGGAAATCCGAACCTGCCCCTCCATCTAGCTCTTCTAGGCAGGGGTGGCAGTGCAGTGGGAACATGGTGGTGGGCTGGAATAGATTCTAGAACCAGGAAAGCTACTTGCAGGTTCTAGGCAGGGAGATGAGGGACAGGGCTGTCCGTGCAGGACAGGCAGCCCCCCAGGCTTCCAGGCTAAATGACAGCTGCTTTCTGGCAGCTCTTTCAAGGCTAATGAGAAGGCAGAGAAATTGTGCCCAGAACAAATGACCCGTCATCCTAGCACATCAGCCCAGACCCCGACCTGCATGCACTCTGCCCACGTCAGACCCCAGAAAAGGACCTTTCAAGTTAGTGACATCCTGTGGCTTGGATTTTATATCCCTGGGGGTGGCCCACTCTTGGGTCGTCTAGCTCCCCAGCTTTGGGGGAAGTGGAGACAGGCACCAGCAGCTTCGAGAAATGAATGAATCTATTAGCCTGTAATTCCAAACCACAATGACTGCACTGGCTCCTTCTCTGCCCCATCCATCTTGTTACTGGGCTGTGGGGAGCTAGGGAAGCCTCCGCCAAGAAATTTATTAACTCGGATTTAAATAAAATGGTAATTTTATAACAGCCTTTTTTAACACAATTAAGGAATTTGAATTACTCACCTGAAAACTGCCGAGGAGCACAAATGTCACAAGGATAAATCAAGCCTGTGAGATTGGCATCTCTCGGCAGCAAGGTGACTAGGTAGGGGCCATGAAGCCAACAGCCAAACCCAGCCTCCTCCCCTGTCCCAACTCCCTGCCAGAGGAGGTACCAGTGGCCGCATCCCAGGAGTGAATTCTCAGCCGATGGATGGGCCGTGGGAGAGGTGGAGAATTAAAAGGGAAGCATTAAATAAAAGCTCTAATTAGCTGCCGCTTGGGCTTGTCAGTGGGCTGGGCCGGGGGAGGGATGGAAGCCGAGCCATCCCGTCCTCTTATCGGTGCTTCTGCTAATCTCGAGGCCCCTGTTTACACCCCTCAGCCACATTAGCCAACTTTATTTATGATTCGGGGCCTGTGGCCAAGCTCCCACAGGCAGGTGGTTAAACAGGGAGCTGGGCCCTGGCTGGCTTCCTCTTCTGCCAGCCCTCCCTCCTCTCAAGGCTGCTCTGAGTGGGAAAAGCAGAGGGTGGGGCTACTCTCCTGCCTAAAGGGATCTGCGTGGGGTAAAGGCAGCCCTGGCATGTCTCTACTGCCCCTGTCATGTCTCTACTGCCCCTAAGTCCCAGCACTGCCCTGGATACCCAGCCCCTCACCGCTGTCTTGGCTTTGGCGATATCATCAATCTGCAGGTGCAGGTCTTCCATCTCCACCTCCATTGCTTTCCGTGCTTTTACAGCTGCTGCACAGGTGAACTCCGACTCCTCCAGCTGGACACAGAGCCACCCCAACCCCGGGGGAAACACTGGTCATGCTCTGGGCAGAAGGACTGTGCAGGGTACTGGCTCTTAGGGGAGAAAGGGCCCAGACCTCCCCTCCCTCTCTTCTCCCTCCTCTCCCTTCTCCCCCCCCCCTTCCTCCTCTCTCTCCTCCCCTTCCTCCTCTTCTCCTCTCCTTCCCCCCTCTTCTCCCCTTCCTCCTCCTCCCCTTCTCTTTCTCCCTGCACTTCAGACTAAAAGCCACAGCTCTGCTACAGTGCACACACCATCGTTTCCTCCAGTGACAGAGATGGTAAACTCCAGGTCCCATCCAACCACCCAGGGGCCTGGCAGTCATGCTGTAGGGCACTCAGACCCCAGGGAATCTGGCTGCTATGAGTGGCTTCCTCCCCACTTGCCCTTCATCTTTCTTCTCAGGGATTCAAAAAACCAGCGAGAGAAATGAACAGTAAGAAGACAACTGAATACCCCAGACCAGTGGTTTCCCCTGGGCAAAGGTACCTGGTTCTTCAGCTGGGCAGTCTCCCTCTTGCTGGGGGCATTGTTCTTCAGGTGCTCCAGCATGATCTGGGCGTCTGCCAACAGGGCCTTAGTGCGCTTCAGGTCTTTCTTCAGCCGCTTTTCTGACTCAAAGTCTCTCTGGTTCACCTGGGGGGTGGAGGGCACCAGTCAGGAGAGGACTGAGCTCTACTCTTGAGCTTCCATAAGTCCATAAGTCCTCCCCAAGCTGAATCCTCACCTTGCCCTTCCTCACACTCCCCAAAACAAGCAAGGATGCTAAACATACCAGGATGCTAAGGATCACACCAGCCAATGAAAAAGGCCTGGGTGATGGAGAATAGTACCCCTGTCCACCCCTTTGACATGGTACATATTGCAGAGCACCTCAGACCCTCCCATCTCTGGATTTCCATCCTTATGGTCCCTGTTCTTAGGCTGGTAGAGTAAGCAGCTGACTGGTCATCTCCACGCACCTGGTCACTGAGTGCGGTGAGCTTGTTCTCCAGCTCCCGCTTTTCCCGAAGAGCCTTCTGCTTATCCTCGTACTCCTCCTCGAGCTGCACCTCCATCTGTTTTAACTGGAGAGTTGTGGGGCACAGGCTCATTGTTCCTTCCATCCAGGGCCAGCAGCCCCTCCCATGCTGAGTCTCTCATCCTAGAACAGCTGGGCAGGGCTGAGCTTGTGTGACCCTAGAGAGGTGCAGGCCACAGCAGCTACTAGAGGCACATGGGACCTCGAACAGAGTGGAAACCTGTTCAGCTAGGCTGGCTGAGCATGGCAGCCTCAGAGGAGCATGACAAGGCACAGGGAGGGCTACGACTTAGCACAGAAGGTGGGGGGCAAAGGTTCTTCAAGGGCCCAACTTCTCTATAGACTAAAGGGTACAGCCCATCCCAGCCCAGAATCCTAAGAGGAGATTCTTGGTCCAGGATAGCAGTGGAAGGACAGAGTGGCTAAGGTGAGTAAAAAAGCCTTTCATTTGAAAGTGGTGATGAGGGAACTGGTCCTTCTGCCCGTCTGGCAAGTGCCCAGATACTTTACCTTCTTCTGACATGACTGCCGGGCCTCCTCTACCTCTTCGTCCCGACTCTCCATCTCCTTGGAATGGGTCTGTCTCATCCGCTCCATCTCCATTTCCAGACGCAGCTTGGCCTAGAGGGTTGGGAGTCAGGACTGGGTTCCTCTCCCGTTAGGTCCTGCCTGAAGAGCAGCTCTCTCCGGCTCAGGAGCAGAGACCATCTCCATCACAGTTCTCTTTGCCTGCTTACACTCTGCCCCTGGCATCTGGCTTGTCCAAAGAAGTGTGCTTCCTTACCAGACGCCTGACCCCAGCCCAGGAGGAGGCTGTGAGCTGGAGACAATCTTGAAGCTTCCCCAGGGAGCAGATTCCCCCCTGAACTTACTTGGCTGCTTAGTCACATGCTAGTTGGGTTCCCAGCCCTCTGGCTGCAGTACCTTCTGATTCCCTCCCCACTAAAGCTCAACCCAGATATGCTTTTGTGGGAAGCTCCATTACAGCTTAACTGTCCTCACACCGTGGCTGGCATTACAGCTTAACTGTCCTCACACCGTGGCTGGCATTACAGCTTAACTGTCCTCACACCGTGGCTGGCATTACAGCTTAACTGTCCTCACACCGTGGCTGGCATTACAGCTTAACTGTCCTTACACCGTGGCTGGCATTACAGCTTAACTGTCCTCACACCGTGGCTGGCATTACAGCTTAACTGTCTTCACACTGTGGCTGGCACAGTCTAGGTACTCGCTCAACATTTTTTTTTTTTTTTTGGTCTTTTCAAGACAGGGTCTCCCTGTAGCCCCAGGCTGTCTTATAACTTGCTCTGTAGACCAGGCTGGCCTTGAACTCTCAAAGATCCGCCTGCCTCTGCCTCCCAAGTGCTAGGATTAAAGGCTTGCGCCACCACGCCCGACTCACTTAACATTTTATGGGTAGGTGAATGTGTGAACAAGAGAATGAATGATGAATGTGGACCTGACCCACACTTTGTGTTAATGGTGAGGGTGGCGGTGCTCCCTGATATGTCCCATCCTTCCCTCAGTCAACCCTCTGTACCTGCTCCAGCATCTGGATGGTCCCTGCCTGTTCATCCAGCTCCTCTTCTTGATCCTTGACCTTGGCCTCCAGGTCCCGGAGCTGCTTCTTGACTTTAGCCAGAGAAGCCTCATCCTTAGACTCTTGAGAAGAGATATCCTGAAGTTCAGCCTCCAGTGAGACAACCTTCTGGGTAAACCCCGCGATGTCCATGTCTTTTTCCTAGAGCAAAAAGGAAGGTGAGGTTGGCCTGGAGCGGGCTCCAAGTGGTGGAGGGGCTGGAGTGTGGAAAGAGATCATCAGTCTTGCATACCTCCAATTGCTGCTTCAGGCTGAAAGCCTCGGCTAGGAGCATGTCCTTCTCCCTCTGCAGCTTCTCCCGCTGCAGCTTCTCCCGCTGGGTCTCCTCGTGCGCCTGGGAGAGCTCACTGTCAAACCTGTGTGGAAGCATGGTGGCCTCTTCAGAAAGGGCAGTGTGGGTCCCAGCACACAGGAGTGCTGGGAAGTGGTGCCAGGAACAGAGGCAGATCACCAGCAGGGCTGGGGGTGGGTCATGCAGCCATAGTGTGGGTCAGGGTGACAGCATTGGCAGTTAGGGGTTACAGGTCAGACTACTGAGGAAATGCTGAGCTTCCAGCACTTCACCAAGTTGGCCTAAGAGGGCCCCATGGGCTGTTCCTGGGAAAGAGGCAGACCCAACCTCTCCTTGGGAGAAAAGTCCTCGAATTATCTAACAAATCAAAGAATGAGGGGCTAGGGTGAGGGCAGAGTGGGCATCAGAATGGGTAGAAATGAACATCCTGTTTATGTAACTCACTACACTGTTCAAATGAGCAACTGTCGCTACAGCAGCTGGCTTGTCTTTGGTCAGAACCACCAGCCTCAGCAGTACCAGCGTTACCAAGGGACACTCAAGGCCCAGTTGGCAATGTGCGTCAAGGGGCACATGGTTTGGGGACCTCCTTATTTACTCCTATATTTCCCAGCCTTCCATTTCCCACCCAGTGACTCTAAATAGGGAACAACTTGTTCAAATCCCGCTTTTTGTTGTTGTTGTTGTCTTTTCGAGATAGGGTCTCCCTGTAGCCTCAGCTGTCTTGGAACTCACTCTATAGACCAGGCTGGCCTTGAACTCACAAAGATCCGCCTGCCTCTGCCTCGCAAGTGCTGGGATTAAAGGTGTGTGCCATCACGCCCAGCTTTTTTTTCTTTTTTTCTTTTTTTTTTTTTTTTTCAAATCCCTCTTAACACCTTCCCTGAATAGCTAATCAGATTCCTGTGGAAAGGGAACAGTCCCTCTCCTTACCCATCAGAAGAAAGTAAGGAAACTCCGGGCAGCTGGGAGCACAGACACATGGTAACTAGGCCAAGCTGACAGTATTATTGGGGTGCTAAAGAAGGAGAGAATCCTATTAAGAGTGCCAGCCTTTGGTAAAAGGTCAGAGTTAAAGAACAGAAGTGGAACTAAAGAATGGGAGGGGTGTGCGTGGGTTTCCTAGATGTCCAGAGAGGGCTGGAAAACCTTCCTAACCCCCTTGCTTTCCTCCAGCTAAAAGTTAGCAAGGAAAGTGGCAAAGGAGTTGGGATAGCCAGGGTAACTTATCGCTGGTAGGAGAGGAGGCTCTTCTCTGGCCTCATCACACCCAGGGTCATGGGGTGAGGCTGCTCTTCATAAACAAAGGCAACCGGTGCCTCTACTAGAAGCTGGTTCCCTGCAGAGGGGAAACAGGCACTGTTCCCTCCCCTGGGACACCCTGCTGTTCTCAGGGTGTGCTGGCTCCTCTGAGCTGTTAATAAAGGCGTCCCATTCCCATCCCCAGCCAGGGAAATTAATTTAGATTGGATTTTCTCCTGTGAGGGCTGCCCCCCTCCTTTGTGTCATTACCATAATGAGATGGAAGTGGCACGGCAGTTTAATGACATTAGTCAGGAGAATGTGTGTTTGTGTAGAGGCAAGTCAGAGTGACACAGGCGGAGCTGGGCAGGGCAAGGGGTAGGCAAGACCAGGAGTTCTGGACTCTCGGCTAAAGCCTGTCCTCACCGGCCCAGGACAGGCGACAGGCGTACTCTGGGTGGAACACACCTGAGCAGACGCTACAGCGGCCTCTGAGAGGACTTGGCTGAGTCCTCCCTGGAGGTCCTGTGCTAGCAGGAACGTCCATGCAGGTGAGGCTTCTGGCTTAGATGCAGGTCTTGGAGTTATTCTAGAAGGCTCCATGCAGGTGAGGCTTCTGGCTTAGATGCAGGTCCTGGAGTTATTCTAGAAGGCTCCCAGAGCCCGGGGCAAGGCTACCTACCTCCTCTGCTTCTTCTCCAGTTCGTGGTTGCGAACTTGCTGGCCCTCCAGGTGCAGCTTGGTGTCCTGTAGCTCAGCTGTGAGCCGCTGGCACTTCTTCTTAAGCTGCTGCAGCGCCCGCTGACTCTCATCACTATCTGCTTGCAGGTCCCCAAGCTAGAGGCCAAGAAAGGGCACAAGGTCAGTAGCCATTGCAAAGCCCAAAGCATTGGTGGAGAGGGGGGTAGGTGAGTGAGGGCAAGACCAGGTGAAGAACCAGGTCAGGGACATCTCGGGAGCCTAGATGTGATGCTCTAACCATAGTTTCTGGTCGTCTCTGTAGGACAGGCTAAAATTTAACCTCCCTGTTCCACTGACGGTTTGCCTGCCTCTGAACCTTTGCCAGCCCTTCGGGCCTAGGCATCAGTTCCCTGGCCAGCCTCACCCGCCTCTCCAGCTGTCTCTTGCTCTGCTGCTCCACCTCCAACTTGTCTTCTAACTCTTGCTGGAGCCTCTTCTTAGTGAAGTCCACCTCCCTCACAGCTCGCTCGTACTTCAGCCGCCACTCGCCCCCTATACGGTAGGGAGCAGAGAGCATTTTCTTGAGGTGCTGAGACTCCTCGAGAAGAGGCAGGGAACAAAAGGACAGGAGTAGGAAGGACCAGCAGGTACAGCCAGCCCAGCCCGAAGAACTCAAATGTTTCTAGGATGATGGCTAGAATGAACCACTAGCTTGAGGAAGTCTAGAGGCAGGTGACAGAGGACATGTACTGTCTTCTCCCTAGGGACTTCCAGGACCATGGCCTGGAGACATTGTCATTACCATGGTGGCTCAACTCCTGGTTGGTTGGTTTATTTGTTGAGACAGGATTCATGTACCCAAGATTGGCCTTGACCTTATTAAGTAGTCGATGATCTTGAGCTTCTGATCCTCTGGGATTACAGGTGTGCACCACCATGCCTAGTTTAGCACCTCTACTTTCTCATCTATTTATCACCCTTTAGTCTTCTAATAACCAATGCAGGGAGACAGACCTGAATAAGGTATGTGACTACCCAGGGATGGGCATCAGGACTTGCCACTCGGGCCTCTGCCAACCTCCCCTACTTCAGACCCACCTGCATCATCATCATCCACTTCCCCGTTGATCTCAGCTGCCTGCATGAGCCGGGCCTCCATCACCTCCATTTCCATCACTTCCATTTGCTTCTTCAGTGCATCATACTGGGTCTGAAGAAGAAGGCTTGTGGCTCGTCATTTTTCCCTTGCTCATTGCACCCGATGTCCTGAACCATACAGCCCACACGCTTACCCCCGGCAGACAGGATGTGCAGCTAGTGGAGCGGATGCCCAGTGGCTATGGGGAAGCAGACTGGGGCAGTCACCAGTCTGAGGTCTTCACCCCGGCCCTGCCCTCACCTGTAGCTCCTTCATCTCCTTCTCAGCTCGGAGCCTCTCGGCTGTCTCTGCGTCCAGCAGCTGGGAGGCGGACTCTCCCGTATTACGTTCATCTGTCAGCTCCGATGTCAGCTCTGAGATCTAGGATTAGGGGAGGGAGCCACCAGTTGAAGTGTCTGCCTCGCTGAGCCAGAACACAGCAATATGGGGGTTGAGGGGACAGGACACTTTGTGACAGTGGGCCAGTCTGCATGCTGACTAGAGTCACTCACCCGGGTCTCCAGCCGGTCACTGTTGAGCCGAAGCTCATTCCGCTCTTTCTCCACCTTTTCAAGCTTGCTCCGCAGCTGTTGGATCTCCTCCTATAGGGGAGCAAGAAAAGTGAGGCACGGTGAGGACCCAGGGCCTGAGTCTCTTCCCCCAAGACACAAGTGTGTGTGTGTGTGTGTGTGTGTGTGTGTGTGTGTGTGTGTGTGTGTGAGGGGGCACGTTCCCAACTGGAAAGCAACTACCTCCTGAGACTCCTGACCCTAGACCCTTCTCCAAAAGCAGAGTACGCCTAGGATTTTATCCTAAGAGGCCACCCAGGAGCTCAGATAACACTCCGGAGGGAAATCTGTTTAATCAGCATAGTTAAAAACACCAGCTCTTTCAACTAAACATAAGAGCACCTAGAAATCCAAGACAAGCCAGCAAGGCCTTTACACACATGGCCATCCCACCCAGGACCCAGCTGCCCTGGGAGGTCACGCACGTCTTTGTTGCGGATCTGCTCCTCTGACAACTGAACTTCGATGAGGGGCCGCACGGTGGTAAAGAGCTTCCACCAGGGCCAGTCCTTCACCCCTTTGTTCTTCTTGATGTTCTTCTGCACACAGCGAATGGCCAGGTCCTGGATCTGTAGTTGGGGGTGGGGGTGGCACATGGGGCGAGGGTGAACTCAGTTCCCTGGCCAAGGCTGGTTAGAGCCACTTTCCCATGGGTTGGCTCCCCCGGCTACTTGACCCACAGTCAGACTCTGTTCATGCCCCACCTTGTGCCCCACATTCCCCTCAAAGGGTGGGCGGCCCTGGGAGCAGTGCACTGGATACTCACGTTCCACTGTCATTAGGAATAATTTCATCTGCTTTATTTGCTGCCTGATTATTTCCAGCACCCTGGCCTAGCTGTGCTATAAAACCTAATCTTGCTGAAACACAAGAGGCGGCAGTGCTAGCTGTTTTATGGACTTGCTAATAAGAAAAGGAGTCGCTGACACAGCTCCTTAATCTTCATAGAGCAGCCTGTGATCCAGAGCCCACCTTTGCCTGCCTGGGCCCTGCTTCCCCTCACACTCCTGCAAAATATTCCCCAGACCAGCCCACATGTCCCTAGTGCTGAGCACACCAGTATCCTTTCCACTCTGGCTTAGGCCTGGTGCTCTCGGGAGGTTCCCACCTCCTCAGATGGTGGTGATAACCCCTTGGCCTCCCCACCATGTATCCTGAGTGCCCTCTCCACAGGTACTCTGCTGTGCTGTCTAGGCTGGGGCATCCCTAGAGTAGCACCTTTCTCTTCTTGAAGTGCTGGCGGGCGAGGTAGCCCCTGCAGGCCGCCTGGAACAGGGTCAGATGCCTGCTGGTTTGCTCATCTCGCTGTTCTTCTAGACGTGCCAATGTGCCAGCCCGGAAGAATACCTGTCGGAGAAGCAGCCTGGTAAAAGCCAGAGGCAGCAGAAGGAGAGGAAGGGGAGGAAAGATGAGGGGCAGGAGGAACAAACAGTTGGCGTAGGGAGCCTGCAGTCCAGGGAGGGTGGACCCTGGGTCAGGAAGAGCTTGAAAATCCACTTGTAGAAGAGAAAGGGGAGGAGCCCAGCTAGGCTGCTGGGAAGACCAGGCCCAAGTGGAAGGCTTTGGACCTGAAGACGAAAGTCTAATTCAAAGACAGATGATGAAAGGCAGTGCAGGGGACAAGGAAGATACCTGAGGCCTGGGGGGTAGGGGGAGTTCTCACTGACCCAACAGGGAGGGAATGGCCTTCAGCACTATCTGTGATGTAGTCAAACTTCCTGTGCCACACACAGCCCAGGAGGGTCCAAGCACAGCTCCAGCCATGTGGGATCAGGTGAAAAGGAGGCTGGTACCTCTGGGTGTGAGAGGATCCAGGAAGAGACAAGTGGTGGAAGACAGGAGCCGCCCCCTCCTGCCCTTCTCACCCTCCTGCAGAGCTTCATTCCAGCCATCTCCTCTTTCATGTCAGTGCCCCACCCCCACCCCCAGGTTTCACCCTTGAAAGCTGGTGAGGTGGGCGGGAATTGGCCCCAGCAAGGGACCTGCCATACAGGTTTGGGGGGCTGGAGGGTAGATGAGTGAGGAACCAGCCCTGCACCCCCACACCCAGCTGTTCTCTGACTCTTTGCTGCCCTGAGCTGTGCTTTAGTAAGAGAAGTAGGCCAGGAGAATGTTGACTCTGGTTTCTTTGAGAGAGCATAGGGCACTAGGAATATGTCCACCTCCACCTGGCGCAGAGCACTGAAACTCCCTTTAAAGGCCAGTGCGATGTCTCAGCTCTCAAGCTTGACAACCTGAGTTTGATTCCCAGGATGCACACGGTGGAAGGAGAGAACTGACTCCCCAAGTTATCCTCTGACCTCCACATGGCTAGCATGGTATGTCATATTCACACGCACAGATAAATAAATAAATAAATAAATATAATAAAAAAAAAGAACAAAAGAAAACTCCCTTTTGTGGGACAGAGTTGGGAAATCAAGAGGAACACAGTTTATATAAAGTCCTCAAATGTGTAGGATCCCAAGGTCCCCTTCAGGAAAGTAGGGAGAGCCTAAGTCGTCTAAGAACACTGTCTATGGTGAAGTCACAGAAGCCTCATTAACTAGACTCCTTTGGATAAAAGTTCAGTCCTTTCTGATACTGCCCACAACCTACGAATAAGCAAAGTGGGGAGGGATATCCAATTAGGTCCTAGGTCAGGCAAAAATGCTAACCACGGCCGGGTGTGGTGGTGCACGCCTTTGAGCCCAGCACTGGGGAGGCAGCAGCCTGGTCTACATAGTGAGTGAGTTCCAGGACAGCTGAGGCTACAGAGAGACCCTGCCTCAAAAAGACAAAAAAAAAAAAAAAAAAAAAAAAAAAATTAAGGGGGCTGACATTGGGCTAAGGCACTTGCTACCCAGCCTAAGGACCTAAGTTCGATCCCCAGGACCCACATGGTGGAAGGCAAGAACTGATTCCCACAGTTGTCCTCTGACTTCCATACATGTGCTGGGGCACATGGGTATAGACACACACACACACACACACACACACACACACACAATGAATAAACGTGATAAGAGTTTTAATAATTTAAAAACGAAGGTGAAAAAAGATGGAGGAAGACACCTGACATCAACCTCTAGCCTCCACTTGCCAGAACCCACTCATACACATGAACACACATTTACACATATATTACATACATAAGCACACAAAAAATTTTGGAGTCCTTTTGAGTATTGGGTGAAAGGTTAGGGGTACCACCTCTTTCAAATACCGACCATACAAGTTTTACAGTGCTAGGAGGCTCTGAGACTCCCAAAGTCTTTGCCTGAACTTTCTGGGCCCAGTGGTCTCTAATGAAGACCTCTCTTTTGAACGACAATAATGAATACTCAGTCCTTGTTCACCAGCCAGTGTTAACCACAGCCTGCAAGACTGAAGCTTTTTCTCCCAAAGCAAACATCCAACCTTCCCCCTTTCCCTTTGAGCACCACGGCCCAGGGGGCTCACCTGCCTCAGCTGGGCACTGGGAGGATTCAGGACAGCAGGGGGTCTGAGATGTGGCCAGAAGAGGACCAACCCAAACAGGTCCGTTCTTGTCTGAGAAGCGTCTGAGAAACTGGGAACTGGCTTGGAGGAATGCCACTCCCAGTGCCAGCCAGCCTGCCAGTGGTCCAGCCTGTTAGAGGGGCAGGAGCCCAGAGGGAAGCTCGCATGTGAACTAACCTGGGAGACACTGAGCAGCTAAAGGAATATTTTTGGCTGGAGGCAACCCCAGTGAGAAAACCCGGATGGAGTCCCCAAGTCTAAGAAAAGGCACATGTGTGTGTGGGACGGGGTGTGGCCAGGCAGAAAGGGGGGTGAGGCGGATGTAGACTGAGCAGAAGCAGCAAAATGACATCAAAGAGTGGGACCAAACTGACAAATAAGGGAAGAGGAAAAACTAGGACCAGAAAGCAATGAACAGAGGACACTGCGGACCTTGAGGGCTCAATGGCAAAGAGACAGCCAAGGACACCAGTGAAGAGATGGGAAGATACAGACACAGGGATGGAGGGGATGGGGTTGACAGCATCAGAATCCAAGACCTTCACTCCATCTGCAGCACATATGAGAGAGGACAAGCAACATGTAAGCACCTCCCTCCGTCTCACATTGTGCAAGGTGCTGTGCTACCCAGAGACCCTTTCCTCTGCTGACAAAGGGACAGATCCACATCCCTTTTTATGGCTGTCCTTGCCCTCCCTCCATGCCAGTTCCCAGAGCACATATGCAGATGTCGCCTATCCAAACTTTCCAGCTTAGGGAGAGATGAGCAGGGATTCCCCCTCTGAGAGGGCTGTCAGCTGGCCATGGTGTGGAGCAACCAGCACCCAGGGCCAGGTGCCCCTGCCTGCCTTCTATGCCCCACGGTCCATTCGGACGAGGACCGTTCAGCTGGCCATGATGTGGAGCAACCAGCACCCAGGGCCAAGTGCCCCTGCCTGCCTTCTATGCCCCATGGTCCATTGGGATGAGGACCGTTCAGCTGGCCATGATGTGGAGCAACCAGCACCCAGGGCCAGGTGCCCCTGCCTGCCTTCTATACCCCATGGTCCATTGGGATGAGGACCGCTCAGCTGGCCATGGTGTGGAGCAACCAGCACCCAGGGCCAGGTGCGCCTGCCTTCTATGCCCCATGGTCCATTGGGATGAGGACCGCTCAGCTGGCCATGGTGTGGAGCAACCAGCACCCAGGGCCAGGTGCCCTTGCCTGCCTTCTATGCCCCATGGTCCATTGGGATGAGGACCGTTCAGCTGGCCATGATGAGGAGCAACTAGCACCCAGGGCCAGGTGCCCCTGCCTGCCTTCTATGCCCCATGGTCCATTGGGATGAGGACCGTTCAGCTGGCCATGATGTGGAGCAACCAGCACCCAGGGCCAGGTGCCCCTGCCTGCCTTCTATGCCCCATGGTCCATTGGGATGAGGACCGCTCAGCTGGCCATGGTGTGGAGCAACCAGCACCCAGGGCCAGGTGCCCCTGCCTGCCTTCTATGCCCCATGGTCCATTGGGATGAGGACCGTTCAGCTGGCCATGATGAGGAGCAACTAGCACCCAGGGCCAGGTGCCCCTGCCTGCCTTCTATGCCCCATGGTCCATTGGGATGAGGACCGTTCAGCTGGCCATGATGAGGAGCAACTAGCACCCAGGGCCAGGTGCCCCTGCCTGCCTTCTATGCCCCATGGTCCATTGGGATGAGGACCGTTCAGCTGGCCATGATGAGGAGCAACTAGCACCCAGGGCCAGGTGCCCCTGCCTGCCTTCTATGCCCCATGGTCCATTGGGATGAGGACCGTTCAGCTGGCCATGATGTGGAGCAACCAGCACCCAGGGCCAGGTGCCCCTGCCTGCCTTCTATGCCCCATGGTCCATTCGGATGAGGAATTTGGCCCGTGGGCAGGTAGGGAGTGGTGGCCGAGCTTCACCACGTCCTGCCTGCTCTTCTAGACCCTGGGAGCCCTCTGGAGCACTATCCCTACTGCCTTGGGGCTTTCCCGTCCCCACTCCTTGGAGCCCAACCCTCTGCTCCCTGTTCCCCACATAGCCCTCAGGCCCAATTCAGGGCCATGTTCCAACCCACTCTCTTCCGACATCACAGAGGTGTTCACAGCCCTGAACCAGCTGGTTATCCAGGTGAGAAAGTTAAGTTTGCTGAAACTGGACTGGCTACTTTCTGGCTGCTGGCTGAAGAAAGGACAGCCTCTCAGTGGCTGCTGGGGAGCTGGGGAGCAAGACTCAGAAAGAGCACAGGAAGAATGTAAAGTCTGGCTGAATGTGGGGGGCGAGAAGAGGGGAGGCCCAGCTGTGTGACCATGATACCGAGAGCGGTCACTGGCTGTCCGTGGGAACTCACCCGACTCAGGCCCATGCAGCAGCTGCTCTTCTCCAGGTCCAGGGACTCCAGCAGCTCCTCCACAGCCTGAGGAGAGAGGCTGCCGTCAGGCCACTTCTCCATTCACTCGGCCCTCCCTCTGCCCCTCTCTGGCAGCCAATCATTTATTCCACAAGCTCCTCTGTGGCTTTCCATGTGTTGGCCACTGCATCCACTCTGGGAACTAGAGAGGACTACAAGATGAACAAATGTCTTGCTGGGGAGCAAGATAAGCGAAATATACTTGAAAGACATGAAAGTCAGATGGGGGGGCAGTTGAGAGACCCCAGAGGATGGCTGCTTGGGCAAGGAATTTAGTTGCCCAGAAGATGGAGGTGAGATGAGGGCATTTTAGGCAGTGCCATCAGCTTGAGCAAAGCCTGGGGTCACAAAATGGCAGAATACATTGAGGAAACTCCAAGTGCTTCCCATCGCTGGAGTGAAGCAAGGAGATAAGTGCACCTCAAGAGGAGGGGATCGGCCAAAGCACAGGGCACTTCATGCCTGGAGCCCTCTACAGAGATCTCTTGGGAAGGGACAACTTTGCAAAGGTCACTCACCAAGGCAGGAAATACAAGAAGAGGCTTGGGAGACAAGCCAACGAATGGTCTTCGTGTGCTGAGTTTGGGGGTGAGTGGACACAAAGAAGTCTAGAAAACAGCTAGAGAGAAGTATACGCTTGAGCTCAGGAGAGATCCTAGCTGAGGTATTGATCTGGAAGTCATCAATATATATGTGGTAACTGAAGTGATGGGTGTGAATGAGATTGTCCAGGAAGAGGGAGTAAAATCGAAAACAGAGTCAAGAGAGAGTATTAAGCGGTGAGGCCTTCACTGAAGTAGAGTGGGAGCCGACACCCTCGGGGTGAGTGAGAACAGACAAGGGAAACAGGCATGGTGGTGAAGAAAGCGAGCAGAAGACAGGTCAAAAATAACAGCGCTGTCTCCAAAGTTCCATGTTAAAGGTTAAAGAGGTTAAAGAGGTTAAAGAGCCCTGGCTGCTCTTGCAGAGGACCTGAGTTCGAATCCTAGTACTCTCATGGCAGCTAACAACCATCCATAACTGCAGTTCCAGGGGATCCTGCATAATGTGGGTGCACTGGTGCACACCTTTAATCCCAGCACTTGGGAGGCAAGATTCATGGAACAGTTGGGTATGGTGGTATGTACATTTTTTTTTTTTTTTTGTATTTTTGAGACAGGAAGTCACTCCGTAGACCAGGCTGACCTTGAACTCACAGAAATCCGCCTGCCTCTGCCGCCTGAGTGCTGGGACTCAAGGTATCTTTAGTTCTAGCATTTGGTAGGCAGAGGCAGGGGCAAGTGGATCTCTGTGAGTTCAAGGCTGGCCTTTTCTATGTGGTTAATTCCAGGCTAGTGAGGGCTATATAGAGAGACCTGTCTCAAAACAATAACAACAACGACAAAAAAAAAAAAGAAAAAAAAAATCAAGGAATACAAGATAGACAAGTGTCCAGTGGCTCAGGGGACTGGGAGACCCTGGGGTCCTGGGGGGGGCAGCTGAGGTAGAGGAATAAACGGGACAGGAGAGGCTGATGAACAAGAGAGAGAGGGTTATCACTAACGGAATGGTCTCTGGGGGCACGGGGAGGGACACAGGGAATGGGTTCTTGGCTATAGAGGAAGGAATTACACAAAAGGTGGGTCACCTCCCCCACTAAGACAGGAAGAAAGAGGTTGAGGAAAAGTTTGAAGACAGTAGAAGAAACTGAAGCCTTGATTTCATTAGTTCGGAAGAAAGGTCATCTGCTGGGAAGATGACCTGGGAAGGTGGGGTGGGTAAGATTTGAGGAGAAATGTGCCAAATGAACTAGCAGGCAAGGAGCTTGATGATACTATATGGTTGTATAAGAAGGGACACATGAAAGGTTGCTGGGCCATCCAAAGGGTCTGCCTAAGGTTGAACAGCATGAACCTGTAGGAACTAAGTCTGCATAGTTGTATTGCTTTCTTTCATAGCTATGCATGAAGAACGTAGCCACCCAAGGGCTGACTCTGCAGGGTGGGGGTTGGGTAAGATGGGCACTAGTGGGAGGCTCAGAAGACTTGATTGAGAGTGATGAAGGGTAAGTGGCAAGTGTGTTGGATGGATCAAGGCTGAGCTGAAACGAAACTCGGAAAGGTATTGGTGGAGCAGAGAACAGAGTAGGTCTGGACGTGAAAGGTCTCATGAGTCTAAGAGCAGGTGTCCCAGGAAGACATCAACCTACAAGCAGGATGCTGTGACCAGAGCAGCTCTGTGAGAAATGAAGATCTGGGAAGGGGAGTATTTCTAGGGAGACAGGTGCAGCCTGGAGGCTGGGATGGACGGCAAGGGCCAGTGAAGAGGGAAGATGAGATGCTGACAGGCCAGAGACTAGAGAATGTATTTCTGTGGAGTCAGGGGCGAGGGGCAGGGCACACAGGGATAGACTAGGGGATGCCATGGGCCTTCCTGCCCAAAGCCTCTGAAGGTCTGAGATGCTTTCAGAATCACGCTAGAAGGCTGAGGCACTGCAGTGCACAGGGAAGGAGGGTTCCTCTGCTCAAGGAACCTTTTAGGTGCCTAAGGAGCTGCCTCTGTGGGTCAAGCCGGTAGCCTAGGATGACACCCTTCCTGTAGTCATGAATTCACCATTCTAGACTGTAAAAGGCCCACAGCCTCATGTTCCTGGCACCAAAGTGGACTTGCCATCTCAGTCTCCTCCTAGAAGGGATGCCTGCCTAGCCCTGAATGGCCACTGCAGGAGCCAGGTCCTGCATGGAAGACAAAGCTGGAGGACCCAGGTATCATTAATGGAACACCCAAAACACAAGACCTGATCAGCTGCCTGGGAGGCTCGGGCCTCTTCAATCTCGTATGACTGTTTGGCTCCCCAGTCAGCAGACACCTGCATCTCTGGCCTCCAATGACAGTGACGCCTCTCCGGTCCCCAGAGCAGATGCTCGGGGGTACCTTCTCCACATTGCGATAGTGTTGTCTCCATCCTACCCTGCTTGGTTGGAACTCTGGAACCTTGAGCAAGAGCTAGCTATGGTCTCCAGGGAAAGATGTGTCCAAGGGATTGCAGGGGGTCCTGGAGACCCAAACCTACCCGCTTCTCATCCACCACAATGTAGTTTCGCCCATGTTTCTTGGTCAGGTGTGGGGCTAGGACATCAAAGCGACGTCGGAACTCAGAAAACACCATGTGGTCTGGGTAACCTGCAGAGAGAGTGGCCCAGAGCCAGATTCATTAATACCTTGCCTGCTCCCAGCACATCCCAATAAGCTATTGGTGCTCAGGTTTGGGGGGGTATCTCACATGAACAAGAAGAAAGTATGTGGTGGAAGGATAGAGCAATAGGAATGAGAAAGTCCAGAAAAGACGGACCATCAGAGCTGCCCACAGCAGGATAGGAAGGTTTAAAAAGGAATGCATTCCGAGCCGGGCGTGGTGGCACAAGCCTTTAATCCTAGCACTCGGACTGCAGAGGCAGGCGGATCTTTGTGAGTTCAAGGCCAGCCTGGTCTACAGAGTGAGTTCTAGGACAGCCGGGGCTATAAGGAGACCCTGTCTCGAAAAGACCAAAAAAAAAGGAATGCATTCCTTGAATAGGAAGAAAGCCCCCACTCAGTGAAGCCTGCAAATGAAGAGTGAGGAGGACAGCTGATCCAAGGAAGGCTGGGGTCTGGATGACCTCCAGGGTACCTTGTACCCCTACAAGTCCATGACTCTATGACAATGCAGCGATGGAACCCTTGAAGACTCAATAAGGAAAAACAGGACATCAGATTGTAGATGAGGGAAAATGCAAGCTGGCCCAGGCTCTTACAACCACGTGACCTTGGCCACTCCATTTCTAAGCTTCATTTTCTTGTCTATGGCCAGACCACCCTGTACCCACACCATCTTGGCTAAGCTTCATTTTCTTTTTTTTTTTTAATTTTTTATTTATTTCTGTATGTGTATCAATGTACTGTCTGCATGCAGGTCTGTGCACCCGTGTTGTGCAATGCTGCAGAGGTCAGAAGAGGGTCTTGGATTCCCCTGGAGCTAGAGTTCTCCTGAAATTGGAGTTTCAGATGGCTCTCGGCTGCCATGTGGGTGCTGGGGATCGAACCCGGGTCCTCTGTAAGAGTGGTCGGCGCTCTTAACTGCTAGGCCATCTCTCCAGCCCTTCATTTTCTTTTTATTTATTTACTTATTTTTGTGGTGTTGGGGAGGAACCTGGGGCCTCATCCATGATCTGTCATGAGCTAAAACTACACTCCAGCCCTATCTTCACCTTTAAACAGGGGCCTTGGCCCCTATTCCACACGTCAGTCATGGAGACTAAAAGAGAAAATACATAGAAAGCACAGCCTGGCTCACTTGGCGGACACTCAGTGAAATGCTACTCCCCTGTTTTCTGCCTCCAGAAGCAGGACTGCAGGAAGGGCTCCTTCCCAGTTCACCTTGACCTTGAGCCTTAGGGTAAATGAGCAAACCAAACCAAACCCAACCCAACCAAACCCAACCCAACCAAACCAAACCAAACCAAACCAAACCCAACCCAACCAAACCCAACCATACTTAAAATTCTCTTTTTCTGCTGGGTGTGGTAGCGTACGCCTTTAATCCTAGCACTTGGGAGGCAGAGGCAGGGGGATCTCTGTGAGTTCAAGGCCAGCCTGGTCTACAGAGCAAGTTCCAGGACAGCTGGGGCTACAGGGAAACCCTGTCTTGAAAAGACAAAAAAAAAACAAAACCAAAAAAAAACCAAAAAAAAAAAAAATACTTTTCCTGAAGAGTATTCGGCTTGAGGTCAAAGGAAGGGTGAAATGGCTTTCAGCTAGGAACAACATCAGAGCACTGGCAAGCAGGACGTGATCCCAATTGTGATCTCACCAGAGCCCACAGTGGAGGGCCCAAAGGTCCACTCCTCCAGAATTACAGAATTTCAAGCCAGAGGGGATCCCAGACTGGAACTTGTTCATCTTTCTGCCAAGGAAACTAAGGCTCAAGCGTTGGAGCCACGGGGTTGTCCAAGGTCACAAAGGCTGCCACTGAGGCAGAGGTGGACTTCACACCTGGGCTGCCGACAGCCAGCCAGCCAGCTGGGGGCTTGCTCTGGCCAGCCAGCTCTGGGAAACCCTCCAACTGGGAGATGAAGCTGATGCATGTGCCTGATAATTGAAACAGGAGGTGGGGGCCGCGGAGGGGCCAAGACAAAGTGAGCTATTGATTGTATCTGAATTGCAATTAAATTGATGGGCCGGGATAGCAGGTCTGGACGCCTGGCATCTTAATTAATCATCAGCGCTTTCGATGGTGGCTGGGGGCCGGGGGGGGGGTTGCTGCTGCTGGCCTCATCGATCTGCTTGTTTGAGTAAAGCACATTGATTTTGGTTCAGAGCGGTAACAATCTGGTTTTGAAATAATAAACACCAACTCCATATCAAGACGTGGGGACAGATCGATGATTTATTTAGAACAGAGCAGGGAGCCTGTTTCCTAGCTTTGGCTGCTGAGGAAAAGTGACAGTACTCATGAGGATACCTCAAGTCTGTATGAGGGTGGGCCCCAGCTTGCATTCTAGCTGAGGAAAAAAAAAAATCCAAAAACCTGGCAACCCCTAACAAAGGAGACCCTACATGAGGGGCCTGATGTGAGGTGACTCGGTTTGCAGCTGGAATCCAGCTTGGTCACTGTGACCCTGGGCAGCCTTTCTCTCCTTGTTTGGGGATGATAATAGTTCCTACGCAAAGGGTTGCTGTCAATTAACAATTAACGTGTGAACAAGCTGAGAATAGCACCCGGTGAGCCATAAATACTGTAAAGATGGTAACTGCTGCTTCTGTCATCCCGTCCACTGCTATAGCTGGGTCCATAAAAAGGGTCTGTCTGACCTTTCTTGGGAATTTTAAGTGCTTCCCAGAAATTCTGCACCTGGTTTACCCCTGGGCAGATGGTGGTAAAAGGGCACTGAGTCTGCTGTCTGCTGCTATGGGCAGAGCTGACCTCCCACACTAGGGACGAGGAGGTAGGGGAACCATGAGAAGAAGTGACAGGGCATATGGTGGGGGTGTGTGTGTGCAGAAGACTTGAATGAGAAAGGGAGAGGAGGAAGAGAAGAGTTGCAAAGTGGAAAGAAATAAAGCGACAGGTTGGGCTAGGTACGGTGAGAAGAGAGAATCTGGGGGAGCAGAGAACCCAAAAGCAGACCTCAAGCCACTCCAGAACAGGAGCAGTACCCAGGTTCCTGGGTCACGGAAGGAGGCTTGGGGGGGGGCAGCTCTGGGAAAGAACGCTGAGTACTAAGAGGGAAGAAGGCATCTCACCTTGGCGGTACATGCGCATGGCATCAAGCAGGCGAGAGCCCCGGAGCTGGGCACGGAGCAGGGGCACATCTAGCTGCAGCAGCCCAGCCTCACAGGGGTCTCCCTGGGGCAGGTCCAGCTCACTGCTGCTGCTAACTCGGCGGGAAGAGGCAGATCGGGGCTCCCCAGGCCAGCCCTCAGCCACAGGCAGGAAGCAGTGCACAAAGTGCATCTTGGATCTCTTGATAGTGTCAATGAGGGCATCCTGCCAAGGGAAAAGGGACCATCCTTAGTGGGCTTTGACAGCCACAACCCTGGAAACCAGGGGCTGGTGCCAGGATCTGTACTCCTCACAGGGCAGCAGGTGGCTCACCACCTGCCAGGACAACTTGGCCCTCCTCAGGCCTCCTGGCTGGCCAGTCACAGTAGCAGCACTACAAAGACAACCCTCCCAGCAGTGATCAAAATAGGTGGGACTCTGAGTGAACATGGGACACCATGAGTATATTGAGTGCTTGCCTGCCCAGGGGGAAGAGACCAGGGTCCTGGCCAGACACTCACCACCTGCAGCTTAATCTGGATGCACAGTGACTTCTTCTTGACAGCCGCCATGCCTGTGGTAAAGGTCTTCCGCATGCTAGTGGCCCGGCGCAAGGCCAACTGGGAGCCCCCTTCCAGGCCTGCAACTGAGCCGGAGAGCACTGTAGCACTACCTGCCCGGCCCAGAAACAGGTTGCTGATTATCTTTCTGCAGGAGGAAGGAGAATGTCAAAGAGAAAGGAATCAAACATGTTGCAGTAGAGGTGTTAAATTTCTGGGAAGCCCTTAAAATTCCTAGCCACCCCGCTTCCCTGCAATATGGTGGTAACCAGCACCCTTGGGCATCTTGACTGGGGCAATATGTCCCATGCCCTGTAGGGAAAATAGAAAAAGAAACCAGAGGTGAACAGAGGCCAAGGAGAAGGCAGGGATTGGGCAGAGGGGCACTCTACTCCTCTTCCTTACCAGGGAGCATATAAATGTGTCTAGTGTAGTGTCAGCGCACTAGGTGATCTAATTGTACCTCCTGTTCACTGTCTCTCCCCCACTAGACTATGAATTCCATGGGACTGGGTATGTGCTGTCTTCACTGCTCTCTGCCTACTCCTCTAAGGTCCTGTCACAGAGGGATTGCTCAGTAATGTACAACAGGAGTGAATGGCTGACAGGGTTTATATAACTGTAGGATTATAAAATACGGGTTGTAGCCAGGTGTGGTGGCGCACACCTTTAATCCTAGCACTTAGGAGGCAGAGGCAGGCGGATCTTTGTGAGTTCAAGGCCAGCCTGGTCTACAGAGTGAGTTCCAGGATAGCTGGGGCTACAGGGAGACCCTGTCTCAAAAAGACCAAAAAAAAAAAAAAACAAAACAAAAAAAATAATAAAATACAGGTTTTAATTTTTAATTCAAGTTTTGACTGGGCATGGTGGTGCACACCTTTAATCCCAGCACTCGGGAGGCAGAGGCAGGCAGATTTCTGTGAGTTCCAGACCAGCCTGGTCTACATAGCAAATTCCAGGACAGCTGGGGCTACAGGAAGACCCTGTCTCAAAAAAAAAAACAACAACAACAAAAAAGTAAAGTTTAAAATTATTAAACTATTTATTATTTTTATTTACTGTGTATGAGTGTATTTCCTGCATGTGTATAAGTGTACCCATGTAGAGAAATGCTGGTGGAGGTCAGAAGAGGGCATCAGATCTCCTGGAACTGGTTAAGAAGAGTTTTTAGCTGCCATGTGGGTGCTGGGTATTGAATCCAGATCTTCTGCAAAAGCAGCCAGTGCCCTTAACTACTGAGCCCTCTTTTAAGGGGCTCTCCAGCTCTCTTTTAAGGTTTTTTTGGGGGTCTTTTTGAGACAGGGTCTCCCTTTACTCCCAGCTGGCCTGGAGCTCACTATGTAAACCAGGCTGGCCTTGAACTCAGAAATCTGCCTGCCTCTGCCTCCCTAGTGCTGGGATTAAAGATGTGCACCATCTAAGATGGTTCTTAGCCGCCATGTGGATGCTGGGAATCGAACCTGGGTCCTCTGCAAGAGCAGTCAGTGCTCTTAACCGCTGAGCCATCTCTCCAGCCCCCAAGATTTTTTTTAAATATGGAATGCTTCATGAATTTGCGTGTCATCCTTGCGCAGGGGCTATGCTAATCTTCTCTGTATTGTTTCAAGAGGCAGGTGGATCTTTGTGAGTTCAAGACCAGCCTGGTCTACATAGCGAGTTCCAGGACAGCAGGAGGTACAGGGAGATCCTGTCTCAAAAAGACAAAAAAAAAAAAAGGACAGGGTCTTGTGCAGCCAAGCATGACCCTTGAACTTCTGAGTGCTAAGGGCTGAGGTCACAGGTGTCCACCAAGTCTGCTGACTTCAAGATTTCTAAGACTCTTTTCTGCCTTCTCTGAAGAGTGAGGGTGCTGTTCAAATTGAAAACTAAGGCACCTCCAACCATGTCTGTCTCCCATCTTTGATTCGGGAGGTTCTTCCTGTGTTCTCAAGGCTAGCTGGCCGTGGCTGTTGCCTCTCAGGGATGGGAGCCTATCTACCTTGCTGGTGAGGGGCCTCTGACATATCTCCAGGGGAAGGGAGCCCAGAAAACAGTTGTGGACAGGGCAGAGGGAGTGGCGGGCTTACTTCTGGGAATCCTGCAGGAGTCTCGGTGCATTCTGAGTAGCTGGGTTCTGCTTGGTGTAGCTCAGCCAGCCAGCCACACTGTACTCCACCCAATTGGTACCATGGCTATGGCCCAGGATGAAGTGGCATGGTTTGCTGCTGCGCAGGAGGGGGCTTTGGCCTAGGGGTAGGTAAAACAAAGTTCAGATTGTGGGGACAGACACACAGCCTGGCTCTTCTGAAGCAGAGGGGCTATCACCCACGGATGTCACCTACCTTTTTTGTCACCTTCCTGGGGGCCATAATAGGAGAAAAGGCGATCTAGGAGAGTATCCTCCGTGGCCCCTGGCACCAGTGCCTCCTCTTCCAGCAGCCATAGAAGGCCTCTCGCCTCATCTGCCCGGGCCAGCGAGCGGACCTGTGGAGAAGGGTAAAGATCCAGCTTTGCCACGTGGAATTGTGTGAAAGGAGCGGCTCCCTCCTAGCCACGGTAAACAACTGTATTCATCATTCACTCAGGTATGTGCTCGGACGGCAGGGCTCCAGCTGCTCACTGCTGACACCTTGTGGAGAAGATGGGCACCGAGCGGAAAGGAGCTGAGAATTCAAAGTACCCACAAAAGATGGTTGCTGGGACTTGGGGTTCAAAGCTACCCCAAACTAAGGCTTCTTTTGACATGTGCCTATACTCAGAGGTTTACTTCCATCCTCCCTCAGAGGGCACTGGAGCCTGGGCCAGCCCCATATTGTCCTCACTCCCTAGCAGATTCCCAGAAGGAAATGAAGGAGGCCAAGGACCAGTGGGAATCCATAGCACTCTAGTGGCTAGAGGTGAATGACAGGAAGGAGGGACTAAGCCATCACCTGGCAAGGGGCACTGGCAGACCCCTCCTTAGAGATGTGGTTGGCCCATCAAATACAGACTCAAGAAGAGAAAGGACGGTCACTTTACAGCCCAACACCCATCTGCACCCTGCTGCTTGTGAGGCATCGGGACAAGTTCCTTCCACCTGAACATGCCAAAGGCTCAAGAAATCCACCTTCCCTAGGGTGCTTTAGTGCGTGGGTATCTTAAGCATTGGTCACTAAGGGTGCTCCTCCCTCTCCCTGTGCCTCATCACCTCTGCTAGCCCAGCAAGGCCTTAGCCTTACTGTAAAGAAGGGGGCATATAAGCAGGAACTCTGCTGTCCAGCAAAAATGTCATTCTCCAAAAAAGCACTGGCTCCAAGTCCCCTAATTGAAGACAATTACCAAATGCCAAGTGCTCATTAGCCCAGCCAGTGCCCCAGGCAGCACAGTGCCTGAGACATGAGTATAAAGGAAGACAGCCTATCCCCAAGGTGGAGGGCTCACATCCAGAGCTGCCCCCTCTCAGGGCATTTTAAACTTGAGCCTGATTCCCTGTTTGAAGGGCATGCTGCCTCCTCACCCCTATACTGCTAGGTTGCATGTACCCTGCTCTTGGGGACAGTGGGAGGAAACGAGTAGGTCTTCTGGGTTCAGATTCTCATACCCATTCCAATCCCCTCCCCAGAACAGTAGGTACCAGGAATCCCGGCAGATATAATGGAGGCTCAGTCAGCCTCAGGACAAGGTCTGAGCCTCAGATGGCGAGAGAGGAGGAACTCTTCCCAATGGCTGGTACAGTGGGATTGCAGCTCCTCACTCCAGCAGGCAAGAGAATGATGCCACCTTCCCAGCCAAACTGCGTGCCAAAGGGTAGAGCCTTGTGGTCATGCAGGCCCTGGTATCCGAGTGTGACCGTCCTTCAGCCCTCGGTGGCAGCCCCAGTGAGGAGGGCTCTACCAGGGGCAGAGGAGTGGGAGAGAGAGAAGCAAGTCCAGCCCAGGCCTCCTGGCATTCCTACCAAGGACTGATGGGAAGCCTGGTCTACAACAGCCACGGAGTCATCTGTGGGCGGCTCCAAGTCATCAAATGCCAGCTCGATGTTCTCCTGGGAAGGAAAGTGCAGCAGTGATGAGCGTGGGGCCATGTAAGGGTGAAGCCCTCGGAGGATACTGGGCAGGGCCTCTGGGACAGTGAGTCCAAAGCTCCACCCTATGCAAGGGCTCCCTACAGTGTCTCAAAGGACAAACTGCTCACCACCTCCCAAAGTAACACGTGGTATTTTTGGAAAGCTAAAATTCTCATAATCTCTTTTTATATTAAACTATAGTCATATTTCTGCTGTTATTTGCATCAGCTGATTAGGCAGTGTAGAATAAGCTCGCTCTCCATTGCACACAATCATCTTTGGAAGACAATGTCACATTCCTCAGGGTGTTTTCTTATCCAAGATAAATATCCTCCTCTGTTTATTCCACTCCTCCTCATGAGGAAGGATTTTTAGAACTCATCCCATCCCTGAGGCCCCTTCAGGGAGGGCTCTAAATCACTAATGACAATCCTAACAAATCAGGGGCAGGGAACTGGGAGAAGGGGAGGCACTGAGGATCACCCGGAGGTGGGAATTGCATTGGGACAATTCACAGACTGAGGAGGGGGCTTAAAGGGGGACCAAAGTTGCTCCCAGGGACTGTGAATGTGCCTTATCTTTCTGGAGTGCGGACTGTGCACAAAGAAAGAATGCAGCAAAGGCCGAGGGCCGGGACAAGCTTCTTGCTCTAGAAAACGAGGAGGGCGGAAGGGGTGAGGACGTGGAGAGCTGGGAATCAGTGTTCCACACATACAGAGGCCCTCCCTGGGCCAGAGGGATGGTGGCTGAGGTCCTGGTAGGGCACACATGGCAGCTACCTCCTTGTATCGTTCCAACTCCTGCAAGAAGGTTCGCTCGTGGAAGAGCCTCTGCAGCCTGTCCTGGGCATAGTTGTGGCACAGCTCTTCAAAGGAGGCTCCTCGGGCTGATCCGCCCTGCTCAGGGTTCTGGAAGCCTGGTGTGTCCACAATCATCATGGAGCAGAGCGAGTGCTGGCTGAACTTAAGAGCCCTTAAAGGGGAGAGCCTGGGTCAGAGCTGACCAGAGTACTACACAGGGCAGCCCCACTGCTCTTCCTGGGCAATCGGCTAATCCCCTTCCCTGCCAGGTGCCCCCAGCCCCCAGGAACAGTTCGCCCCCTGCTGGTAGAGGACTGCCCTGTCTCAGCCAGTGCACGCACACACACAAGCATCAACCCCAAAGCACAATGTGGGAAGCCCCTGGGCTCTCCCTGACACGTACCTATTCACCAGGGAGACAAGCAGGGTAAAGAGCTCACTGTAGAGACCAGATGCCATGCCTTCTAAGCATTCCAGGGCACTCAGCTTGGGGCCTGTGGGACAAGAAGAGTGGCTCTAGCTCCCATCCTTGAGAATACCTCACACCTGCCCAGGAATGTTCCCTACCCACTCGGCACGGGGGCCTGTCTCGCTAGAGGCATCTATTCACTCCAGCAGTCCCTTCTGCCTCCAGGATAGTAACAAGTTCCAGGCAAGGTCTCCCAATCCCAGCCGTCCACCAAGGGCCCAGGTACCTGTGCCCTCTCCCAGGCTGCTTTCCTCAGGGCCCTGGCGAAAGGACGTGGAGCGTTGCAGGGTCCCACCTTTAAGCTGGTGCTTGAAGATAGCTGAGGAAAGCTCTTCCAGGCTGCAGCCCAGCAAGTATGCAGCTTTCTGAGCCCATTCATGGCGGGCAAACTGCTTACGTCCAGCTGCAGGGTAGAAAGAAGATCTAGCATCTTGGGTCTTTCTCCTTAGGCCACCTGAGAACCACTGTGCCCTTTGGCACTCTCATCTCCATAGGTGCAGGGAGTATGCATCTTCTGGAGGTGAAAACCAGCCCTGATAACCATAGGGGCTTCACATGGAAAAGGACAGCTAGCAGTCGCCAGTTCTTGCACAGTCCCCTAGGGGCAGAAAAAAGGAGCAGGTCCCAAAGGAGGCAGTGACTTCAGAAACGGTCACTAGAGGGCACCCAGTCAGCTGCAAAATATTCCCATTAGTTCAGGGGTGTCCAGCTTGAGTTGGGGGAGGACACAGTCAGAGGATGAGTAGGCCCACCCTGTGTGAACACAGGAGTCATGTGTTGCCTTGCATAGGGAGCTTAGCATGAGAGAGTACTAGTGCCTGTCCTTTCCCGGATGCATTAAGATTCCCCCCTCAGCCGGGCATGGTGGCGCACGCCTTTAATCCTAGCACTTGGAAGGCAGAGGCAGGTGGGTCTCTGTGAGTTCAAGGACAGCTTGGTCTATAGAGTGAGTTCCTGGGCCAGCTGGGGCTATAGGGAGACCCTGTCTCAAAAAAAAGACCAAAAAAAAAAAAAAAAAAAGATCCCCCCCTCCCTCTTCTTACCCTAAGGGAGACCACAGACACCTTGATGGCTCAACAGTGGGGAGGCAACAGAGCCACAGGGGAAGGAAACATCCCACACACACATGTGCCTGAGCCAACATGTGTCTAATCACAGCAATTAGGGAAAGCTAACAAAAAACAAGGTTTTACCTTCAGCAGCTTCTGTAAGGCAAAGGACCAGCATGCAGCATGCAAAGAAAAACAGTGTGTTAGCAAACAGTCATCAACGGAGCCGCCAGGCCCGAGGGAAGGGACTGTGGGAGGTGGGGTTTATGAAGATGAGCAGGCAAGAAAATACAACCACATTCAGCCCTGGAGACAAAAAAAACCACAAAAACACACAGTCTCAAAGGAATATGTTTGTGGACGTCATGATACTGACAAAGACCTACAAAGATGTCCTACTGCATGTACACACACACACAGAGACAGAGAGAGAGAGAGAGAAAGAGAGAGAGAGAGAAAGAGAAAATACTGGAAACTGTGAGGAGGGATCAACACTGTTCAGCACCCAGAGTACTCCATCTGCAGTCACAGCTGAGAAAGGTCAAAGGAAACCTGGGCTTGCACCCCACAGTATACATGAATAACCACATGCCTTCACACCTTCCTGCCCACAAGGTCTGAAGGCCATGTCTTTAACCCAGAATGGCTGCTTCTTGGCTCAGGTACCTGCTGGTATCATAAGAGGTCAGATACCCGGACACCTGTTCTGCATGCACCCATGACCACCAGTGCTTCCCAAACCCTTCTGAAGCAGCCCAAGCCTTCTCACAACTCCAAGAATGTAGAGCAAAAGTTGGAAGCGCTGTTCAGAGCCAGAGTCCCTTTTTCAAAGAGTGGAGGAGAAAAGGTTGAACAGTCACTCTAATAATGACCCTTCAAAGTAATCTCCAACAGCTCTTTCAAGTTCAACTGAACCCCAGCCATCCACAAGCAGGTACCTCAAGTGCAAAAGCTAAAGTCCACCGTCACCAAGTGCCTGCTGCCCCCTAGTGGCCTGCACCCTGACATGCAAGAGGAAGAGCAGCAACTACCAAACCAGTGGATGGGAAGATGGGAAACTGGTCTTAGAAAGCCCTGGGGATCAAGCCCATCCTCTCTGACCAGAAGCCCATGGAGGGCTTCCTGAGAGACTCCAGGATCCAGATATAAACAGGAAGGAGAGGCAGCTATTCTTGGGAATCCAAGAAGCCCCACAGGTGGGCTTCCCTTCTGCCCTCACCCTAGGGCTTCTCCTTAGACCAGTCCCCTGTGCTATGAAAAAAATGAGTCCGGCCACCAGAGAGCCCAGGGAAGCACCAAGACAGGCAGGCAGATCCCTATACCCCAAGGCAGGCCAAGGTCAATTACCAGCTGGCTCCTCGGGGGCCTCTATCCGGAAGGGAACGAGAAGGAAAGTCACTCCAGGAGGGGCTCTGAGGGACCACTTTCCATCCCCCAACCCCATGCCCCACCCACTCCTCACTGTGTTCCCAGCCCTGCCAGTGAAGGGCTTCATGGCATCATGGGCAGAGACGCTGCTCTATGGAGGTGGGGAGATGGGGAACTGAGACAGTGTATCACCCAAGGGGGGGGGTGTCTGGTAACAGCTATCTGTGTAGGATAAGAATGAACCACAAGTGGGTAGGAACCTCCAAGACCTTTGGGTGACAGGGTAGACTGCACATTACCTTTGGTGGCTCCGGCAGACCCCAGGTGGTAGATGGCAGCCAGGATGAGCCAGCAGGCCTTCTGTTCATCAGGGGAGATGCCCAGCACTTTCATGGCCGTCTGCAGCTTGCTGAACTGCTGAGCTGCCTTCTGCTTCTCCTCAGGCTGTGGGATAGACACACATGCTGGCTCTGGACCTCAGAAAGCTTCCCTCCCAGCATGCCCCCTTCCTTATGGACCCTCTGGGAATATAGGGCTGGAGTAGAAACTACGCATGGGGCACCACCTGCCTTCTATCCCCAGGGAACAGGGCAGGCAACCCAATGGCCTCACCTTGGCCAGTGGCACAATCCCAAACACATTGTTCTCTGCCAAGTGGTTCAGGTGGAGCTCTGTCCTACAGGTACAAATGAGGCATCAGCATGGAGTTTGGTCCCCAAGCCAAGGCCATCTCCTTCCTACAGCATGACAATGAGGCACAGCTTCTAGAATGTGTTGTCTGCCGAATCATCCAGCTCTGCCACCTTTCCTAACTGGACTGGGATGCCTGAGTAGGGCACTGGCCTTCACAGGAGAAAGGGTCCCACCAGACCCGTGGCAAGGCACAGGAACCTGCTGAAGGGCAAGTCTAGCCAGACCAGGTTAAGCCTCTGTTATGAGAAGAGCTGAAGAGAATGCCTGGAGCCATCTGGCTGGCCTTATGGGACAGCCTTCTCCAGTGAGCAGCCAGTCTGGGGGTGTAGATGGAAGAGCCCAGAAGGGTTGCAGGCCAGCTGGAGGTATTGGGAAAGGTTTGGCTTCTGGTTCCAGAGAAGACTCCAGCTTAGCCCACAGTAGCTGTGTGACGGCATGCAAGCCAGCCATCAGCTACGTCCAGGTGAGCATTCTTTTCCAGACCTGGTTTCCTGGGCAAGGGAGATCACTGAGCACTGAGGCGCCAGTTGTGTTCTTCCCATACAACAAGATCCCCACCCTTAGAGCTGAGGAATTCCTGAATGGCAGGACCTGAGTGTTTCTCATCTCACCACCCCCCAGGGCCTGGCTCAAAGGTGGCACACAGTGAACAGTGCACACAGAGCACAGTGGGCTACAAAGGGGAAAGGGCCGGAAGTCCAGTTCCTAGGCTGGAGTCCAGAGCCCCACTGGGGCACGCTCTGTCCATCTCACCTGAGGGTGCCATCTCCACAGGCTAGCAGGTAGTAGAAAACATTGAAAGTGGCTTCGCTGGCTGGGCGTCGAGCCACACGCAGCTTCTCCAGGAGCATCGTCTATGGCACAGCATGAGTAAGGAAGGTCAGACTCCTCCCACCCCACTGCAGGGGGAACCAGGCCTTGATCCTCCAGCCATGGGAAGCATCAGGGCATCTTATTCCCCAGTGTTCAGCCAGCCACTCTGTCACTCCCACATCAGAAAAGAAAGAAACCAAAGCCAGGTGGAAGAAGATGGGCTCCGATGCTTAGGGAAGGGGGCACTATTCTGCCCAGGACTAGAATCAGGCTTTCCTACGGTAGGTGGAAGCTTATGGCAGGAAATCCCATTTAGGGGATGGCGAGATGTGAGCAGAAGAGGTTGCTGCCAGGCCTGACAACCTGCATTCGATCCCTAGGACCCATATAGCAGTCCTCTGTCTTCACATGTACCATGACATGCATGTGTTAGTGAGCGCAAATGAATATACATATATACATTTTTTTTTGTCTTTTTGAGACAGGGTCTCCCTTTAGTTCCAGCTGGCCTGTAGCTCAATATGTAGACCAGGCTGGTTTTGAATTCAGAGATCTACCTGCCTCTGCCTCCCAAGTGCTGGAATTAAGGCATGTGCCACCATGCCTGGCACTAGATGTAATTTTTTATTTTATTTATTTTTTATTTACTTATTTTATTTATTTTTTACGTGTATGAATGTACTGTCTGCATGTAGGTCTGTACACCCGTGTCATGCAATGCCGCGGAGGTCAGAAGAGGGCGTTGGACTCCCCTGGACCTGGAGTTAAAGACGGTTTTCAGCTGCCATGTGGGTGCTGGGGATCAAACCCGGGTCCTATGCAAGAGCAGTCAGCACTCCCAACCGCTAGGCCATCTCTCCAGGCCAGATGTAATTTTTTAAAAGAAAGAAATTTCATTCAGCATGGAGGGGGTCAGTGTGGCCGGGCCTTATTGAGTTTATTGGCAAGTGTGTCATTGGCCTGAGAGAAGTCCCTGGTACGGGCAAGCAGGGACCTCTGCAGTAGGGTAAGGAGAGAGAAAGGAGTTGAGCAGGAGGTCTAGAGGGCAGGACGGGCCAACACAGGCCAGTCCCACCTGTGGCAGACCTTCATTTCCTCAGGATGGAGTCCCAGATTAATGGACACTGAAGATTGACTTCTAGAGCATGAAAGCAGAGGTCCATCTTTACTCCCTAGGCCTGGGCAATGCCCCTCACCTGAATGGAGGCTGAGGCCACCTGGCCAGCTTGGTCAAAGTCCAGGGAGAGGATCTGGGAGAAGCGGGTGGCATTGCCATTCATGATGGTGGGGCTGTTCCCAAAGGCTTCCAGGAGGGTGTACAGAGCCTGCCATTTCTCCACTGCAGAGCACAGGTCCAGGGCACATCAGGAAAGCCAGGGGCAGCTTATCCCCAAGCCATGGGCTTCAGATGGCCCAGATAACAACTGCCCAGGGACTAGGGTGGAAGGAGTTCAAGGGGATAGAGAACCCGGGGTGGAAAAGAGCTCACACCCAGGCCAGCCACTCTTTCCCCACATCCCTGCCCCACCCCAGTCTCAGTTTTCCCTGCTGCCCCTGCCTCACCAGAAAACACCTTGTTCCCATTGGAGCCTGCGATGGTGGCCAGATACTGCACCAGATGCTGACAGCTTGTGCTCTTGCCACTGCCACTACTGCCCAGAAGGACGATGGACTGATCCTGGCGGTTCATCAGCATTGCCCTGTATGCAGTCTGGGCCACAGCGTAGATGTGGGGTGCCATGTCCTCTCGCCGACACCCCTTGAACATATGCATCACCTTGAACAAGGGAGGCACAGAGGGAAGGAGGAAGGTCTTAGCTCCAGATCTTACCTTTAGGGCTGGCATGTTCTTACTCTCATTCTGGTCATGCCTAGGGACTCTGAGGGCAAAGCCATCATGCATGGAAATATAGGTTTCAGCCAAGTCCTTGACTCTATTAATGGTTGCAGGATATTCTTCTGCTCCCACCCAGTGAATGGATCCTCTTCCCAAAGTCAGCTGTGAGTGGACAGGCTCCCACCGGACACCAAAGAGGAAGAGCAGAGAGCCAGAAAAGGGAGAGTGAGTGCAGGTGAGGCCATAAGTCAATATAGCAGTCTCGGCTTGGTGTGGTGGCACATCCCAGCACTCAGGAGGCCTGGTGTGGTGGCACATCCCAGCACTCAGGAGGCCTGGTGTGGTGGCACATCCCAGCACTCAGGAGGCCTGGTGTGGTGGCACATCCCAGCATTCAGGAGGCCTGGTGTGGTGGCACATCCTAGCACTCAGGAGGCACAGGCAGGAAGATCTCTGTGAGCTCCAGGCCA
Source organism: Rhizomys pruinosus (assembly GCA_009823505.1). Lineage (NCBI taxonomy): Eukaryota > Metazoa > Chordata > Mammalia > Rodentia > Spalacidae > Rhizomys > Rhizomys pruinosus. Next base: position 1,139,844 of record VZQC01006579.1, read on the forward strand.
CCCTGATCTACATAGCGAATTCCAGGCCAGCTGGGGCTAAAGGGAGACCCTGTCTCAAAAAGATAAAAACAAACAAACAAAAAAACAACATAGCAGTCTCAAGGGAGGCACACCTTCTCTGAATACACAGCAGGGGCTCCTCGGGGACTAAGGACAAGGAGGCTGGGGCCAGCGTAAGTGTGCAGCAGGCTAGCACCATAGCGCTGGCGCAGCGTGTGCAGGACACTGGACTCATTGAGGTACACCAGCAAGGCCAGATCTTCTAGACGGTTGCAGGAGGGAGCATTAGCCTGGGAGGAAGGACAGGTAGGTGGACAATGAAGTCGAAGATCTACACAGGTGACAGGCCTGCCCGGCCCACATCCTCCCTTGCCGTAGCTTCCGGCCCACCTTCTCTATGTCATCTTCGTCCACATCCAGGACGGCTCCGTCGTGGTCTAATTTCACACGCACCTTCCCCTCGGGCAGGCTGAGCTCCTCTGACTTGAGCTGGCTGGCTGCAGAGCAGGGACGCTGGACACGGGTCTGGGAAGCTCTGCTACTCTACTCAGACCCTCCTTGGCCCCGCCTTCTTCCCCACTGGCTCACACTGCTCATTCCCGCCCTTACCAGGAAAGGCACACCCCACGCCAGCCCTGAGTCAAGTCCTAGCCTCTGCACCAGACATCCTGAGACTCACCCAGAGAGAAGCCATCCTTATGGACCAGCCACACCTTGTCGGTTTCATACCAGGCTTCTTCTGCTGCAATCTGCTCTTCTGTCTTGGCCTAGCAGAGGGAAGGGAGGAAAGAATAATCAGACACTGTCTAAAAGACAGAGACAGCAAGAGTGAGGAGACAAGAGAAGAAAAGGTTCAAGACGAGCCACTGGGCGAAGGGGGAATTAGGTGGTAAACACAGGACACAGGAGCAGAGAAGTGTCAGGGAAAGGGGATAGGAAGCCAGGGGCCCTGATGACAAAGACAATGAGGGTAAGGGCTGTACCAACACGGAGGGCACAGGAGGACTGAGACACAGGCAGCATGTGTCCAAGAAGAGCAGACCCCAGGAAAGCCACTCTCTAGGCTCCACCTCCAGCTGCCTGGCCTGTTCCCTTGTCCCTGGCAAGCCTATGGGGGTCACAATTATGGGTTCTTTCATGACAAATGACAGCCCTCCTCTTATAAGCTGGGAAGGACCATTTTCTGCATCCTTTTAGGATTCTGCAGCGTGGAATGATAGGAGGCGCTGGACTCTAGCCTGAAGACACTCTATGGGGTAAGAGGCCAGCGGTCAGATGCACATGGCAGCTCCCTGCTTCTCCTCCAAGTCAGTCTGAAAATGCTTCTTCTTAGAAGGTGGCAGCTGCACAAACCTCGTGGACACATTATTTCTACACAAGGGCACAGAGCAGCATGGCCAGAGACTTTGGGGCAGGGAGACAGCACTGGTTTATCAAACACAGGGAAGGACTTATGTGCCACACAGAAGGGCACAGGGTGGGTGTGAAAGGCCTAGGAAGGTCCCAAGGTCCCCAGTGATCACCAGTGAAAAATAAGCACACATAGGCATTGGCCAGGGTGTGGGGCTATCAAATCCTAAGAAGGACATTTGAGCTGGGACAAGAGGGACCCAGCTTCCATGGTCTATCAGGCTTATTTATGCCATGTGGAAAAATGTCAGCAATGTTACGAGGTTGGCCACTGCAGAAGCACAGACACGCCCGCCCTCTGGCTCACAATGGCTGCAACACTCTATGAAGGTTCCCAGCTGGGAGACCCCAGAGTTGTTACCCTAGGTGTCCCTGTCTCATGAGACCCAAGGCTGAGACAGGGAAACCACCCTGCTGATCCCTGAGTGAGGATCAGGAAGTCAGAACATACAAGCACAAGTACTGTATGTTCTTTGTTGCATTTCTCAGATTTGAAAAGAAAGGAGCCCTGGAGCCTACCTCCAGGTCGGCTTGTGCCTTAGGTCAAATCCCTGTGGTACAGGACAGCCCTTTTTTTTTTTTTTTTTTTTTTTATTTTTATTTGGTCTTTTTTGTTTAAACGAGGGGTCTGCCTTGTAGTCCCATGTCTCCTGGGAACCCCTCACTCTGTATGACCAGGCCTTGGCCCTGTGACACTCACAAAGATCCCCCCTCTGCCTCTGCACTGCTCCCAAGTGCTATGGATTAAAGGGCCCAAAAAAAAATGCGCCCACCACACCCGGCAGGCAGCCCTTTTCTTAGCTATGAAGAAGCAGGGCTGGGCCATGCCAGTACCTCCCATCCCAGATCTCCGGGTTCTGTGAATCGGGGAAGTTATCCTTTAAAGGGTTGATTGTAATATAGTTATCAATATTTTGATTTGTCAAAGTAAGAAAAATTTTTAAAAATACTGTTCTTTAAAAAAAGAAAAAAAAAAACCTCTAAACTAAGAAAAACCAACAATTGGTGATGCATGCCCGTAATCTCAGCACCAGAGGAGAGATTTCTAGTGAGTTCCAGAATTCTGAGTACTAGTGAGAGCCTGTCTGAAAAAAATTAAAGTGACTTTTTTTTTTTTTTTTGTCTTTTTGAGCCTGGAACTCCCTATGTAGATGAGGCTGGCCTTGAACCCACCAGCCTCTACCTCCCGAGTGCTGGGATTAAAGGCATGCAGCACTCATTTTTTTAAATCACCGGGTTTTTGTTTTTCTTTTCCAAATCATATGAGCCAGGTAAACTTGTCTTAAATGAGCATGTTGGGGTGACATCAAAAGCCTGTCAGTAACTTCTCCACAACTTATCTGAGAAGAGGTTTCTAACACTGGCCAGGAGGTGGAGACAGAGACCATCCCATCTTTAGACTGGTATTAGGGCTTTTTTTTTTTTTCCTACTCTGAGTGAGCAGGGTAGCAACACCAAGCATTCAACTAGTCCTTGGGCTCCGAAGGCTGACAGCCCTGTAAGGCAAAGCTAGGGCTATGATGCTGCCCAAGGTCTGGGCCAGAGCTGCACCAACTCGGCTCCCCTGGCGTGCCCCAATGCAGAGTGGGAACCTGGAGGGAAAGCGGCCTTACACTCCAGCAGGAGGCCCGAGCGCAGACGCCAGCCCAGGTGCAGGCTGGAGCTGGGTGGTCACCGGAGGAAGCAGAAGGGTCCTGAGCGGGGCAGGAGCACCCTACCTGGCTGAGGGCAGGAGAGGCGGCCTCAGGGTCCAGCTACCAGCAGCAAAGACAGAAAGAGAGAGAAAGAAGAGTGAAGACAGGTAGACCACGGGCACGTCCCGTTTATCAGGTACCCCTGGGCTAGTGAGCCAGAATTCTCTAGCTACCCAAGTTACGGGTACAGGTCAGGAGAGCCTGGTCAAAACTGGGGTGCTGGCTAAGCAAGAGAGGCCAGACCACAAGGGGGAAGAGATTCTTATTATCGTAAGACCCTCCAGAGGAAAGGCTCGTGTGGGTCACTCCCTCTGGCAGCTAGGTGTCTACCACTCTGTCACTGGCCAGTCTTTCCTGGGCTGGCTATTCAGTCATCCGTGTCCCTAGTGGGCCAGCCCACCTCAGTACATCAAAGCTCCTTGGTATACTGTTTTTTGTTTTTTTGTTTTTTTTTAGGCCATTCCCAACCCAGCTCCTGCAAGTCCACCAGACACTAGCAGAGTGCTGTCCCTCCTCTCTGAACACACGCTCAGGGGGTGCCACTCCCTGTGCCAAAGGCTGCATTTAAGAGCTATCACAGAACAAGGCCATCCACAGTCTCAGTCTAGGATGCCTTTCTCAAGCCCTGTTATACTCTGGTCTACTGCCACTGCCAAAGCAGAGACATGGACCCCATGACAAGTGGGACCTTGGACATTGCTTATTAAAAATGGGAAGGGGTAACCCCCCCCCACACATCTGATATAGAGGAAGGAACATTTAGAAGTGTCTTATTACCCACCAGGCCCTGACACCAATACATGTCCTCAAGGTAAGAGACCAGAGCTAAAGGAGACTGGATCCTTAGTCACCAAGGGCCCTGCCATAGTCACAGGATCCTGGGCTCTCTGGAGAGACAATATTCCATAGAGCTCAGCTCTCCTTTCTTTAAGGAGAGATCCTGTGTGAGGGTTCCCAGACAGCCATGTGGTGCCCTCCACCATCATACATAAACACGGTCCAGCTGCCAGTGTCAAGAAGACAAGGGCCAGGGATTGGGAACCTGCACACGAGAGAGGTGGCATTACAGAAGCTGTGAAGATCCTCTCAAGTCGCTGGTGCGCCTCCTCTGTGGGACTCAACCGGACCTCAGAGTCAGCTCCTGTCTAAATGTTAAACTACTATTAGTTCTGGCTCACAGGAGAATTGGGGAACCACAAGACAAACTCTCAGCCAAGAAAGCTACTAGGACCCAATACTGAAGTGGAGCAGGGTCAGGGAGCCAAGCAAGGTGCCAATTTGAGTTTTCAAATTATGTGATAAGAAAAAAGAGCAGGTGTGTATGAGTCTGGGCTTATTTCTTCTTACTACCCTAGCCATCATGAGCTCCAAGTGGCCCTGTTACCCATTTACCTCTGGCTCCTGCCCCAGGCCCAGTGACAAGAGACTGAGCTCCAGGTCAAGACACAGTGAGAGAAGGGACAGAGAACCAGAGGGGAGGGCAGTGGCCCAGGATAGGCACATGACCCTCCCTGGCTACTTATAGGTTCCCTGAGGAACCTGTCCTGACCATTGGGCCAGAAAGCCTCTGCCAACTCTTCCCTGGAGGCCAGGGATGCACTGATCTGATAGAGCAGGCCAGGGGTAATGGAGAGAGTAGCAGTTAACTTTCCTCTATGTCCTGCAGTGCCCAGGAAGAATGGGGCAGAGCAGCTTCCAGGAATGCTGGCTCCAAGAGGAAGCAGCCAGTGAGGGTCTCAAGGTCCCCCAGGCCATGCCCTCTGCATCCTCCTGACCCCTCTCTTTCTAGCCTCAGGAAGTCTGTGAAAGCTAAGGAAAGCTGGATGAAAGTCAATGCCCACCCCTCCAACACACATCCTCTGAGACCCTCAGCAGGTCCCCAAGGTGGAGAAGCTTGAAAATAACTGTCTAATTCATTACCAGCCAGGAGTCATCACCTTCCTGGGAACAGGAAGCCTAGATACAAAGGGGTTCAATATGCTTATCTGACACCCGGGGCTTCCCATGAGTCCTGCTGCCAGAGTGGACAGGCAGGCCAGGCCTGTAGAAGGAAGGGGTGTCATTAACAACTGTCAGTAACATCACTATCAATCCTACCACTTATGGGCAACTGATGCAAGGGAACAGGCTTGACACATAATATGCATCATTTCTAATTGGCACAGCAATCTTTCAAAGCAAATATTACACCTTATCTGTAATTTAAAAGTCAGACTTCGCCCAAATAAAAGATTTTTCTTAACTATTTTGGTGACAAAGCTGTTGGTTTTCAGCCCTCTGGCAGTGTTTGCTTTAGGAATGTTATGTTTGTTACAGGTAGCTGTTTGTATGTATACTATTTTATTTTATTTTATTTTATTTTATTTTATTTTTGGTCTTTTGAGACAGCATCTCCCTTTAGTCTCAGCTGACCTGGAACTTGCTATGTAGACCAGGCTGGCCTTGAACTCACAGAGATCCACCTGCCTCTGCCTCCCAAGTGCTAGGATTAGAGGCATGTGCCACCATACTGGCATAATATTTTAAAATTAAAAAAAAAAATCCCAATACTTAAAGGCTTCAGAGAAGATGCTGAGGACCTCCATTATAATTCTTCATTTGATAGACAGGCCCTTTGAGATGGGCCTTATAGAGGACTCAGGGGTGTGACTGGGGGTATGAGCTTAGGCCACTTGACTTGAGAAAGCAGACTACCCATGGCTGACTTGCTGAGACTCCGTTCCTCATCTGGGGATCTGGCACTCAAGCTGGCCCTGTATGGGTGAGGACCAAGTCAACTTTCATGGCAAGGCCTGCAGCATGCTGGAAAGCAGTTCCCATTCCGGCCACCAGGCTAGAGCCTAGGCCATGGTGGGTTCTGGCACCAGGTTAGATAAAGTCATGCAGCCCATGCCACATGAGGACACATGGCTCCAGGCCAGCTGTGATCATGCAAGGCCCCTTCAGGCTTGGGGACGCCACCACAAGGGTGCTTGGCATTCAAGCAAGAGTGGTAAGAGATACAGGAGGTTAGTGGCACACTCAGGTACCTCCTCCTGCATGGCAGGGCTTGGTGACTTGGCCTGCTCCTCTCCAGAAAGGGTCAACTTCTGGCCAGCAGAGCTTAGGCCGGACAGCTCTTGTGCCAGGGTCGGGGAGCACCGCTTCTCTGATGTTTCAGGCTTGGCTGGGGATCCTGCTTTCTTTTGGGAACCCGCCATGTCTGGGGACCCTGGCTCCTGGTTAGGGGTCTTCTCCCCTTTCCCAGGAGACTGTTTGCTGTGGGACTTGTGGTCCTTGCCTCGGCCCCGAGTCATCAGGCTGCGCAGGCCCACGGAAAGCTCATCCTTGGCTGGCTCCTTCTTTGTTTCAGGCTTTGGTGGAGCAGGAGGAGGAGGAGGAGGCGGCGGCGGCGGTGGGGGCCTGGGACTAGAGGCTGCCTTTTCTCCTTTCTTGCCTCTAGCTGGGTGCTCGGGAGACTTGGCTCCTCGGCCTGGGGGCTCCTTGGTATTCCCAGGCTCCTCACCAGGCAGCACCCTGCTCACCACCTTCCTCACGGCATTCGCCACCCGCTTCCGGGATAGACCTTGGGTCTCTTCATTGGGGCCTTCGGCTGAGGCAGCCCTCAAGCCATTCATAGAGACTGTGGGTTCAGGGCTCTTGGCTCTCTGGGAAGTCTCTGAGGGTACTGGGCTGTTGGTGGGCTGAGGACTCCTAGGTGGGCCACTGCCGTCCTTGGAGCTGCCCTCTAGCTATAGGCACATAAATATAGGTAGACATGAGCATCAACCCAGTATCCTTTCCCACCCCATGCACACACAGAATACAAGGGGGTACAGCCTCAGGCCCCAAGACAGATCTTTCATTCACCCACTAAACACACAGATCCAAGACTACCCCAAACCATGTCATCTCCCCACCTTCCAGACAGAGCAACTGCATCAGAGAATTTGGCTCCTCTTTCCCACAAATCACCCTGCTACTCATTCCTAGAAGGTGTGGACGGAACTGGAGATGCCAGCACATAGGGCCTAGGGCCCATGAGCACCCTAGAATTTTTGTTAAGTCAGGATACCAAGCAAGACCCAATCTAACCAAACCGCACCCCTTTTCAGCCAACACTCTAGGCCCCATCTCCACCTGGCTTCTGGCCTTTGTCACCCCCGCTCCTTCATCACATGATTCTGTACATAGTCAACTCAGGGGCCACTTGCTGACCATGCACTGACCTGCTACTCACTGAGCTGATTCTGAGTCCATGATCCCTGAATGGCTATGACCCTAGATTGCACTGCTATGAAGGTCTAGCTGCCATATGGAGAGGGTACCCCACCTCCTAAGCACAATTGAGCCAGGCCTCTGCTCTAGGGAGACTGCTGTATGGGTGAATAGCGAAGGCTGGACGGTGGCTTTTTTTCAGCTTCTTAGGCCAATACTGTTCAATGGCATGCCAGGGCACCACAGAACTGGCCGTGGCCCTAACCGCTAGGTCCTTCCCCTTTCCCCCTTCCTGGCTTCCCCATCCCCCACAGGTGAAGATGATGTCATGCTAGTGATTGCTAACCTTACACAGTACTTTGCCTGCCAGACACTCTCCTAAGCACTTTACATGTTATTTTTGAGAAAAGAAAAAATCTGCACTACTTTGAGACTTCAGGCTCCTCCCTCATGTATCTCAAATACATCCCTTTGAAATCACAGGCTGGCCTTGGGTGTCTAGGACTGTTTATAGTCTAGAGGAAGCCACAGTTCTGGCTAATCAGATCATCCAAGGAAGTGGCGGCAGCTGGGACAGTCGCCATGCGGGGAAGGAAGCACGGCTCTGTATTTCAGTTTGCTCGCCCTGGCACTAACTGCGGCCTCTCTAGGATACAACAACCTCTGGACCAGCTGCTTAGGACCTGCCTTCCCTCTCCTTCTGTAGGAGTCCTGCTTTATTCAGGGTCACTGCCCCAAGGCTGTGGAGACTGGGGTCAGTGGACAGCTGCAGCTGGCCTCTAGGTTGTTCGCAAAGCAGTTGACAGGGTGTTGGAAGAGGCAGTGGCAGCTGCAGTGAGTCCCTCTGTGCCCTTGTCTTGTGCCACCAGTGCAGGCTGAAGAGTCCTAACAGCTGAGTGCTCATTTGCTTAGTGCTTCCAAACCTGAGAGTTCACCCACCTAAGCACCTCCTGTCCCAAAGGGTCCAGGAAGCCAGAGCTAAAGGAGGGTGACTAAAGGGAGCTGGGGGGAGGCAGAGGACAGGTCTCAAACACTTTGGCTTTCCCACCCTTCGTACACCGCAGGCTACTGCCATGTACGGGCTGCACTTTCCACCCCATTATTGAAATTCCCTCTAGTCATGCCATACTGGAAGAGGCAAGGCCAACCCATCAGATACACACACACACACACACACACACACACACACACACACACACATCTCAGAGAGCACTTACAGCCCCTTCCTCTTTGCCAGGAGGGCCAGGTTTGAGCAGAGTTTTGTCCTCCTCTTTAACCTGAGGGAGTAGACAGAGAAGTCATTGGCAGGTCAGGGATAGGAGACCTGCTACTAAGCTCCAGGATGAAAGGATACAAGGGGTATCTCTCCCCAACAAGCAGAGCAGTGTGGGGTTAGGGGTCTGGGCAAGACATCTCCTTTCCTGAGATCAAAACAGCCCAGAGACAATGTTAAGAATAGATCCCAGGGGCGGAGGGGCAGAGGGGCGGTGGAGGGGTGGAGGAGGGGCGAAGGGGCGAAGGGGCGGAGGGGCAGAGGGGCGTGTGGAGGCAGATGGATCTCTGTGAGATTGGTCTACATAGGGAGTTCCAGGCCAGCTGGGACTACAGAGAGACCATCTCAAAAACGGCAAAAAAATAAAATAATAAAAAAAAGAGTCTGAGTAGGCATAAAGACCCAGGATGCTGGGCTCAGTGACCACCAGCTACTTTGCCCAATAAGGCTATGGGGGACGGTCCATGACATTGTAGCCTTAGTTATACTTAGCAGACAGAAAGACCCAGCTAATTCAACTCATGCAAAATAAGAGTCACGCCCAGCTCAGACAATAGTGGCTTGAAGGAGGGAATAACCCCAGTTTGGGGTGCCTGCTGGGCCTGCAGAATTCAGTATAGGGTGAAAGGGTGGCTCCATAAAGCTGGCTCTGGCTGGCCTCTCACTAAGTCTTGTGTGATTTCCTCTTAGTCAGCGCCCAGTGTCCTCCCAGCCAGACCACAGACCTCTGGCCAGAGGCAAAAATGGGGCAGAGACAGGCTGGATAGTTCCCAATGACAGGGTCACAAAATTGTCAGCCATGCAGCTGAGGGAGGGAACCCCAAGGTTAGTCAGTGGATGGAGGAAGGGAAGAGGTCTGATCTGTACACGGTGGTGGTGGAGGTGGGGGGTGCTAGGATAGGAGCCGGCAGCCTGAGTCAGACAGGAGATGCAGAGTCAGGGGAAACAGCAGACACTGTAAGTGTCTAGAAAAAGGACTGACGATGTACAAGCTCTGACAGTTCTTCTAGTTCTAGTTCTCAGACTAGCTGGCAATGGGCTCCAAGGGGCTGGACCCCAGTCTCAGAAGAGCCTGCTCTTCTAGCACCTCAGGTATCTCTCTCTCCAAAAGCCCAGGCAGTCCTAGGAGATTTTTTTTTTTTTTGTCTTTTTGAGACAGGGTCTCCCTGTAGCCCCAGCTGTCCTGGAACTCACTCTATAGACCAGGCTGGCCTTGAACTCACAAAGATCCACCTGCCTCTGCCTCCCGAGTGCTAGGATTAAAGGCGTGTGCCACCACACCCGGCTGGCTTAGTCCTAGGAGATTTAATGGCCCTTCCTTCCCCAGGCGCTGCATCCTCAGCATGCCTTTCTTTCCACGTATAGTAGGGGCAGGAGCCCGGGAAGAAGCCTAGATTTCTAATGGGAGATATTCTTGGAAATGTCCAGAATCAATTATTCACTGGGGAAAGGTAACTATCCAATTCAACCAGGGTCCATGGTCAACTTTGAGTTTCAATTAGCAGTTCCTGGGACCCTGGCAGGGATGATAGCCACTGCAATATTAAAGCTGCATCTTGTTGACAGAGCTGTGTTTAGTGGGTTCGGGATCCAGCTAGCTCACACTGGCATGGACAAAGGAAGATGACAAGTACTCAATAGAGAAAACCTTACTACTTCAGAACTGGGATTGGTGCACAGAGAGGAAGGGAAGGGGCTGGTAAGAGGGGACAAAGCAGAGTGGCTAGGTCTGCACTTGCTACTCCCCCCCATAAGGGCCCTTGCCCCTCCCCCCAGGATCACACCATGCATTCGCCTAGGCACACAGGTTAGAAGACAGCAAGTATTACCGAACTACACAGACATTCTCATTAGTGTACACTGTGTTGTTAGCTTGGCCTCAGACGTGGTCCAGATTCCAAGTTCACTCTGAGCCCCTCACCAGCTTCAAATCTGTCCTCCTTCCAGTAGCTTGAGTTTGAGACCCCAAATGTCTGTCCAAGATGAGGCATTGGAACCACTGATTACCCCCAAAGTGTCTGAGACACTGAGCCCAGGTCTGAGCTCAGCTCTGGATTTAGCCTCAGGCTGACTCACGGCCCCCCCTCCTGCCCTAAAGGCTCTGGCTGCTCTAAGCCATTGCCCAGCCAGTCTGTGCACACCCAGGTCTGCCGCATCCTGAATTACTCTCTGGGCCCAGATGCCAACTGCCCCCTGACTCCTCTACTCTCACCCCCTTTCTCCTCCTACCCACCTCAGGCCCCAGACTCAGGGAAACTGAGTTCCAAGGGCCTTAGAGCCAAGCCTTTGGTAGAGCCCATAGTCCCAGGAGAGAGAGAGTCTGAGCTGCGGGCAGTTGAAGGGTGTGGAGGGGTTAAGTTGTAGGGACACCAGAGGGACAAAAGGCAGCTCAGCTTACCAGAGGTGGAGCTCAGGGATGAGAGTGACTCAGCGCAGGAGCCCATCAGGACAGAGTGGGCTGACCAGCCGCTAGCCATTCTCCCTGCACCCCAAATGCACACACATGCCCCAATCCCTCTAGCTCTCCTTCGTCTCCCGCATGCTGGTCCTCCGCCTGCAGACACACCGTGCCGAGCACATAGAGAGAACCGTGATTTTTGGAATCCAACTTTCCTTTTGCTCCCAGAAGGCAAATCGTGATGAAAAGGCCATGGTGCTGAAGTAGCCTGCACCCTGGGTCAGAGAAGAAGTGGGGTGGGACAGGGCCCTTCAGGGGCTCGGGGTCTTCCTAAAGGCCAAGACTTGCTGAGACAAATGCTGTAGGCAACAAGAGGAAAAGAAGGATGGAGAAGAGGAGGAAGGTTACAAAACTCAGGCCAGAGGAACGAGGAATGAACTGTGGAGGGAAACAAAGGCAAGGTGCGGAGGGGCAGAGAACTTCCTAGCCTGGAAGCTGTGTCTCCTGGAACAAGCCGCTTCACCTCTCTGGGCCTGTCTGGGGACTTAGGGGCTGGGCTAGTCTAGATAATGGATAAAGTCCCTTCCAGATCCAGCACTCTAGGAGTCAGAGGAGTGGAAGCCACATGAGCCCTTGATTCTTCAGGAGGGGAACTAAGGAGGCTGCCCCAGAACGTTAGCATCTCTGCCTTCCACCTGCAACCCACAATTACCTGTCAGGGACAAGAGGCCTGGAGAAGGGCAGAGCATTCCCATCTGTTGGTCCTTCTGAGCCTCAGCATCAGAATGTACCCCTGCCTGGGGAGAGGCTTCATTCAAAGAATCACTTCAGTTCAGAGGAAGTAAAGATCTGGTTTGTTCTTGTAACTGCTTGTAATAAATGAATGGTTAAAATAAATAAATAAATAATAAATAAATAAATAGTTAAAAGTTTGAGTTTTGGGGGCTGGAGAGATGGCTCAGTGGTTAAGAACACTGACTACTCTTGCAGAGGACCCAGGTTCCATTCCCAGCACCCACATGGCAGCTAAGAACTATCCTTAAGCTGGGCGTGGTGGCACAGGCCTTTAGTCCCAGCACTTAGGAGGCAGAGGCAGAAGGATCTCTGTGAGATCAAGGCCAGCCAGCTTGGGCTGCAGGGAGACCCTGTCTCAAAAAAAAAAAGTTTGAGTTTTGTTTTGCACTGCCAGGGATGAAAACCAGGGCCCCACACACCAGGCAGGCAGGCACTCCACAGTTTAGCTGTACCCGAACCCTCCATGAGTTGCTGGTAATCGGCTTTGCTGACCTCTGTCTTAATGTTCAGTTAATATGCTACAGGCTTTATTTGCTTGTTTAATTAATGCATTTGTTCTTTGATCTCACATCCAAGTTTTCCTACTTGTTCGGGGAAGTCCCATTTGACCCAGGCCACTGGCCACTGGCAACTGGCCCAGTCCTCCTCCACACTAGCTGCTCCTCATGAGCATCACTCTTACCCATGTGGGGTTGTCCCCAGAGAAAATTCCCTCTGCATCTTGGGAAAGAATCACCAGGTTAGCGCCCTTTCTTCTTCATTACACTGTAATGAGGCTTGGCTTAGGATCAAGAGTAAGCTATCTTTTATTATTAATATTGTTATTATTATTATTTTATGTGTATGAGTATACTGCCTGCATGAGTGTAAGTGCACCTGTGTCATGCAATGTCCAAGGAGTCAGAAGGCACCCAATTCCCTTGAAACTAGAGTTACAGATGGTTGTTAACCACTGTAAGTGCTGGGAATCGAACCCTGGGCCTCTGCAAGAGCAACTAGTGCTCTTAAATGCTGAGCCATCTCTCTAGCCCTGAGCAAACTATCTTTTTTTAATTTTTAAAATTTATTTTATTATGTGTATGAATGTACTGTCTGCATGCAGGTCTGTGCACACATGTTGTGCAATGCTGCGGAGGTCAGAAGAGGGTGTCGGATTCTCCTGGAACTGGAGTTAAAGACAGTTTTCAGCCGCCATGTGGGTGCTAGGGATTGAACCCAGGTCCTCTGCAAGAGCGGTCAGCACTCTTAACCGCTAGGCCACCTCTCCAGCCCCGAGCAAGCTATCTTTACCCAATACAAAACAGGGAAGGAACTTGAACTCCAAAGCTGGTGGTGGCAATGCCTCTGTAAAGTTTCCCCAAATTTAAAAATAAGTTACTTGTAGAACTAGGGACTGTCTATGAACCAATGGCTCCCAGAGCAAAGGACCCTTGTTCCTGACCAACATGTTCCTTCTCTAGAAATTTCAGCCATTTGCTGTGACATTAATTACTGAATGTGAACAACTATAATAAAATGTACCCCATACAAGGCATTTAATATAGACTTCCTGATTTATGTATTTATTCATTCACTCATTCTTCCATTTACTTGTTCTTATGTATATGTGTATACATGTATATGTCTATGCACTTGTGTCTGTGTACACGTGTGTCTGCGTACATGTGTATGTGGTGTATATTTATGTGCAGGTGCACTCACCCATGGAGGAAAATGTGGAGCCTGAGGCTGACATCAGGATGTCTTCCTCTATCACTTCTCCACCTTTTTTTTTTTTTTTTTT
>VZQC01006579.1:1154452-1192182 GCA_009823505.1 Rhizomys pruinosus
TTTTTTTTTTTTTTTGTCTTTTTGAGACAGGGTCTCCTTGTAGCCCCAGCTGTCCTGGAACTTGCTCTGTAGACCAGGCTGGACTTGAACTCACAAAGATTCGCCTGCCTCTGCCTCCGGAGTGCTAGGATTAAAGGCGTGCGCCACCACACCCGGCTAAGAAGGCAATTTTTAAGAGTCAGTTCTCTCCTTCCACCATGTAGGTCCTGGGGATTGAACTCAGGCCAATAAGCTAGGCAGCAAATGCCTTTACCTGCTAAGCCCTCACCAGCCCCCTCCACTTTATTTACTTCTGGGACATCTCTTAATGAATCTGGAGCTCATCTTTTTGACTAGATGGGATTTAAGTCCCCTGGATCTGTCTGTGTCTACCTCACTCTAGTGGTGGATTACTGGGTGTGCATTGTCAGACCCTGGCCTTTTTTTTTGGTCTTTTCGAGACAGGGTCTCCCTGTAGCCCCAGCTGTCCACTCTGTAGACCAGGCTGGCCTTGAACTGACAAAGATCCGCCTGCCTCTGACTCCTAAGTGCTAGGATTAAAGGCGTGCGCCACCACGCCCGGCAGACCCTGGCTTTTTTGTGTGGGTGCTGGGGATCAAAACTCAGGTCCTCACACTGGTACAAGAAGCACTTTGCTTACTGAACTATCTCCCTTAGGCCAGTTGGTTTATATTTGAGACACAGTCTTGCTATATAGCCCAGACTGCCCTGTAACTCACTATGTAATCCAGGTTTGCCTTGAAGTTGTGATCCCCCTGGGTTACCCCTCCTGGGTGCTGAAATTACAGGTATGTATCTATGTCCAGCTAACCTGGGTTTTCTAATATAAATCTTGCAACAATCTTGTTACATGGGAATTATTATTTCTATTTTACTGATCAGGAGAAGGAATTATGAAAAAAAATTAAAGTCACAAAGCTAAAAGCTTAAGCTAATACACAGTGTGACTTAGATTGTTCTGGGTTTTTTGTTTGTTTGGTTTTGGTCTTTTCTTCCCAGCTGGCCTGGAATTCTCAATGTAGACCAGGCTGGCCTTGAACTCAAAGAGATCCTCTGCTTTCTGAGTGCTGGGATTACAGGCATGCGCCACCAGGCCAGGCTCATTTTTGTTGTTGTTGTTTGTTTGTTGTTGTTTTTAAACAAGTCTCATGTAGCCTAGGATGGCCTCGAACTCACTGTGTGGCCAAGGATGACCTCAAACTCTTGATTCTCCTGCCTCCACCTCCCAAGCAGTACTTGGATTTAAACTGAAGTCAGTCTGACTCCAGGCTGACTACCTCCTTCGCTGGCTATCCTTCCTGATATGTAAGGCACCAGAGGGCTGAGTCACCCTGAGTTGCCAAATCGTATGTCCTCAGTGTCAAGATCCAGGAGATGTGGCTCAAGTAAAAGCATAGGCTGATACTGCAATGTGCACTAATGTTAAACTTGGAAAGGGAGACTCTTCTATGGCCCCATCACCCTGAGGCCCTGGCCACCTCTCTTTCTGTGTCACTTCTGGGATCTTTCTTTGGAAGAAAGGAAGAGAAACCAATACTACTGACCACCCACCTCTGAGCCAGACCCAGGATTAAGTACTTCGAACCTAATTCTTCTCACGCCAACCCACTGTCTAGAGAAGGAAAAGAGGGGAAGTTGCTGAGAGACCCCCAACTAGTTTGAAGCAGAGCTGGGATTCACAGCCAGGATAGGTCTTAGTGACAGTGTCATTTGGAGTGGGATTTTCTCCTGGGCAGGACTCTCTTACCCATCATACCCTTAAGCACTTAACAAGTGTTTGTCACATGACAGTGCTGGGAATGGGGGAGCTCATGGCTCAAAGCTCATTCCCATCTGGTCTCTTACAGTGTAAACTACAGAGAATAGGCTTGTCCATCCCGATTCCCAGAGACTTGGCACAAACAAGGGAGGTGTAATTTCTAAACTTAGCAACAATAAATAGATAGTGAGCTATGGGACTAGGAGGAGGGTGGGGACACTAAAATTGCTTCGTATTGCTCTTTACAAAACAATGGTAGCCATAAAACACATCTTCTGGCCTAGTCAGCCCATCTTCAGGAATGTAGGCCCAGGAGCTGACTTTAAGAAGCAAACACAATGGGCTGGAGAGATAGCCTAGCGGTTAAGAGCGCCGACCACTGTTATAGAGGACCCGAGTTCGATCCCCAGCACCCACTTGGCGGCCGAGAACCGTCTGAAACTCCAATTCCAGGAGAACTCCAGTTCCAGGGGAATCCGACACCCTCTTCTGACCTCTGTGGCATTGCACGACACGGGTGCACAAACCTACATGCAGACAGTACACTCATACACATACAGAAATAAATAAAAAAATAAATAAAATAAAGTAGAATTTAAAAAAAAGCAAACACAAGCTCATACAAATGTTTTATAGATGTCCTCTATATAACAGCTTCAAATTACAAGGGGCCAGAATCAGGAACAGTTAGACAAACAACAGCTTCAGCCCAATACAAGGCTACATTACCATTTAAACTGATGAAGATTTGGACATTGTGGCTGAGTGTGGTGGTGCACACCTTTAATCCCAGCACTTGGGAGGCAGAGGCAGGCAGATCTCTGTGAGTTCAAGGCCAGCCTGGTCTACAGAGTAAGCTCCAGGCCAGCTGGGACTAAAGGGAGACCAAAAAAAAAAAAAGAAAAGAAAAAGATTTGGACATTGAAACCATATGGAAAACGCCATATAAAATGACATCAATAAAAAAAAGAAAAACCACTAGAATATAAACAGTATGCAAATGGTAATCATAATTATCTTGTAAATGGTGTGAATTAGACACAAGAGACATGCTTGCTATTCATTTTGCTATGTATTTGTGACTTACTACTTGTTTTTATTGTAAAGATGGCTAAATTGGGGCTGGAGAGATGGCTCAGCAGTTAAGAACACTGACTGCTCTTGCAGAGGACCCGGGTTCGATTCCCAGCATCCACATGGTGGCTGAGAACTGACTTTAACTCCAGTTCCAGGGGAATCCGACGCCGTCTTCTGACCTCCGCAGCATTGCATGACACATGTGCACCAACCTACATGCAGACAGTATACTCATACACATTAAAAAAAAAAAAAAAGATGGCTAAATAGTCAATAAAAAAAAGAAAAAGAAAAGGAATTAACAGAAGCATTTTTTTCTCAAAGAGGAGAAATCTACCTTCAGTCCCAAAGGCTCCTGTCAC
Source organism: Rhizomys pruinosus (assembly GCA_009823505.1). Classification (NCBI taxonomy): domain Eukaryota; kingdom Metazoa; phylum Chordata; class Mammalia; order Rodentia; family Spalacidae; genus Rhizomys; species Rhizomys pruinosus. The sequence goes on from VZQC01006579.1 coordinate 1,157,651, forward strand.
TAGGGAGGGGGATCAGGCTTGGCTTTACTCTCCTTAGTGTCAGCACCAATACCTTCCCTTGGCCACCACCATCCGCTATGGTAGGGAAAGGAGAACACAAAGATCCTGAGAATAATCCCACTCACTGGGCAGCTCCTCAGGCCAGAAATACCCAGGAAATGTATTATGTCCTATTTGTCCAAGGTAGATATCTCAGCTCCAAGACCAGCAGGTTACCCTAAGAAAGAGTGTGCCTAGAGGGAGCCAAGATGCCACCAGTAGCCAAGGTAACTTCCCAGCCTGTTGCCCATGCCAACAGCTGCAGTGTTATGCCTTCTTCTTCTGAGCAGAAAGAGGCCTGGAATTTTCTCTTCTCTCTTCATCCCATTTCTGAGGCATAGAAGGCAGCTCTCAAAATATCCCCCTGCCAATCTCAACCTAGCACCAACTTATCTAAGGAATAGGTGTGGGGAGAGGAAGGAAGAAAGAAGAAAGAATAGCAGTAAGTCTTCTTTTGGGTGCTGAGCAATCAAACCATGATTTCAAACATGCTAAATGAGCACTCTGCCACTCAGCAACACGCCCAGCCCCATCAACTCATCTTTATCGAGCACTGACTATTTGCCAGGTTCTGTGCTGAGCCCCCTACCAGCACTATCCCATTTTATGCTTACAACATCCCCCTGAACAGATACCAGCAGCAACCCTGCTATACAAATGTGAAAAAGGGGATCCAGATCAAGTGGCTTTTTTTTTTTTTTTTTTTTTGAGACAGGGTCTCCGTATAGCCCCAGCTGGCCTGGAACTCATTCTGTAGACCAGGCTGGCCTTGAACTCCCAGAGATCCACCTGCCTCTGCCTCCTGAGTGCTAGGATCAAAGGCTTGCGCCGCCATGCCCAGCTGATCAAGTGGCTTTTCAAAGGCCTCACAACAGCAAGGGGCAGATCTAGGACTGATCTCAGGCCTGTCCTTTGGCAAGAGCCTCCAAAGCTCACTTTAAGGGAAGGAGATCAGACCCAGCCCCACCTCCCATGTTTACCTAGACTATGGGCCTTCCCCATCAGTGGCCAAAGCAAAGTTTAGGTAGAAAGCTGTGGTTTCCATTGCTGCCCTGCCTCTCCATTCATGACCTGAGCACACTCTTCAGAGAGCTGCTTGAAAGGAGGGGGAGCTCTTCAGGGAGGGACCTGAAGGCCATACTGCCAGCTACGGGGGAAGTAGGGGGGGCGCTGAGCATGGATACCCTGGCCCCTTGGGGCTAGCCTCTAATCAGAGCCCTCCCCCCACCATAGGGCAGAACAGAAAGCAGCAGAAAGCCCTGGGCCGCTACCCACTACTTGCCACCCTAGAGGAAGCAGGTGCACTGGAATGGCTTCCGTCTGCCTGGACAGTTACAGAAGGGCCAGGGTTTCCTCCTCCAATCGCCAGGCCTGCTGGAGGCTTCTCCTCCCTGTGGGGAGGCACTCTGCTATCTACGCAGCATTCCTTCTCATGGCCCTGAGTCTGTGACACACAGGGTGCTGGTGGCACTGAGGGTTCAGCATGGGGTGGGGAGTAGGCTAAGCCAGAAGCATCCATTTTGCACAGTAAGGAGGTCTTTCTGGCACTACCCACCCTGCCCCCCACAATGATGCCAGTGTAGGGACTGGGCAGGGCAGTCTTTTGGGCACAGAGAGATACAAATGCTTTGGGTATGGCTTGGTCTCCTGATACACCTCCACACCGGGTCAGCCCACTCTGTGCCAACTGCTGACTCAATTGAAAACCTTATCCTTGGTGGCTGGAGGGAGTAGAGGGGAGGATGAGATGGCCTGGAAGGCAGCTATGTCTCTCCTCACTTGCTTTTTTAAGGACCTTACCTCTCTAGAATAATCTCTGTCTAAAGAGAGGCTAGGGCCAGTGAAATGCTCAGTGGGTAGAGGTGCTTGCCATCAAGCCTGACGACCTGAGTCTGATCCCCAGAACCTACCTGGTAGAAGGACAGAACTGACTCCAGGAAATTGTCTTTTGACCTCCAGAATACTGCCTCCACATACAGCGCACGCGGGTGAACGAACACACACACATTTTTTTTTAATTAAAATAAAAGGCCAGGCATGGTGGTGCATGCCTTTAATCCTCACACTTGGGAGGCAGAGGTGGGCGGATCTCTGTGAGTTCAAGGCCAGCCTGGTCTACAGAGTGAGTTCCAGGACAGCTGGGGCTATAGGGAGACCTTATCTCAAAAAGCCCCCCCCAAAAAAATTTTAAAATAAAAAAAAAAAAAAAAGAGCGGCTTATAGACAGTCAGAGCATTCCCAAGAGGCCATGTGTGTCCATTCCTAGTGCCAGGCATAGGAATGGAAGAGGCCACGGTGGATGTAAGAGGTAAGAAGATTCCAGCCAACCCCAAGAACTACCTTCTCTCAAACACCTCTTTCCTGTCTAGTCCAGAGTAGGAGGGGAGAGAGAGCTATGATGGCACCCAAAACAGGAATAAGATCTCCGAAGAGGTTCTGGGGTTCCCAGGCTTTGAGAGAAATAAAGGCCTCCACAGCAATAACGGTTGTGGGAAAGGCGTGTCCTGTGGGGTGGCAGAGGCAGTCCCAGGAAACTGAGGTTTACAAGATGGTTCTCCGAAGAGGTTCTGGGGTTCCCAGGCTTTGAGAGAAATAAAGGCCTCCATAGCAATAACGGTTGTGGGAAAGGCGTGTCCTGTGGGGTGGCAGAGGCAGTCCCAGGAAACTGAGGTTTACAAGATGGTTCCCCATCAAAGCTCCCCAAGCCCTGAGTCAGGCCCAACATGAACCTCCCCTCTGAGGGGTTCTGAGGCTGCATACTGCTCTTTCTACAAAGAGGCTTGCAGGGGAGCCCCCAGGCACTCCACCCCTTCCTCCCCATCCACTTCTGCCACATCTAGGGAAATAATAGGATGCTTTCCTTTCCTAAAGGAGGAAACAGCAAGAGGAGCCCGGGACAGTTCCCAGTTCCGGGGTTCAGAAGGGCACTCACCCGCATGGCCTGGCCTGGAGCAGCCCAGAGCAAGGAGTCTCCTCTCTCTGCTGCTCAGTTAGCTGCTCAAAATAGCACAGGCTGCAGCCCCGCCCCTGGTCCCCTCCCTCTCTGCAGGCCCCTCCCGCCGCAGCTGCCCAACCCTGGCAGAACACTGGAAAGCCCAGAGGACTGCGGGTACTAGGTATGCCCACACCAGAGCGCAACGGGGTCTGGGTAGAAAAGGAGGCTGTTACAGTAAAGGTATGGGGTGGACAGTAGATGTTGTCAGAGAGGTAGGAGCAGGAGACAGGGAGGGTGGCACTTTCCTTCTGACATACACCCAGTCTTCTGGACAGCTGAGCTGATATGGCCCCTAAAAATAGCAGAGGAATTTGAGACCTGTAGCCCCTGGCCCCGCAGGCCAAGACAGACCAGCACATGCGCACTCACCTCACATATACGTGTACACACACACACACACACACACCCCATGCAGGAACTCAATCACAGCACAGTGTTCCTGAGAACACTTAAATCATAGGCCTACCCCCGCCATCTAATTACCATGTAGAGACATTAACACCACATCCAATATGACGTCCAGGGCTCACACACACCAGGTCCAGACAGCAGCCACACGGCAGTCCTGGAAGGTCCAGCAGGGGCAGAGACCCACACTATCAAGCTGAGGCCTCCTGCCACTGCTCCACAATAATAGACACTGCAGGAACACGCAGAGAATCACTTGCTCCCCCTCACTGTCTCTATTCTTCTCCCCCACAGCTGCTGCACAGGCAGAGGAAGGTGGGGTGGGCAGGGTGGGGCAGGTGGGCCTAAGCCCTATCCGGCCAACGATCAACGGCCGTGAGTGCAGAGCCTCTGTTCCATGTGAGAAACCCTGGCTTGGCTCTAGTTTGCAGCACCAGATGACCTAATCAGGCTATAGAGCCCCTGGAGACTAAAAAGGGTACTGGAAGCTGGGTGGAAAGAAGCCAAAAAGACAGGACCTGCAAGTGTCTGCAGAAAAAAAGGAAACCGTCATTGCTTCTGTCTTCCTCTCCAAGAAAAATGGCAAAGCCCAGCTTGTTACCCATGTCCAGCTCTAAGAGCCCGTGGTCCTGCACCTATTACTTTGTCCAGGAACAGATTGATAAACCCAGCTTTCCTATCTACCTACAAGATACTATGTCACCTAGTCCACTATCACATTATCACACACATGCACACACGTGCACACACACACACACGTGCACACACACACACACGCACGCACACACACATGCACACACACACGCGCACACACACGCACACGCACGCACACACGCACGCGCGCTTGCACAGCTATCAGGACACCCGCTTGAGCGTCCACTTTCGGGGTACACTACGTCTTCCACATCTTCCCAGTGCTCCTGGAGCACATGCACTGTCATAGACTTTGCATCCCAGGGCCCTCCTAGCACAATGGTGCTCAGTGAAAGCCCCTAAAAGACTTTAGAATATCGATGCCTGATTCCCCCATTCCCTCCCAGTTTCCAATTTAATTGGTCTGGGAGAGAGGCCTGAGCACAGGGATTTTTAAAATATCCCAGACAGCCGGGCGTGGTGGCGCACGCCTTTAATCCTAGCACTCGGGAGGCAGGGGCAGGTGGATCTTTGTGAGTTCAAGGCCAGCCTGGTCTACAGAGTGAGTTTCAGGCCAGCTGGAGCTACAGGGAGACCCTGTCTCGAAAAGACCAAAAAAAAAAATAAATAAATAAAATAAAATAAAATAAAATAAAATATCCCAGACAAGGGCTAGAGACTTGTTCAGAAATTGAGAGCAAGTACTGCTCTTGCAAAGACCCAAGTTCATCTCTCAGCGCCCACAGTATCAGGCGGTTCATAACTGCCCGCAGTAAATCCAGCTCCAGGGGAAGCCGACGCTTCAGGCTTCAGCATGCCCCAGCGCTCATGCTGACGTGACCCACACACTTGCACATAATTAAGGAAAAGAAATCTTTTAGCAATCTTGGGTGATTCTTTTGTTTGGGTTCTGTTTTGGATTTTTTGTTGTTGTTGTTCTTTTTGAGACAGGGTCTCTTTGTAGCCCCAGCTGTCCTGGAACTCATTGTGTAGACCAGGCTGGCCTTGAACTCACAGAGATCCTCCTGCCTCTGCCTCCCAAGTGCTGGGATTAAAGGCATGCGCCACCACGCCCTGCTTGTTTTGGATTTTTAGAGACAAGGTCTCACTCACTTGAAACTCATTATGTAACCCAGGGTAATTTCAAACTCTCAGCTGATCCTCCTGCCTCAGCCTGTGCTGGGACTTTAAGCATAAGCCACCATGCCTAGCTTATTTTGTTTTGAGAGATTGCCCAGGCTGGCCTTGAACTCAAGATCCTCCTATCTCAGCTTTCTGGATGCTAGAATTACTGGCATATGCAACCAAGCTAGGCTCCATGTTACTCTTACTTGCAGCCAGGACTAAGACCTGATTGACTGTAAAGGCAGGTATAAGGCCTAGCATTCACGTGCCAAATTGTTGAATGAATGAACGAATTGGCTATGTGGCCATGGGCAGGTGATTAAATTCCCCACATCTATAGAATGAGAATTATGCTTGTGTTGACTCTTCTCCAGTCAGTAAGAGGCAGGTATGGAATCAGTGAGAAAAGTCCCACAGACCAGCAGCATCTGTACCACCCTGGGTCCTAAGTAGAGATCCCAAGGCCTCACTCCAGCCTCCTGACTCCAGAGCTCCATATAAGGCCATGCATCTGTGGCTTCAGCCAGGCTTCTACTAATTCTGATTCATATTAAAGTCTGAGAACCGCTGCCTGAAAGGAATTATTCAGAGTACCATGGTTAAGGGTAAAACCTTCAAGGTTCAATCTTGGTTCTTTCACAGAGCAAACTATACACAGTAAGCACTTTGATCCAATTTCTTCATCTGTAAAATGAGGAAAATAATAGTACCTATGACATAGGGTTATCACAGGGTAAAAGAATTAGTGCATACAAAGTTCTAAAAACACTGTCCTGTGCTTGGAATGTTGCTCAGCAGGAGAGCACTTACATAGCATGTGTGAGCTTCTGGGGTTCTATTCTCAGCACTGAAGAAGAAAAAAAAAAAAAACGTGTAAACAACATATAACTAACAGCTAGGAGGATAGCTCAATTCGTAAAAACTGCAAGAATGAGGACCTATGTTCAAACACCCAGAATCAACATTAAAAAGCCCAGCATAAGGGCTGGAGTGATGGTTCAGTGGTTAACACTTCTTGCTCTTCCAGAGGACCGGAGTTTGGTTCCTAGTATCCACACTGGGCACAAATGTCTATAACTCCAGTTCCGGGAATTCTGATGGTGTCTTCGAGCCTCCATTGGTTATCCCCTGCCCCAGCATATACTCACACATATGTATTAAAAAAATAAAGAGCCCAGTGTGGTCACTTGTGTGCCTGTAACTTGGAGCTTCTGCCTATACACATATGCCACACATACTCCAATGCATATAACACAGAAATTAAATAAATTTCTATTTTAAAAAGGAAGAATATGAGCCGGGCATGGTGGCACATGCCTTTAATCCTAGCACTTGGAAGGCAGAGGCAGAGGCAGAGGCAGGCGGATCTTTGTGAGTTCAAGGCCAGCCTAGTCTACAGAGCGAATTCCAGGACAGCTGGGGCTACAGGGAGACCCTGTCTCGAAAAGACAAAAAAATAAATAAAAAAAGACTCTGATTCTAGTTGTGGTACCTCTTCCCAGAGGAGCTGCTGTCAGCATTTCAAATATGTCCTTCCAGAATGTGGAAATGGCTGAGTTGTATGTATACAGGTAGCATGCTCTATCAAGGCTGAATCTGAACCAGCCACCAGGCTGCCACCTCAGCTGGTGGTTCTTGTGCCTCGTCTGCACACACAGCATAGACNAAAAAAAAAAAAAAAAAAAAGAGTGGGGGCTAGAGAGATGGCTCAGCCAAGAGCACTTGCTACTCTTGCAGAGGACCTGAGTTCAATTCCCATCACCCACATGGTGGCTAACAATCATCTGAATTCCAGTTCCAGAGGATCTGACACTCTCTTCTGGTGTACTCGGGCACTGCACAACATGGGTTCACTACCACACATGCAGACACTCATATACATAAAAAAATACAATATTTTTTATTTTTTTATTTAAAAAAATACAATGTTTTTTAAAGTGGGGATAGGGAGATGGTTTAGTCAATAAAGTGCTTATTAGCAGGGCATGGTGGTGCATGCCTTCAATCCCAGCATTCAGGAGGCAGAGGCAGGCGGATCTTTGTGAGTTCAAGGCCAACCTAGTCTACATAGTGAGTTCCAGGCCAGCTGGGGCTACAGGGAAACCCTGTCTCAAAAATAAACAAACAAACAAACAAATAAATAAATAGTGCTTATTGCTCAAACATGCTCTTCAGCCAGTCTAGCTGAATTTATGAAGCCAGGTTCAGTGAGAGACATTGCCTCAAATAATAAGGTGAAGAGCAATGAAGACACCTGAATACACACACACACACACACACATACACACGCACACACACATATACACACACAATATACTGAGGTTTCTAAAAATATTATGTATGTGAGGTTGGAAATGGTAGCTAAGTGGCAGAGTACTTGCCTAACTGGGGGGATACATGCTATCCAGCATATTAGCTTTCAGTAAACCTTAACTATAAACATTGAGATTACTAGGAAGCTAAAAAAAGATGCATCATAAGGGGATTTCTTGAGGCAAAATATTTCTATTTGAAGTATCCTTTTACATTTCATTACTATGGGGGCTGAAGAGATAAGAGTGCTGGCTGCTCTTCCAGAGTACCCAGGTTCAATTCCCAGCACTCACACAGCAGCTAACACTGTTAGTAACTCCAGATCTCGGGGGATCTGCCACTTTCTTCTGACCTCTGGAGGCACTGCACAACACAGGTGCACTTACAAACCTGTAGGCAATACACTCATATACATCAAATAAAAATAATCAAGAAAATATTTTTAAATTTCATTACTATGCACAATCACAAAATTAGTAATTTTTACAATACCCCCTCTCAAGTAAACACTAAACGCATCTCAACGAACTCACCCTTGGTGCCTCCCTTCATGAATTCAATCTGTTTGGACACACATTGTACTGAAGGTACACTGTCCCCACTGTGATGACTCTGGGCCTTTTAGCTTGACTACAACAGCTTGTGTTCTGCCCACCAACACCACAAGCTCCCTCAGAGGGTACCTGGCTGGGGACCATTGCCACGCTGAAGCCTAGATGCACCTGAACGAGGAAGGCCAGGCACTCTTTGTAGCTGTGTTTGCTTTCTGGTTCTTGTGTCAAGCTGTTAGCTGTCACTCACTGGACAGTGTGTCTCCAGCAGTCTTACTTCTTCCTAAGGCTAGAGAAGCAGAGACCAGAGAGGACTGTCCAAAGTAGAACAAGTGGAGGTCCTCCTGTGAGCAAAAGGCCTGAGCTTTCAGACAAGGCTTAGCATCCTTTATTCTGGCTGCTAGGAAGCCTCCTAGGCCCACTGCCATTCAGCAGTTCTCTGAAAGATGACATCTGGGTGACTGAGATGACACTTTACCTGCAGTCTTGCTCTGGGTTACTAATAACTATGTGCCCATCTGCATTTCTTTTCTGTTGGAACGACTAACTCCAGTCACTTTCTCTACAATGTTTGGTTACCTAGGGAGGTCATCTCAAAGTAGTTTCACTTTCCCTGGCGAAAAGGACAGCCTCTTCCAGAGAGGAAACTGAGGCTCCAGAGCCCACGGGCTTCAGCCCCAACCATAGATAATTCTGTGCATAATGGAAGGCACTATTCCAGTTTGGTCATCATCTTCAGCAAGGCCAAGAACATCTTTGGGACTCCACAACCAATCAGAACAGCCCCAGGCTTCTCTGCCTGTCTCCAAATAGATACCTAGAACTGGCCATTCCTCTGCCCTTGGTCTTTGCTTTTCTTTTTTTTTTTTTATTTCTGTATGTGTACGAATGTACTGTCTGCATGTAGGTCTGTGCACCCGTGTCGTGCAATGCCGCGGAGTTCAGAAGAGGGTCTCGGATTCCCCTGGAACTGGAGTTCTCCTGGAATTGGAGTTACAGACGGTTCTCAGCCGCCATGTGGGTGCTGGGGATCGAACCCGGGTCCTCTGCAAGAGCGGTCGGCGCTCTTAACCACTAGGCCATCCCTCCAGCCCATGGTCTTTGCTTTTCTAGTCAGCTCTCTTGCTGCGTAGGTTTCCTTTCATTCTTTCATGCTGTCTCATGTGGATCTCCCAACATTTCCTGCTCACATGGCCTCCAGCCATGCCCACCCCACTCAATTCCACCTTGCCCAGCCCTTCCCCATTCCTGGAAGCCCTTCTACAGCTCTGCCTCCTTTAGAATACATTCCTGGAAAAACAAGGCCCACCCGGAAAACACAATGCAAAGAATAAGAAAGACGCAACCTCACACACCTGGGGCTGAACCCTGGCTCAGCCTTTTTTTTCCCATCAGCTCTAAAGCAAAGTTACTCCACTTCTTAGAGGCTCCACCTTTTTTCCCTTAGAGTAGTATAATATGATTCTTACCTTGTAGGCTTGTTGTAAGAATAGAAGACAGTACATATAAGCTTAGGCATGACAAATTATATTGTAGGTAGCAACTACATGATTAACATCACTAAATTATCATTTAAAACCACAGCACTCACTGTCTCTATCTAAGTACCTGACATACAGTGGTTCCTGAGTACACTCAGTGTGGTACTCATTACACAGTCACACATCATGTAGGATTAGATTCTAAAGTCAGCATGTTATACAAAGGTGGGATACAATCAAAACCTGAAATTCCTCAGAAAGTGTAGTACACATGGTTTCGTATACATGGCAATCCCTTTTTATGCATTTCATGGTCCACAGTTTCAGTTATCTGAGGTCAACCACAGTCTGAAAATATTGAATAGAAAATTCCAGAAAAAGGCTGGGTGCAGTGGTATATGCCTTTAATCCCAGCATTTTGGAAGCAGAGGCAGACAGATGTCTGAGATGAGGCCAGCCTGGTCTAGGCCAGCTAGGGAAAACAGGAAGACCCTGGCCCCCCCCAAAAGGAAGGATATTCCAGACTTAATCATTTTATAAGTTTTACATTTATGTAGTCCTGAGTAGCATGATGAAATCTCCCACCATCCCATTTTGTCCTAACCAAGACATGAATCCATGCCACATATGCTACCTTCCCAGGAGTCAGTGAGTAGCCATCCTGGTTATGAGGTCTACTGTCACAAGGTCCTAGAACCATGTTCAAGTAACAATTACTCTATTTATTTATTTTTTTAATTTATTTTTTTTTAATTTCTGTATGTGTATGAATGTGCTGTCTGCATGCAAGTGTGTGCACCCGTGTCGTGCAATGCCGCGGAGGTCAGAAGAGGGTGTCGGATTCCCCTGGAACTGGAGTTCTCCTGGAATTGGAGTTTCAGATGGTTCTCAGCCACCATGTGGGTGCTGGGGATCGAACCCGGGTCCTCTGTAAGAGCGGTCGGCGCTCTTAACTGCTAGGCCATCTCTCCAGCCCCACGATTACTCTATTTAATAATGGCCCTCAGGGATGAGAATGTAGCTCAGTTGTAAAGCACTTGCCTTACTAATATGCTCAAAGCCCTGGGTTCAAATACCAGCACTATTAAATAAATACTTTCTCTCAAAAGGGGAGAGAAATAACTCAGATATGCCAAAGAGAAGCCGTTTAGATTTTGAAAGCACAATAGACTTTTTGAAAGAGAGATCACATTTACATTACTTGTATTACAGCATTTGCTTTTATCGCTTCACTTACTATTGATCTCTTATTGTGCCTAATTTATTTATTTATTTATTGGTGGTTTTTTTGTGCCTAATTTATGAATTAAACTTTATCACTTGCACGCACAAGAAAAAACATTATTTCTACGACTGAGTATTAGCCAAGCTTTTGGGCATTCACTATGGATCTTGGAGCACATCCCCTGTGGCTGAGTGGGGACTGTACTATTCTATATGTCTATGTGGATGCATAATGTACTGTGTCTACAATGTATAATAGAAATACACAAAATACTGTTTTTATAATTTCAGACTAATATAATGTCTTGTACAACCATAGAGTTGAATGTATTGGAGTTTACTATGTGTGTGCCCTGACTACAGAGTATAAATTAGTGTTCTGAGTGGTCACCGACCTATGTCATGTGTAAGCCTACTCTCCCTGCAGGGTCAGTTTTCACGTCCTTTATTCGCCATCTGTAGGGACTGATCCTCCAGATCTCAGCCACAGTAACTATCTTGCAGCAAGCTGCCATTTAGTTGTTCTCCATGTCAGACTACAGCAAAACAAGCCATCTTTCCCACCAGTGGACAGTGTTTGCAGAGAGCAGCAGAATCCCCGATAAGGGCAAGGACAGAATTTACGTAGACATAACTTTCCCAGAGTCTGCTTCTGTCTGTGTCTCATGTTGCCTGTGTCTGTAGTCAAACACTAGGGAGCACTCCTAACTCAGGTTTACAATCATTCTGCTGTAGATTTAGTGCCAGATAAAATAGGATCTTGGTGCAGGGAGGGATTGGTGAGTTTAGGAAAATACAACTGCTCGTAGAGCCCATCACTCTGTAAGTAGCCCCTAATAAACTCACTTTTACTCATCAAACTGAATTTGAAGGGCTAAAGCTACAACTCAAATGGAAGCAGGTATTCAACAAACCACTCGATTTACCCAACTCATCTGGAAGGTACATAATAAGCTGGATGGAACAGAGGTCAAGAGGATATACACTTGAGGCCATAACTTCAACAATCTGTTCTGCCACACTGGTAGAGTGGTAGAGTGGGAGATCCTTGGCCATTGAAGATGGCTAAGCATGGCTGGGGGAGTCGGGGTGGGAGGCTCTGAGCTGTAGCAGCCGCTGGCCATACAACTAATGCGGCGGTGTAATACCTCACAGTGAACACTGAGGGGAAGCACAATGCCTAATTCCTCTCCATCTTGGGAGAACTAACCCAGGAGCTTTGGGCAGAGGTGGCATGTCTGCTGTTGTAACCTCAGCACTCATCCACCACAGGACTCTGGTCAGAGACATGGTGTACCCAAGAGTGGGCAAGTGGTATAAAAAAAGTGCCTTAGTTTCTGACTTCTAAAAAACAGGGTACAGAACAGCAGAGGAAAGAATAAATGTACTCCAATAGTTGTAATTCAAGTAAAAATGTACTCAGTGTTCCAGCAAAGGGCATCAACAAAGTTCTGGGGAGGTTGAGAAGGAAAGAGCTTCTTTAATTGGGGAGTTAGGTACACAGGTTACAGACAGCCTGGAGCCAGGCCATGAAAGAGAGGGGGTTTGCTTTGGGTTTAATTTTTTTAATGTTTTTTTTAAATTTATTTAATATTTGTATGAATGTACTATCTGCATGTAGGTCTGTGCACCCATGTCATGAAATGCCACAGAGGTCAGAAGAAGGTGTTGGATTCCCCTGGAACTGGAGTTAAAGATGGTTCTCAGCCACCATGTGGGTGCTGGGGATAGAACCCGGGTCCTCTGCAAGAGCAGTTGATGCTCTTAATCACTAGGCCATCTCTCCAGCCCCAATTTTTTAAGTTTGATGTGTATGAGTGTTTCCCCTACATGTTTATAAGTCCACCTGTATCATGCAATGCCCACAGAGACCAGAAAAGGGCATCAGATTCCCTAGAACTGGAGTTACAGACAGTTGTTATCCACTGTGTGGGTGCTGGGATCTGAACCCAGGTGCTCTGCAAAAGCAGCCAGTGCTCTTAACCACTGTGCCATCTCTCTAGCCCTGTTTTGTTTGTTTTGAGACAAGGTTTCACTAATATGTATCCCAGGCTGACCTCAGACTCACAGCAATCTTCCCATATGCCTCCCAAGTGCTGGGACTACACATATGTGTTTAGCTAAGAGAGGAAGCTTCATAATATAGAGATGAGGCAGGAAGGGAAGTCTGGAGTAAAGTATAAGAAAAGGCAAAGAAAGCTTGGCATGGCAGAGCATGCCTTTAATTCCAGCACCTGGGAGGCAGAGGCAGGTGGATCTCTGTGAGTTGGAGGCCAGCCTGGTGTACAAGCCTGGTTGGTCTACAAAGCAAGTTCCAGGCCAGCTGGGGCTACAGGGAGACCCTGTCTCAAAAAGACCAAAAAAAGAAAGAAAGAAAGAAAGAAAGGAAGGAAGGAAGGAAGGAAGGAAGGAAGGAAGGAAGGAAGAAAGAAAGAAAGAAAGAAAGAAAGAAAGAAAGAAAGAAAGAAAGAAAGAAAGAAAGAAAGAAAGAAAGAAAGAAAGAAAGGCAACGAAAGCCAGGTGTGTGGCACATGCCTTTAATTCCAGCACTCAGGAGGCAGAGGCAGGCTTCTGTGAGATAGAGGCTAGCCTGCTCTACATAGTGAGTTCCAAGCCAGCTCTGGCTATAGGGAGACACTGACTCGGGGGAGAGGGGGAGATATGCTGATGTAACAGAAAACAAGGATGTAGAGAAGGGAAAAAAGGAAGCTAGAAGCTGAAGGACCATAGGAAAGTCAAGGAAAAGCCAGAAAAAAAAAAATGTAAGGAAGATCTGCCTAGGATTCTGGTACAGGAAGGTGAAGAGGGGGTAAAGGGTGAGAATTAATCTTCTTTGAGAAGGAACCGTTATGGCCATTAGTGGCGGGTAGGAAATGGGCAGGAAGAGACGGGGCTGTGAAAAAGAAAAAAGGTGCCAAGATTTCAGGTTGGGAGTCAAGAGTCTAAAGGAGCAATGTGCCACACATCTCTTGGCAAAACAAGGAAGTCAGACAGAGGCTGGTTTATCAGAAAAGACAGTTTTGAAAACACAGAAGTTAATGTTGTATTTAATACCTTAAATAGGGGCTGGAGAGCTGGCTCAGCCATTAAGAGCACTAGCTGCTCTTGCAGAGGACCTGGGTTCAATTCTCAGAACCCACATAGTGGCTACCATCTATAACTCCAGTTTAGGGGATCTGACACCCTTTTCTCATCTCTTTGGGCACTGCGTGACACAGGTGCACTTATATACATGCAGGCAATACATTCATAAACATAATTATTTTTAATACCTTAAACAAAAGCATACTACCCGGTCTTCATTTGTTCCCCTAGTAACCCCTGCAAATAAAAACTCCTTTAAAAATCTGTAGGGTTGGGGCTAGAGAGATGGCCTAGTGGTTAACAGCACTGACTGCTCTTGCAGAGGACCCGGGCTTGATCCCCAGCACCCACATGGCGGCTGAGAACCGTCTGAAACTCCAATTCCAGGAGAACTCCAGTTCCAGGGGAATCCGACACCCTCTTCTGACCTCTGTGGCATTGCACGACACGGGTGCACAGACCTGCATGCAGACAGTACATTCATACACGTAGAGAAAAATAAATTAATTAATTTTAAAAATCTGTAGGGTTGAAATAGCTCAGAAGGTGGCATTTGCCACCAAGCTGGATGATATGTGCTTGATCCCCAGAATCTACATGGTGAACGACAGAGATGAGTCCCAAAGTTGTTCTCTGACCTCCACACATGTTGTATGTAACATGTTCATGCTCACACATATACATACAAAATAAATAAATGTTAAAAATCTATAAACAGTCTTCTTAAATGGGCACCAATTAGATAATGCTTGTTTTACTAATTTGTGATGTGTAACAACATATCGCCAATGGAATTCTTTATTTAGGGAGGTTTTGGGGAGTCCTGTTTCAAGCACTCAGCCCTAAGGGCTGAGGAGAGACTGCAGAACTTACTCTTCTTGGGTAGGAGGGTACCAGCCACCAACACTGACAGGTGCACCCTATCTGATAAGAGGGCCACTTCTGATATTTCTCTGTACCAGCCTTAACAACAGTAGAATATTTACAGAAAACGCCACAGCCAGAGTAACTGCTATACTTTCCTGGGCACCAGGTGATGGGGGCAAACTCCTTAAAGAACTCTAGAGAAGGTCTCAAGAAGGGTAGGAAAAGTGAAAGGAAACCCGACCTGGTGCAAATCAGCTCTAGACTTAAGCAACTTCAGCACTTCCCGCTCCGCCTAGCCGGCAGAGTCTGGGCGGAGCCAAACTCACGCATGCCCCTGGAGCCATGCTTGGAGCCCGGGAGATGCTCCGCCCTGCAGCAGCACTGCAGCCTGCAGAGGGCGGCTTTCCTCTTCTCACGGATCTGCAGGCGTGGTGAAGGCCTTGGGATTTCTCTTCTGCTGGGCAAGCCTCCGGAACGGGGCCCCCAGGAAGCGTCCCCGGGGAGCTGAGGCTCGAGGGGGGTGCAGGACAAGACGGCCTCTCGCCTTACTCAGGAGTGAGCTAGAAGCCAGGATGAGCTGGGCACACACCTTCCTTACTGCCTTGTCTTCAGTGCCCAAAACAGTTCCAACACGAGGCATTTACAAAGTGCTTAAGAAAATAAAACTAATGAACGAACACCTGACTTTATGGCTGGAAGACTCAAGGGATGCCTTGAGACTTACTGTGGAGAAAAGGACTGGGATAAGCAGTCAGCAGAGTCAATGGTCAGGAGGGGGTAGCCACAGGTCACTGGGAATCAAGGATCAGGCACTCTCCATCCCCTCCACCCCATCAGGCTCCAGCTTAGCACACCAGTTAGCTCAGCTCTGGTTACCACACTATCTTGCCTACTCTGCCAAGAACAGGGGTCTTTTCCCAAAACTAAGCAGTCCTGGCACCCTAGAGGGACCACCTGACTGGCTGCTCCAGTGGGGCCTGCAGCTCTTTAGGGTCTTTCAGCTGCTGAGGGTTCCTCACAGCACCCCTGGGAGGGTTCCAAACTGCTTCTGCTTTGCCAGATTCTCAAAGGCCCACAGCCAAGGGCCAGCCTTAAGGACAGTTTTCCTAAGCCTTCCACACCCCTGCCCCAAATCTCAGGGAGACTGGGTCTCAGAGACTACTAAATGCACCACAAATGCAGTGTTCACATCCCGCCTCAGCTGGCTGACACTGGAGAATAAGCATAATGAAGCATTGTTCTCTTTTCACAAAAATGAGCACAGAAGAATAAAGGAAACCAGCTTAAGGGTCAGCTACACTGATTTAATAATGTATCAGTAAGGTCTTCTGGGGTATGAGAGCTGGCACCCTGAGGGGCTTAATTCTCAAAATCAGAGAGGCTCTTTAGACACACTCAGGTTCCCTCAAACACGGGTATCTAGTGTTTGAAGATCTGTGCATTCATCTTTGGGGGCCCCTTCTGGGCCTGTTTCTAGAACCCTTTGAAGTAACAACAAAGCACAAGCCTGGTCCCCATGGAAGCAGGGAGAGAAAGCTCCTACTCTGCCTACCAGGTCTCCACCCCCACCTCGCGTGCAGTCAAACCCACTGGGCATGTGAGCACCTGTGTGTTACCAAGCTGGGCAGAAGTCATACTTGGCAAGGTGGGGAAGCACTGCCCCAGTTGTGGTGGCACATGGCCAGCGACCTGTTGGCCCTGGGGCATTAGGATTCCAGAGTTGGTGAAGCAGAGAAATTGCCAGAGAACAAATCTTCCTTCCAGAAAGGAAGGGGAAATGTCACTGGATCAAGGCTCTCTGCAAAGGGAGATAAGACTTACCCCACATTTCCTTCTGGAAGCTGTCTGAAGTTGCACTATTCAATATGGTAGCCACCGGCCAAGAGTGGCTATTTAAGTTAAATCAAAACATTGGGGGTATTTCTCATTAAATTAAAATCAAATCCAAAAGTTCTGTTTCTCTTGTCACACATTCAGTGGCCACATGACTACAGAACATTTGTCTCTGCGGAAGTCCTGTTGGACAGCTCTGGTCTAGAGGATCTCCCTCCAGGGTGTTCAGATCACTTGTGCTCAAGCCTCTTTCACATGGTGTTTCTGACTGCAGGCCGCTCTCTCCCACCCCTCCCCTGTGTCCTGCTTATTCCCTGGACCTTAGAAAGAGATGGAAGCTGCAGTTATAATTATCATCCAGCCAGAGAGCAGAAGCCAGATGCCACAGGCTGAAAAGGCGAGGCTGAATGGAAGCTTGCCTCCACCCCAAGGCATCCTGGCTCGGGAGAAAGCCCCTCAGTGCGTGCGGCACAATCGGTCCTTGTTTTCCCAGTCTCTGGGCCATGCTTGGGTAAGACATCTGGAATGTAGTGGCCTGAGGGTTTCCCCACCATAGCACCCACTGTGGGACTCCATGTGATGCTAGTGCTCCAGACAGAGAAGTCCCAACAGAACCCTGAACTTTCAAGGGCAAATAAGGCAAATGGAGTGGCCCTGTCCTGGACCACAAGCCAGGACTTCTGCATTGGGGCACTGAAGGCTATAACTGGACATTTGGGGCAGTCAGCTGCATAAAGCAAACAAGGAAGAGCAGAATGGATTCTGGGCACCTGGGACCTGCTAGAAAGACTGAGACAAGCTCCACTAGGCCTGGGTGCACAAAAGAACAGAGTGGACCTAACTGCTAGCACATTCTGCCATGGGGACTCAGTTTGCGGATTTCACCGTATGAGTTAGAAAATCCACACAGGAGAATACTGGCAAATTCACATGTGTGATGGAAGGAATGGAGGATAAATCTGGGAAATATCAGATCAAGGTTGCCTTTGGTTCTGTGCCTGAATCCTCGTTTAGCCTTACCAAAGGTGAGCTTTCAGGAGCAAGATAAGCATGAAGAAATAGAATAAGGAAGGCAACAGCAACAAAAAAGTAGAGCAAGTTTGCCCTACTAGAAAATGAATAGTCAAGGGGCTGGAGAGATAGCCTAGTGGATAAGAGCACCGATGCTCTTGCAGAGGACCCGGGTTCGATCCCCAGCACCCACATGGCGGCTGAGAACCGTCTGTAACTCCAATTCCAGGGGAGCTCCAGTTCCAGGGGAGTCCGAGACCCTCTTCTGACCTCCGCGGCATTGCACGACACGGGTGCACAGACCTGCATGCAGACAGTACATTCATACACATACAAAAATAATAAATAAAAAATAAATAAATAAATAAAAAAGAAAATGAATAGTCAAGACAAAGCCTGGCCTCCAAAGGTATTGGCACCAGACAGAATTTGATGAGGGATGGCAAAGAAAAAGCACCACAATTTGAAAAACTGCCATCAAACTAAAGACCAGACTAGATACTTGGGCCAAGCCATCTACTCTGAAGTTACAGAGTGGCCCTGAGGCAGCTTGGGCCTGGTTCGAAAGGCACTCCTGGCAAAAACACCAGTTTGAGGATGTGAGTGAAGGACTCACAGCTGAGTCACCAACAGGAACAGGGCCTGCGGCACTCCTGCAGGCAGATGGTCCCCAGTCCAGACGCCAAGCACTTCCTGGGCTATCAGAGATGTACTGATGATAGCAATGCCTCCTTCTGAGCCCTTACAGCAACCCTCTCTTATTATTTGTGGCTTCACCTGTTGTAGTTTCAGTTACCTATAATAAATTGCAGCCCCCCCCAAATGGAAAATTCCAGAAACAAATAATTCATCAGTTTTTTAGTTTTGGTTTTTGCTTTTTAAAATTTTTTTAATTTATTATTTTTTATGTGTATGAGTATACTGTCTGCACCTAGGTTGGTGTACCCGTGTTGTGCAGTGCTGCGGAGGTCAGAAGAGGGTGTTGGATTCCCCTAGAACTGGAATTAAAGATGGTTCTTAGCCGTCATGTGGGTGCTGAGAATCGAACCCAGGTCCTCTGCAAAAGCAGTCGGTGCTCTTAACCACTGAGCCATCTCTCCAGTCCCCTGTTTTTTGTTTTTTTGAGATAGGGTCTCATGTAGGGGAGACTGGCTTCGAACTCACTATGCAGTCAAAGATGATGATAAGTTCCTGATTCTCTCGCCTTCACCTCCTAAGTATCAGGTTTGCAGATGTGAACTATTACATTGGGCAATTTATAGGTTTTAAATAATTGCTATTATAGTGTATTGTTATGATTATTTTATCTTATTATTACTATTGATCTCTTACTGTATCTAATTTATAAACTAAACTTTATCACAGATATGTATGTACAGGAAATGGTATACATATGGTTTGGGGCATTCCCTGAGGATAAAGGGAAGGATGGAATTCAAAAACTACTATTTTGAGAAACTATTCAAAGTGACTATATATATCAATCCTCAGGACAACCTTACAAGAAAAGTACCATAATCATTCTCATTTTAGAGTGGAGGAAAATGAGGACCAAAGAAATTAAATCGTTTATTCAAAATCACTAAAATCAGCAGAGCCAGAACTTGGATGGGACAGTTTGGTTGGAGCCCACAGGGCACCCAATATGTTACAATATATTGACAAATACCAATATATATACAACCATACAACATTCCTGATTTCTGGGCTCATCTGTCTGTGTTGCTTTCCATTTCCTTCTTGTCCCCAATAAGCTGGGAGCAGTTCCTACCAACGAAGCCAGCCCTCTCTCCAATCCCTGTTTGCCAAGCTTCTGTTCCTACAGTGACATGAGAGCTGCAGACTGGAGATTCTGAGACTGGGTAGGGCCAACAGGTCGGGGACCCTTTACAGATCGCTTACCTTCCTCCTCCTCCTCCCATTTTATTTTTTTGAGACAGAGTCTTTTGCTTTCTTTTTTTTTTTTTTTTGGTCTTTTTGAAACAAGGTCTCCCTGTTAGCCCCAGCTGACCTGGAACTCACTATGTAGACCAGGCTGGCCTTGAACTCACAGAAGCTCACCCTGCCTTGCCTCCCAAGTGCTGAGATTAAAGGCGTGCAACACCACACCTGGCTCGAGATAGAGTCTTATATAGCCAAGGCTGGCCTCAAATTTGCTATGTGGCCAAGACTAGCCCAGAACTCTTGATCCTCCTACCTCTAACTCCCAAGTGCTGAGATTACAGGCATGTGCACCATATCCAGCAAAGTCCCTCTTTCAAGGGCACAGAAGAGAGATCTGAAACCAGTAGTCAGAAAAGACTATATTTGGCCTCACCTCCCCAAAGACCAAGTGCTTTGTGTGAAGCCAGCCTTCCCCTAGACAAAGTTTGGGTTGCTGGAAGGACTAGAGGGGAAAGGCAGAAATGACTTGGAGGGTTTTGAGAGAAAAGGACAGCCTAGTCTAGATTCTCCGGGGATATATGGACATTACCAGGCCATTCCCACTCTACACATCCTACCACAGATTACAGTAGTGTGTTCTCTCACCCAAGATGCAGGCAAGGCATGATGGGTGGTGGTGCCTGAGAACACAGAAGGGCTTCCTCCGTGCGTCTATACAGGATGCTTCCCTCCCACCAACCAGAGTGAGAGCATTTTTTAAATTTTATTTATTTTTTTATGTGTATGAATGTGCTGTCTGCATGTAGGTTTGGTGCACCCATGTCATGCAAATGCCGCGGGTCAGAAGAGGGTGTGTTGGCATCCCCTGAACTGGAGTTAAAGACGGTTCTCAGCTGCCATGTGGGTGCTGGGGACGAACCTGGTCCTCTGCAAGAGCAGTTGGTGCCTTAACCACTAGCCATCCTCCAGCCCCAGAGTGAGAGACTTTTTTTTTAATTTTTTTATTTATTTCTGTATGTGTACGAATGTACTGTCTGCATGTGTCTGTGCACCCGTGTCGTGCAATGCCCGCGGAGGTCAGAAGAGGGTCTCGATCCCCTGGAGCTGGAGTTCTCCTGGAATTGGATTTCAGACGTTCTCAGCCGCCATGTGTGGGCTGGGTCGAACCGGGCCGTGCCAAGTAGCGGTCGGCGCTCTTAACCGCTAGGCCATCTCTCCAGCCCGAGTGAGAGCATTTTTAAGTGGGATGCTCAGGCTGGCATCTCTCACCTCTCCAAGCCTTACAACCTACCCTGAGAGCAGACTCTGAAGTTGCTATGCAGTGGGGGGACTGCCAGACAAGACTAACTGCTACGGGGAACAGGGTTGTTTGCTGTCGCAGGATTCCAGAAAGGCAGACCGCATCAGTGCTCCCAGCCTTCACAGGCCATGGGCCCAGTTTCTCCTTTGCCTTTACTAATTTGTTTCTATCTCTCTTGCTCTCTGTCTCTGTCTCTCTCTGGAGACCAGAGGTTCAACATTAGGTTCTCCCACACACACACCTTTCTTTTCTTTTTTTTTTTTTTTTATTTAATCCTTTTTGAGTCAGAGTCTCCCTATAGCCTCAGCGGGGCTGAAACTCACACTGTCAACCAGGCTGGCCTTGAATTCGCAGAGATCCACCTGCCTCTGCCTCCCAAATGCTAGGATTAAAGGCGTGCGCCACCACGCTCTCTCTTTCTCTTGATAATATTTATCACTGAAACTGGAGCTCATTGGCTGGACTGGCTGGCCAGAAAGCCTCCATGTCTCTGCCTCCCAGTGCTAGGATTGTAATTCTGTAATGGCACACAACATACACCTAGCTTTTTACATGTGTTCTAGGAATCTAAACTCAAGTCCTCTCCCCACTGAGCTATCTCCCCAGTCTTTCTCTTTATTTATTTATTTATTTATTTTTGAGATAGGGTCTCCTTTTAGCCCCAGCTGGCCTGGTATTCCCTTTCATAGACCAGGCTGGCACTGATCTCACAGAGATCCACCTGCTTCTGCTTCTAAGTGCTAGGATTAAAGGTGCCACCATGCCTGGTTCTGCTAGGGTTTTTTTGTTGTTGTTTGTTTTTTTTTTTTATCTTGACATATGTCCTAGAGAGTGAGAACTCAGCCTTGCCTTATACCTAAACCTACAGGTAACCCAGGTACTGCATACAAGACTATGCCAGGCTCAGCACAAGCTGGGTTCTACCAGTGCCTGGAGTGCCAGGCACACAGGCTGTTATAGCCTAGACAGCCCTGGGGGGAGGGAGAGATAGAAGATGCCAGACCAGCCAGGGCTTCTGCAGTCAGCCTCACAACCAAAGCAGTTCCTAACAGAAGGAGGCAAGGAGCCAGGGGCCCAGCAGAAGGAATTCATCCTTACCCCTCACCATACCCCTAGAAGGCTCCATTGAGATCTCCAAATATTACCTCTTCAGTGTGATGGGGTGAGTGTGAAACCGGGTGTCACAGAGGGTTATGACGTTCTCATGCTGCCTGACCATGCTGTCACTACTTGGCCTCCAGCCCATGCCACCCAGGGCTGAGATCTAGCTTTCTGCATCTTAGATGCTCAGGGCTCTGGTGAAAGCACAGGCGAAGTCATGACAAGGCCAGCACCTTCAGCCCATCTCTTTCATGGCCAAGCCCACAGTAAACATGGGCAGATGTTCCCTGACGCTATGCCCCAACTCCCCAGAGGCTCAAATAGCTTTCCTATGACCTGAGCCATCCCTCCTCCCCATTCATCCTTTCCTGCCAGAGCCAGGGGCAGCCCCCTAGTTGCAGTGACGTGCCCTAGGTGAGATCTCATTCCCTGTATGTACCCTGCTTGCCACTGGACCTGGCAGTGAGAAAGCTGGGGAGGAGGGAGGAAATGAGTCAGTTCCTTTCAGAAATAGGGATAGGAGGGAGGAGAAATGACATCAGGGGACAGAGGGCACAGGGGCTGAAAAGGTCACCAAGAAAGAAACCGGCCCCTGGAGATCTGTAGTCCAAAGAGTTTAAGACAGATATGGCTGATAAATTCAGGGGAGTCACCTACTGAATGGCCTCATGGACCAGAGCGCCTGAGTCTAGCAGGCAGGCCCACCTGAGGGTGGGATCTGAGGCTGTTTCCCTTCCTGTTTCTTGTCAGGGCTGGAAAAGGCAAGCCCTACGGGAAAGGAGCAGCAGCCTCTCACCTCAGCAAGGGGAGCCTCTACCTCTCAGCCCTCCACTTTCCACTACTAAGCCCTGCAGCTCCTGAAACCCAGGTTCCTTGGGACCTAACCAAGAGAGAGCAAGATGTTTGTGTCTCTCTCCCAGTGGGGTTTGCCAGGCGTGTTGGCGCACACCTTTAATCCTAGCACGCAGGAGGCTGAGGCAGGCGGATCTCTGTGAGTTCAAGGCCAGCCTGATCTACAGAGTGAGTTCCAGGACAGCTGGGGCTACAGGGAGACCCTGTCTCGAAAAGAAAAAAAAAACAAAGTCCACCAGCCTGAGACCCAAAAGTAGAGCAGTTCCTGCTGCTCTGGCATGCCTGCTGCTCTAGCATGCCTGCTGACTCTCTGGTGATCCCTACCCACATGGGAGCTGTCCCTAGGTTCCAGCTGGAATCTGTTGCTGAGACTGGGAGAGAGCCTTGCCTGCAGCGGCCTAGGGAAAGCAGCAGAGGGAAGAGGAAGTTGGGAGCCTAGACCACATTCCAACCCCTCAGAGCCTCAGAGACGTGGTGCAGCCTGTAAGATAGGCACATTCCTCCAGGGTCCCCTGGACCAGACATTGTGTGGCCCCCATGAAGCCCAGTGGCTCATGGGACTTTCTTGTAGGCACAGAAATGGGCTGCACCTGGGTCCCTCCCTCCCCAGGCTCCTAGCTCCAGGATTCCTGCAGAATCTTACTTTCCTCCATTCCTATAAGAAATGCCAAGTCCTAGGCATACAAGAGACAGTCAGTGGGTAACACACTGCAGACAGGTCCACAGAGCCTAGAAAAGGAAAGCATTCCAGGAACCAAAACTACACACAGATTGAAACAAGAGCCTGGGAATTTTTAGTTAGAAAACCATCTTATCGCTAACAAATATCTGCTGTTTTTGTGAACTACTCCAGCACTGGAGAAGCAACCAGATAACTAATCACAGCTGTAATGGATGTTCTGAAGGAGAAGAGCTGCCAAGGTAGAACCTGGAAGTGTGGTGTGGGAAATGTACATGTGTGCATATGACATGCAAGGAAAAGTATCAGGGACAGGAGTGCCCCAGGTCTCCATAATGGAAAACCCACCTGCTACGCCCTTTGCTGGCCTGGCTCCTCCTTCGCCTTCTTCCCACAGTGCACACAGAGGAACAACAGCGCACAGTCCTGTGCAATGAACAGGAGCCAGCCATTGTCAGAATCTCCAGTGATTCTGCCACTGTTAAGTGCTGAGGAGAGTATGCCAGGATGGACCAAAGAGGTGAGCAGCGCAATGTCCAAGCCTCCTTGATTAGGATCTGGCTGGGAAGCTGTGTAAGAGGCACCAACAGGGGGCTGGAGGGATGGCCTAGCGGTTAAGAGCACTGATCGCTCTTACAGAGGACCCGGGTTCGATCCCCAGCACTTCTGACCTCCGCGGCGTTGCATGACACGGGTGCACAGACTTGCATGCAGACAGTACATTCATACACATACAGAAATAAATAAAATTAATAAAAAAAAAATTGAAAAAAAAAAAAAAGGCACCAACAATGTGTCCCTCCTCTAGCCTGGGGGCCACACCCTAACCTGTCAAGGCAGATGTCTCAACACTTCTGGAGGCTTCCATGTCTTCCAAGCTCCAGCCATAATGAACCCATCTACAGCCCCTGCTCACTTCCTCCACCTGACCCTCAGGACAGACTGAGAGCACCAACCACACACTTCTGCAGGACACATGGGGCCGGGGCGGGGGGGGGGGGCAGCGGCTGGTCATCTCTGGCTTCCCTTCCTTTCTGGCAGAAAGACAAGGAAATGAAGAGGATTCTATCCCTGGGGAATCAGAGAGTCCACATCTGCTGTGGACAGTGAGTTTAGAAGGCTATTCACATACTGCCTTTCCTCCATGCCATCTAGCACAGTAGTTAAGATCAAATGGCTTGAGTTCAAATTCTGACTAGTCACTTAGCTGCATAGCCTTACACAACTTTAAACTTAACCCATAATCATTTAGTGTCCTCAGAATACCATATACCCACTCATACCTACTTCACATATCTACTTCAAAGGGTACTTGGGAAAATGAGTTAATAAATGTAATAGCCGGGCATGGTGGCGCACACCTTTAATCCTAGCACTCGGGAGGCGAGGCAGGCGGATCTTTGTGAGTTCAAGGCCAGCCTGGTCTACAGAGCGAGTTCCAGGACAGCTGGGGCTACAGGCCTTGTCTCGAAAAGACCAAAATAAATAAATAAATAAATAAATAAATAAATAAATAAATAAATGTAAAACATTTAGAATGATGCCTGACCAAGATGAGCCCCAGAACCTCATATTTCACCACTCCCCCATGCTGTTCCTCAAGGCTCTGCCATCCAGTGGAATCTTAGCACTAACTACTACTTGGGGAGCACGTCTGCTCCCCCCATACACGCACACATTGGACTGGGTGCTGCAGAGAAGCCCATAGTCTTCCCTGGTCAGAGTCAGTGCAAAGTGCCCAGTTTGAGCCTAGCAAGACAGAAAACCATGCCCTGATTCTGAGGGACATATGGTGGGAGATTAAGGGAATCAGTGGTGACCTAGGTCTAAGGAAATAGGTTCCCAATCAAACTACAGCCAACTGAAAAATAAGCTGTGAGTTCAAGGCCAACCTGGTCTACAGAGTGAGTTCCAGGACAGCTGGGGCTACAGGGAGACCCTGTTTCAAAAAGACAACAAAACAAAACAAAACAAAACAAAGCTGTGCTAACACTGTCCCCTGTAGTTAACAGAGCAGAGGCTGCCAACCACCACGTGGGACTCTGCAGTTGGCTGTTCCCCTAAAACTACACAGCAGGGGGCAGGAGGCCATGAAAAAAGCCACTACCACACAGTGCCTGTCTGGCATA
The DNA here is from genome assembly GCA_009823505.1 of Rhizomys pruinosus. Taxonomy (NCBI): domain Eukaryota; kingdom Metazoa; phylum Chordata; class Mammalia; order Rodentia; family Spalacidae; genus Rhizomys; species Rhizomys pruinosus. The sequence continues at coordinate 1,183,160 of VZQC01006579.1, forward strand.
GTGGGTGCCTATAGTGCTGCTGGACGCCTGGGGCACTTCCGTACCACTGCCCAGGACTGACAATGGAGGCGTCCGACAGTGTCCTGGCAGCAAGGGAGCCCCTACATCAACTGGGTCATAGATTCCCACCTCCCCCATGCGCCTTCCATCCCAGGCTGCATTGAGGAGATTCTTGCTGCTCCGTGCAGTGGGGTGGCGGGAACCCTGCTGGCAGGCAGAGTGCATGCTTGTGGTTTCTGGGAAACGCTGTAGAGATTTGCAGCATTTTTAAAATACTTGTGTTCCCACCCGCCACACACACACACCCCTTCACCCCACTCCCCAGCCACCCCTAGTCAGGGTGTTTGCCTATCTGGTATTTTCCAGAACCATTTCAATGTAAATAAGAGATTAGAAGGAACCAGAGGGCAGAGGGCAGTGTGGCTGGGAGGTTGGGGCATCCTGTAGGAGTTCTGGCCAAGGAAGGCTACCTTTAGGACCCTGCCCCCATGCCAGAGTTCCAATCTTCGCCTTCAAAAACAGCCAGTGACCAGGATATGTAGCCACGCTCCATTCAGTGTTGGCACTGTGCCTGTCACCCCACGGGATGGGTGACCAGCGTACTCCGGGCTGCTGCTCGGCTGGCATCTCACATGGACAAGGAAGGGAAACCTGGCACAGCAGAGCTAGCCGACGTGTGGTCTCTCATGTCCCCTAGTACTCTAGGACCGAGGACCACCCCCAGCATTCCAGGACTTTCACCCCTACCCTCCATTTCCTGCACTCTGGACACCTGCCCACAGGCCCTTCATTACCAAAAGAACTTAGTTTGGGCTCTCATGTGCTAAGACTCTGATGCCAGAGGTGCCTGAAGCTTTGGCACGAAATGAAACAAAAATTTCCTGTTTAAAACCAAAACACAAGATCTGTGCACCACCACGCCTTTAATCCCAGCACTTGGGAAGCAGAGACAGGCGGATCTTTGTGAGTTCAAGGCCAGCCTGGTCTACAGAGTGAGTTCCAGGACAGCTGAGGCTAAAGGGAGACCCTGTCTCAAAAAGACAACAGCAACAACAAAAAAAACAAAAACCCAAAACTCCTGTAAGGAGCATTTGGAACAAAATTAAGAACAGAAGCTCTATAGAACCCTGCTATAGAACCCTGACTCCAGACAACACCTAGCTGTCCTACACCTCTAGGCAAGGCCAGTGCTCAGAAGCTGGCCTGCCAGTCCTAGAAGCAGCACAATTTCCAGGCTGAACTTGGAACCCTGCAGGTCCTACTCCTGAGAGCACCCAGGAGCCCTGCTGCCAAGGCTGATGTGGCTCACACTGTTTCCACCTAGGGGGCTTGAGCTTCCACAACAACCAAGGGCTCGTTCTCCTATTCCGAGCATTCTCTCTCTCTCTCTCTCTCTCTCTCTCTCTCTCTCTCTCTTTCTCCCTCTCTCCCAGATGTGGGCAATCTGACTGGCCAGTCTCCAGCTGGGCTCCAAAAAGCTAGATAAGGATACAGAACACCCACAATGCCTTTCTTTCCTTCAGCTGACTTGTCTGTTTATTGCAGTACTGGGGATGGCACCCAGGGATGCCTGCATGTTAGGCAAGCACAAGCACTCTGCCATGAGCTATATTCTCAGCCCCTGCTGGCTGTCTTAAAGTATATAGCTAAAGAGAAAGTTTAGGTGCTGGAGAGATGGCTCAGCAGTTAAGAACACCTGAGTCCATTTCCCAGGACCCACACTGGGTGGCTCACAACTGCATGTGACTCCAACTTCAGGGAGTCTGACCTAGCCTCCATAGGCACCTGCATACACACAGTGCACATATATACACACAAAATAAATAAATCTTTAAAATTAAAAAAAAAAGAGGGACTAGAGAGATGGCTCATCGATTAAGAACAAACACTTGCTGTTCTTTCAGAGGACCAGGTTTGGTTCTCAGCACCCACATGGCAGCTAACAACCATCCCTAACTTCGGCCCCAGGGGATCTGACACCCTCTCTGGCCTCTGCAGGCACTGCAGGTATATGGTGTACTTACATACAGGCAGGCAAAACACCTATAAATATAAAACTCATAAATAAAATTATCTTTTAATATTTTATTATTTTTATTTTCTGTATATGAGTATATCGCCTGCAGGTCTGTAAGTGTACCTGTGTCATCAATGCCCAATGAGCCATCTCTCCAGCCCCAATAAAACATTTTTTATCTTTTTTTATTTATTTGTTTATTTATTTTGTATGTGTATAAATGTACTGTCTGCATGTAGGTCTGTGCACCCGTGTCGTGCAATGCCACGGAGGTCAGAAAGAGGGTGTCGGATTCCCCTGGAACTGGAGTTTCCTGGAATCGGAGCTATGGACGGTTCTCAGCCGCCATGTGGGTGCTGGGGAATGAACCCTGGTCCTCTGCAAGAGCAGTCGGCGCTCCTAACCGCTAGGCCATCTCTCCAGCCCCAATAAAACATTTTTTAAAAAGAGAGAAAAGGTTTAGGCAAAAGCCTCAGAATCCCCTTAGATTAAAAAAGCTTGCCAGCAGCAAGCACTGGAGAGTACCATGAAGCTACAAAATTACTTTCCTCAGATGGCTTCACAGAATGGGCAGGGGCAAGGTTAGCAACCTTCCTAAATGTTTACCACCTTCCAAAGTCTCACACAAGTGATCTTACCTACTACATACACATGCTTGTTTTATATCAAAACCCTCAGAGAACAGAACACAGGCTAAACCTTCTGTTAGCCTCCTGTTCTGTCCTCAGAGATCCCTAGAGTAAGTCTGTTGGGTGTGCCTACTTCTCCAAGCTAACAACCTTCTAAATCTCTGGGAGGAGAGAACAGGTGCATTTTTACAGGGATCAAGGGTCACTTCCACAAAGACGGCCTCTGCGGATTGCTACTTCTTCCCAGGGCACACCTAGCCACTTCCTCTTTACTCTCCTCCAGCACCTGTGGTGAGCAGAGTATCCAGGTGCACATATGCACCTATGTCTGCGCTTCAGGGAAAGATGTTTTATTTATTTAACCCCTCCTGTTCAGGACAATACCTGGTCCTTAAGGAGACCTCACTGTTTACATTGAGGGAATGAATACATAGGGGCTCAACTTTGGCAAAACCCAAGCCCAAGTCTTCAAATAGATGCTGATTTAATGGCTAGCAAGATAGAAGGCCAGGTGGTAAAAGAATGAGAATGAGCTGTTTGAGTGATTTCTGTCACTTGGGCCCTGTCTCTCTTACCACTCCAGTTCATCCATAGTCCCCTCTATGGACCTGGATAGTAGCTGCAGGACAGGGGAAGAAGACTTGAATATTCTGCACAGACCCCATGAGAGGGAAGTCTGAAGGTTTTCTCTCACTGGGGCCTTTGGAACAGGCCACAGGGAGAGCCCTGGGGCCTTGGCCCCCATCTGTGTGTGGGCGAGAACAGATGGCCAGTCAGCTCCCTTAGAATTCTCTAGGGACAGGAAGCGTGTGGATACAGTTGATGGATGGCCTGATGGGCAAGGTGGCAGCCAGGAGCTGTCCCTATGGGGCAACTGTCATCAGGGTACCCCATTCAGTAAGCTTGGAGGAGCTGGGAAGACTCTTGGAACTAGGGCTGGAAGCAATGCCAAGAAAATAGCAGAAGTCGAAGTGGGGAGAAGAGAAGATAGGCTGAGGGCCACAGAGGCCGCCAGCCTCCCTCTGTCAGCTCCTGGGATCTGTCTCAAGAAGCTGAAAACACTGAGTTCACCCCACTCATCTGCCTGTGGCAAGAACCACCCCCCACCCCCCCACCCCCTGCCCATTACCCAGGTGGGAGAAGTTACAAGCCTTCACTCAGCCCTGTGTGTCTTATCCCACTGTTGGGACTGTTGCAGAAGACACATGGGGATGGGGTGTAACCTTTCAGATCTGTCAGGCTGAAGTCTGGGGTAAAACTCCTCTGGGTATCAGCTGGGCTTGTCCCATGGGGACTAGACCTAGCAAGCCAGGACTTCAGGGATGCAAGCTGTAAGGTGGGTGTCACCAGCACCTCCAAGCTAAAGCTTCCTCTACTCCAGGGATGGAGCAGCCACAGGTGATTGGGAAGGGAGAGTGGCTGGGAAATGCGAGGTATCAGGGAGATCCCTCTGCTACATAAAGAGCAAACTCACTAGCATCTGGGACGCCAGGCTCAGGGCCTCGGAGGCCTGGCTGTGGTTCAACAGGGAGCTGGCAACAATACCCTCGGGGCTTCATGTTTGAAGAAAATTCCACCTGTTAAAAACAGTATTGGCTGAGGAGAAATTAGTCAAGCGCGGTAGCATATTATGATCTTAGTTCTGAGATAAAGAAGCTTCCCTTTTCTTCATCCTTTAAGTCACGGTTCCTTGAGTACAGTCTACCTTCATGTCCAACACAGTGTGTATTTCTCTCTTTCTCTCCTCTCCCCCCATTTTGGAAGTCAGTTTTCTCCTTCTGCCACAGGATCCAGGGACTGAACTCGGATGTCAGTTCTGCACAGCAAGCGTCTTTACCCACTGAGCCATCTTACTGCACTCAATGTATCTCTCTAAAATAACTGAGTCCAGGTCCTTCTCTGGATTCCATGCAGACTTCCCCCTTAACCCTCTCTTACTGCAAAGCCACCAAAGCCCAGCCATTCACATGATAAAGGAAGGCCTGGAACCCAGGTCCAGTGTGTCCTGCCAGGGTCTGACCTGCCCTGCCTCTCCCAGTTTCCTCTGGGCCCGGCATGCTGCAAAGCTGAGCAACCATCCTGAACGTCTGCTTCCTCTCCCAGGGAGAAAACTGGGAGCCAGGCTCTGCCTGCTTCCTTAGCACTTCCTCCCCTTTCTGACTTTACAAATCTGGCTGGACACAGTACTGAAAGGTCTCCAGTAGGCCATGCATTGCTTGGTCTTGAAACCCACAGCTGGGTAAGAACAATGACTAGTGGTCAACTTGACCTTCATGTGCTCCATCCAGGCAGAACACCCCAAACTGTGTCACTCTCCCCCAACCAAAAGACCACTTAAGTGAGAGGTTTTGATAGAGTCCTACTCATACACCTGATCTGACTCTGTTCCTGTGCCTTCCACTGGGGTTGTGCATGGAGGGGCTCATGGCTGGGGGTCTCAGAGACTGTCAGGATATACTATCTCTGCAGTGTAGATAAAATCTAAACTACAGTCATGATTTACAAGATTTTTATGACTTGACTCTCTCAGTCTCAATCATTCCAGGCAAGAGGAGGCTCTAGAAGATGTCATCTCCCCCCAGAGCTGTAACCATGACGGCTACACACCTAGATATTCCATGACAGCCCTTTTTTGAAAAATTTTTTTTTGTCTTTTTGAGATAGGGTCCCCCTGTAACTCTGGTTGTCCTGGAACTCACTATGTAGACCAAGCTGGCCTTAAACTCCCAGAGATCTGCCTGCCTCTGCCTCCCAAGTGGTAGGATAAAAGGCCTGGCCATTTATCATTTTTCAAACCTTTGCAATCTAAATATTATGGCCTTTCTATACTTTAGTGCCACATTCTCTCTCAAAACTGGAAGTGGCACCTGTTAACCTACATTTCCAACTTATGGCTCAGGAATCATGGTACCCAAACCCCTTAGCCCTCTTTGTATCATGAAGCTCAACACTTTCCTACCAATTATCAATCAACATCACACCCCTCTTGATGGCTCCAGGGGCGCAGCTGAAGTTCAGGTAGAAGCTGGTCTTGCCTAGTGCCGTTGAAAAGACACAAGACTGAATTCAATCCAGTTAATCCAAAAGGGAAACATCAAACCAGGAGGCCAGGCTGAACTGCTGAGCACTGCCCCCCCACCCCCACCCCAAGTGAATATTTAGGGATTTGTCTTCATCTCCTTGACAAGGTACAGAAAAGAACAAGGTCTGACTCCATTAGTAAATATCCAGTATGGGGCACGTCTCCTGGATCACTCTGTGGCACAGTTACCCCACTTATACACTTGCTAGGCTCTGCCCACAAGTTCTGGGTGCTCACAGTCACCCAGTAAAGTACACCAGTAGGAGATACCCACTCCCTGCTCACTCTGGTACTCTGGGAATCACTCACATCAGCTGGCTCCCTGCGGTGTCCATCGCTGGTTCGCAGCCAGCTCCGGCTCAACTCGCTGAGCTCAGGAATGGGCTGCACCTTGAGCCGCACACTGTCCCCAGACTGCCGGATCATCTCCACGATTTCATCCCTGGACTTACTCTCCACATTGTACCCATTAATCTCCACCAGCCGGTCTCCTGGCACCAGCCCCAGGGCCAGGTCCTTGGTGCCTGCACCTGGCTCAGCAAAGTGAACCACCCGTCGATAGGCCTGCCCCTCGGGGCCGCGGTCCAGCATGGTTGTGCGCCTCAGAGAGAACCCAAAGTCTCCAGTGGGTCGTCGTTGAAGCTCCAGCTCCCGGAGAGTAGGGGGTGGTGGGGGTACCACAGGGGGTAGGCGCAGGTCAGCTGGGAACCTTTTGGACACCAGCTCAGGGACTCGAGACCGCGGCCCTAGTCGAGGGATGCCTGGGCCAGGATGCATTAGCTGTCCCTCCAGCGTCCTCATCTCCACCTGTGGTGATGGGGCAGCAGAATGCTCTGAGGGGGTCGAGGTCTCCGAGGCACTATCATCTCGGCTACGTTGGGAGAAGGAGAAGCGTTTGACAATCATCTGTGAGTTCTGCTTGGCCAAAGAACCAAACTTGGCTGCACGCTGCAGCACAGAGCCCCGGAAGCTGCCTTCCTCGCCCTTGAGGTCATCGCTGGAGCTGGCTGTGCTTAGGTGGCCTGAGTCCAGGATGATGCTGCCGCGGTTGCTGTCAGAATCAATGTCGGTCAGGTGCAGGTCAGAGCCGCTGGCCACCTTGATCGGGATGGGGTTGGAGATCTCCAAGCGCGTCTTGGATTCCCGCTTGGAGGAGCGGTTCAGGTTGAAGAAGCCTCTGCGCAGACTCATCTCTTCCAGGCTCCGCAGCTCTGCGGCTGACATCCTCTCCTTCTTCTCCTTCTTCTCCTTCTTCTCCTTTCGCCCACCATCTTTGTCTTTATCTTTCTTCATTAGGTTAAACATGATGGGGTGCTGGTTTTAGGGGTGGTGGCTCCAGCAAGTTAAAGGTGCTTGGCACGGAGTCTTTGGACCCCAGCTTGCTGCTGCAAGTAGAAATACAGAAAGGTTATTCCTGCAGTGCTTTTCCCAGTTCAGACAGAAGCAGCTGATAAACCAGTTACCTCTCACTGAGTCTAATGATTTACCAAGCACTTTGCTTCATACAATTTTATCACTTTGTCCTTCAGACCAAGATGTAGGTAGGCATGCCTGAAGAGGCCTGACCTGCTAGAAGCATTATGCCAGCCTGGAACCCACAGAAGGGCAAGGGAGTCTGTAGGGCATCACCTCCCCCAAACCCCACCCTCACAACTACTGCAGCAGGGGGCATCCCCTGTCACTGGGCTCCTTCCTATGCCTAGGATCACAGGAGCAGTAGCCTTAGCCACTGCCTCCAAGAAGACCTCTGAGGAGCCAAAGTTTATGCCACTTGTCAGGAACTTCCCACACACTCCTTATTTACCCCTCAGCATTCCTGTAAAGTATTTATGTTCATGTCTGTTTCACAGATGAGAAAAACAGAACACGGAAAGCTCGGTGCTACCCAACTAATAAGTGGCAATGCTGAGTTTGAATGGCCAGTCCTGTGTCCTTTGTAAGGCCCTGTGTGCCCAAAGCAAAGCAGGGAGGAAAGGAAGGGGAAGTCCCAGACTACAGCCTACAGGCAGCTGTGGGGTGGGGGAGGAGTGGGGTCTGCTGGATAAACAGGATCCTGAAAAACTCACATCCTTTTCCCTAGACTAACACCTAAATATAGCCTGGGGAAGAAAGTTGTGGCTTGAAAGAAAACCCAAGTCCAGGATGTGCACACCTATGCGCGCACACGCAGACTCTCATACAGACTCCACTGGGGGCAGGGCTAAGAAAGACCTGGTGGGGGTGGAGCTCAGAGAGCCTTTCTGGTTCTAACCAGCAGGGAACACAAAATAGAAGTAGGCCATACCATCAAATTAGAAATTAACTTGGGGCTGAACAATGGCTCTGCAGTTAGGAGCACTGACTGCCCTTACACAGGATTCAGGTTCCATTACCAGCACTCACATGGGAGCTAACAACTGTCCATAACTCCAGTTCCAGGGTATCTGACACCCTCTTCTGATCTCCGTCAGCATTGCACAACATGGGTGCACTTACACACATGCAGACAATACACTCATACACATAAATAAAAATAATAAAAAACAGCCAGGCATGGTGGCACACGCCCTTAATCCCAGCATTTGGGAGGCAGAGGCAGGAGGTTCAAGGCCAGCCTGGTCTACAAAGCAAGTTCCAGGCCATCTGGGGCTACAGGGAGACCCTGTCTCAAAAATACCAAAAAAAAAAAAAAAAGTCTAAGAAAAGAAGAAATTAACTGTAATTTTTTTCTTTCCATGAAAGCATCCCTCTCTGAGTTCCAGACAGAGGATCTATGAGCTTACTCCCTCTAGCAATGGCCTCTTGCCAGGCCCTAGACAGGCATTTCCTCTCTCCACCCCACCCCCACAGCCAAACAGGGCCCTTCAGGATCCCCTATCCCACTAAGAGAGACCAACTGCCACCAATCCAGCCACCAATCCAGCTATAATGCCCAGGAAGGCATCAAGGCTAGGAATTCCCAGGGGCCCTCATATACTGGCTAATTGCGAATTGCATGATCCATATGTGGTTCCTAGCAGAACACTGCATTTTCTTTCTAAAGCAGTACTGTCTACAAGAAATAAAGTCCAACTGGGCACGGTGGTGCATGCCTTTAATACTAGTAGTTGGGAGGCAGAGGCAGGTGGAAAAAAAAAAAAAGAAGCCGGGCGTGGTGGCGCATGCCTTTAATCCCAGCACTTGGGAGGCAGAGGCAGGTGGATCTCTGTGAGTTCAAGACCTGCCTGGTCTACAGAATGAGTTCCAGGCTAGCTGGGACTAAAGGGAGACCCTGTCTCAAATAGACAAAAAAAAAAAAAAAAAAAACAACAAAAAT
>VZQC01006579.1:1192227-1260019 GCA_009823505.1 Rhizomys pruinosus
AAAGAAAGAAAGAAAGAAAGAAAGAAAGAAAGAAAGAAAGTTCAGATCTCATATATATACATATGTATATATCTGATTTGATTTGATTTTTCTAGAGCCACATTAAAAACAAATAAAAAAAAATAACAATGACAAGAAGCCAAACAAACAAACAAAACCAACAGGTGACTCAAGGCGGGGCAACACATACCTGCAATTCTAATCACTTGAAGGCTGAGGCAGGAGGAGCTCTAGTCTGAGGCTGAGGTGACACAATGAGACCCTGTTTCAAAAACAAACTAAAAAGGTGAATCTAAGTTTAAGAATATATTCTAAGCTGGGTGTGGTGGCGCACACCTTTAATTCCAGCACTCAGAGGCAGAGCCAGGCAGATCTCTGTGAGTTCAAGGCCAGCCTGGTCTACAAAGTGAGCTCAGGCCAACTGGGGACTGCAGGGAGACTCTGACTGAAAAAGACCAAAAAAAAAAAAAAGAATATATTCTGTTGGGGCAGGAGAAATGACTCAGCAGTTAAGAGCACTGGCTGCTCTTGCAGAGGACTGAGGTTCAATTCTCAGCACCCACATGGCAGCTAATGACTGTCCTAACTCCAGTTCCAGGGTAGTCAAGCCCTCTTCTTACCTTTACAGGCAGTGCACACCATGGGTGCACTTACATACATGCAGGTAATATAAGCATACACATAAAATATATTTTTAAAAAGAATACATTCTGTTTAATACAATATATCTATTATACAATATATAGATAACTATTGCCATCTTAACATGTAATCTACATAAAAATATTGTGATATTTTATATTAAAGTTTCTATATTTTGCTTTATTTGTTTTTAACTTTTTTTTTTAAATTTCTGTATGTGTATGAATGTACTGTCTGCATATAGGTCTGTGCACCCGTGTTGTGCAATGCCTCAGAGTCAGAAGAGGGTGTTGGATTCCCCTGGAACTGGAGTTCTGGTATTGGAGTTTTAGATGGTTCTCAGCCGCCATGTGGGTGCTGGGGATCGAACCAGGGTCCTCTGTAAGAGCAACTGGTGCTCTTAACCTCTAGGCCATCTCTCCAGCCCCTAATTTATTTATTTTTTGAGATATGGTCTTACTATGTAGCTCTGGCTGAACTTAAGCTTACTAAGTAGACCAGGCTAGCCTCAAATTCATGGGCAATCTTCCTGCTTCTGCTGATTGAGTGCTGGTGGGAGTACAAATGTACACTACTATACCTGGTCCATCCATATTAAGTTTTCTTTTTTTAAAAACATTTATTTATTTATTTATTTACTTTTTTTGGTCTTTTCGAGACAGGGTCTCCCTGTAGCCCCAGCTGGCCTGGAACTCGCTCTGTAGACCAGGCTGGCCTTGAACTCACAAAGATCCGCCTGCCTCTGCCTCCCGAGTGCTAGGATTAAAGGCATGGGCCACCACGCCCGGCTTATTTATTATTTTTTAAAGAGTCTTTTATTTTTTCTTTAATTTTTTTTGTATGTGTATGAGTGTACTGTCTGCATGTAGGTTAGTGCACCCGTGTCGCGCAATGCCGAGGAGGTCAAAAGAGGGTCTCAGATTCCCCTGGAACTGGAGTTCTCCTGGAATTGGAGTTACAGACGGTTCTTAGCCGCCATGTGGGTGCTGGGGATCGAACCCGGGTCCTCTGCAAGAGCAGTCGGTGTTCTCAACCACTAGGCCATCTCTCCATCCCCTATTTATTATTTTTTATGTGTATGAGTATACCGTCTGTATGTAGGTCTGTGCACCGTGTCATGCAATGCCACAGAGAGGGCATTGGATTCCCCTGGAACTGGAGTTAAAGATGGTTCTTAGCCACCATGTAGGTGCTGGGGATCGAACCCGGGTCCTCAATTAGAGCAGTCAGTGCTCTTAACCACTGAGCCATCTCTCCAGTCCCAGGTTTTCAAGACCCAGTGTGTACTTTACATTTGGAGCATAATTCAATTCAGATAGACTACATTTCAAATGTTCTGCCTTCTGGGCTGTCAGATTGGACAGTGCAACTCTAGTGAACTCTAAGCTATGGAATGTATCCAGAGAGGTGAGAAATCTGGCTAGATCACTAGCTCTTCGTGGCTGCAGAAAAAACTGCTTTCCTTCTCTGACCTCAGTTTCTTTTGTGTCCTTGTGCTCTGGTGTGCACGCAAGTGTGTGTGTGTGTGTGTGTGTGTGTGTGTATACATGTGTTCAGTTGTGCATGCGTGAGTGTGTATGTGCATGTGGAGACCAGTGGTCAAGCTTGGGTGCTGGGTACCTTGTTTGGGGAGACAGGGTCTCTCACTGGCCTGGAGTTCACAGAGTAGGCAGGGCTGGCTGGCCACTGAGTGTGAGGGCTCAACCTCCCCAATGCTGGGTTCTGTAGACTGAACTCGGGTCCTCATGCTTCCAAGGTGTATTAGTCACTTTTCTGTTGCTGTGATAAAACACCATGACCAAGGAACTTATAAAAGGAAGAGTTTATTTGAGCTTATGATTGGCGGTTCCAGGGAAGTTTTTGCAGCAATGCTTTCTTCCAGGCCTCCACTAGAATGGCCCTTTAAGCTCTGCTTACAGTAGTCAACAGCCTTTCTAGCCCAAAATTCCAAAGTCTTCCACATTTCTCCAAACATCCACATGGTCAGGTTCTTCACAGCCAATACCCCACTTCTGGTACCAAATTACTATATTAGTCACTTTTCTGTTGCTGTGATAAAACACCATGACCAAGGAACTTAATAAAAGGAAGAGTTTATTTGAGCTTACGATTGACGGTTCCAGGGAATTAGAGTCCATTGTGGTGGGAGGCATGGCGGCTGGATCTGGAACAGCAAGCCGAGGGTCACATCTCGCAAAGAGCACAAGAAGCAGAGAGAGAGAGAGCAACTGTAGACCACGAGGCTTGTTAAACTCACTGCCCCCAGTGACATACTTCCTGTAGCACGGCCACACCTTCTAAGACCTCCAAAAACAGTGCCACCAACTGGAGACAAATGTCTGAATACTTAGAGCCTATGGGGGACACTCATTCAAACCACCACACAAGGCAAGTACTCTCTCCAGCACCTCTGACTGCAGTTTCTCCTTGGCAAAACTGAACTTACTGGTTCTAAGTATTACAATGAACAGTCCCTGGAAACTGGAAGACAGAAATCTAAACTCCTAAAGGCACCTAGTCAGGGGCAGTCTTGGTCAGCAGGCTCTGGGACCAGTGCAGTGGGAGTGCCTGACAGCTGGCTCTACTTTCTGGGGGAGTTCCTCTTCCTGAAAGCTGATGGAAATAAAGCCCAGATCCTCCTATCCCAGGATACGGGGTGTTTGGCTGGTCACTTCCCATATCACCCTACAGGACTTGTTTAGATGGCTCCAGGGAGACCAGCAGAAGAAAATGAACTCTTGGAGTTTTAGAGGTGACAAAGAAGATCTCAGCTACATCCCAACCACAGAGGACCCAACAGTCTATAGTCCTATCCAGACTCCTAATTCTCCATCTCCAGTCCTTACCCAATCCTGGCTTTGCTGGAGGTCAGATAGCTGAGTGCTATCAACGGAAAACAGCCCCAGGATTCTAGAACTTTGGGCTGCAAGAGTCCCTTGGAAGCCACTTCATGTAAAGCCCTCTCAGCACAGCTCGTCTCTCACTGTCACTGCAGCGGCCAGGAACACACAGAGCAGCACCATGGGGGGATGGCTCAGGCCGAAAGCTTTAGAGTATTTGATATCTATCTAGGCCTGGATTTGCCAAACAATCTCTAGGGGACCTTGAGCCTGTCACTTTGCTCAAGGTTGAACAAGATGATCAAGGTCTCTTATAGCTCTAAAATTCCAATTGTCTGAGTCTTTTGTGCACATAACAAGTTAGGTATTAACTTTCTGTCAAAGACACTCCTCTCTTCACAACCCCTGGGCCTTCAGAAGCTGAGCCATAAGTAATTCACCACTCCTGTCCTGCTACTTTTATCTGCACACTTTACAAGGAAATTTCCCCACTGCCAGCCCCATGTGGTGGGAACTGGCTGTGGACTGGCTCTCTGCTGAGCTGTACGTAGAACTACCTGGGTGCCAGCGCCCTCCCTCTCCAGTGCCAGATCTGCAAGGTGGCTGCAGCTGCTGTGTTGTTCTGTGCTTCCCAGACTTTCTCAGTTCACTGGAGACCTGGACTCCAGCACATTCTGAGAGGCCTTAACTTCCCGGTCTCTCCTGTCCTCAGGTGAGGTCTCCAGCAGCTCTGAACCGCCCCCCCCCCCCCCCCCCCCCNGTTCCCTGGCCCCTTTTTTTTTTTTTTTATTTGTTTATTTATTAATTTTAATTTAATTTTCCTTTTCTTTTCTGTCTTATGTGTAATAAATGTTTACTGTCTGCAATGCAAGGTGTTGGTGCACCCGTGTCGTGCAATGGCCGCGGAGGTCAAGAAGATGGGTCTCAGATTCACCTGGGAAACATGGAGTTCTCCTGGAAATTGAGTTTCAGATGGTTCTTCTCGGCCCCGCCATGTGGGTGCTGGGGATCGAACCCAGGGTCCTCTGCAAGAGCGGTCGGGCTCTTGTAAATAAACCACCGCTAGGCCCCATATCTCTCCAGCCTGTTCTGGCTCTTCTCTCTATCCAATATGATTAGTTTTGTCCCTGTCCTATGAAGTTGAAACATAAGGTCGAATCATAGCAACTCCGCCGCATGATGCTACCAAATGCTCGTGAAAATTTGAAGCCCTGCAGGAGGTGGGGCAGGAGGAGACCAGGAGTTCAAGATCATTCTCGCTATAGATTATTGAATTTAAGGCTTGGTCCCTGGGCAACATGAGAACCTGCATTTGAAAAGAAAAAAAAAAAACCACAACACAACAAAAAAAACCCTCAGAATCTTATCAATGTGCATGTTTTTGTCAGTGGCTTTTCTTTCCTTCTTGTTTCACATGTTTTTCTGTGAGATTTATTTTTTGTTGTTGCATCAAGCAGGTCAAATATGCAAATTGTTTTATTGATTCTTGGGCCATGGAACAGATGGATGCAAAACCTGTGAATTAAGGTGGACCTTGCCCTTCAAACAGGCTCAGTGTACCTGAAAAACGATAAAGCAGCGAAGTTAACAATTGTAACTTCGTTTTAGATTGGCAATAAGAAGGGTGAGAGAATTGTAGGTACATGACTTGCCCTTTCTTTCCAGTCATAATTAGGAGAGGCATCGTGGAACTGGGGTCCTCCTGGGAGGTAGAGAAAGAAAGTCAGACGGACTGAAAGATTACAGTCACTGGGATGAAGGGGGAGACAGGAGAGGGAAGGTGGTATGGAGGACCTAGAGGCAGAATGAGGCTTCTTTGGGTAAAATTTAAAATCTAATATAATAAACAATAAATAATAATAAAAAACTTGGTATATATAGGCAGAGCTAGAGAATAGAGGGACAAATAAAATGGCTCATGTTGGTGTACAAGAGAAGTAGTCAGAGCTGCTCTGAAGAGGCTTGGGTTCAATTTCGCATCCAACCCCATATAAGTTGGCTAAATACCATCCATAACTCCAGTTTCAGGGGATCCGAACTGACGTCCCTCATTGCTGACCTGTTATCGTTAAAGGGCTATTGGCTAATTCTTAGGACACACAACGGTGCGATAACTGTACAAATGTGCAGGCAAAACATCATACACAGACAATAAAAATAAGTAAAATTGGGGGCTGGAGAGATGCCTAATCCTATCCTCGAGTAATCATGCGTGTATTAAGAGCTCGCCGACCGCTCTTACAGAGGAACCCGGGTTCGATCCCCAGCACTGCACAATTAGGCGGACCGATGAGAACGTCTCTGAGAGACTTGTCACCATTCCAGGTGAGAAAGTATCCAATTTTCGCCAGGGGTATCAGAAGAACACTCCCTCTCTCACACACACTCTTCTAGACTAATCTCCGCGAAAGGACAAATATTTGCTAAATAATGACACAGGTAGCCAACTAGACTTGTCATGGCAGACAGAAAAGCGTTCATAAAAAACAAAAACATACCAAGAATAAAATGTAAATGAAAATGTAAAAAGTTAAAAGAAAATAAATGAAAGATAAAAAAGCAGTAAAAATTCTATAGGGAGAAATAAAATGTTGCAAATCAGGTTAAAGTACGAATTCTTAATGTATTCCCCAGGTCAGTGCCATGTTGAAAAGAACAAAAAATAAATTTTTTTTTTTTTTTTTTTTTTTTTTTTTTTTTTTTTTAAATATTTTTAATTTCTGATTATGTGTATGAATGGTACATTAGGTCTTTGACAATGCAGTGTCTCGTCAGTCACCTGTGTCGTAGCAACTTGCCGAGTAGGCGGAGGTAGAAGAGCGATGGTGTCAGATTCCCCTCTGGAACTGGAGTTCTCAACTCTTGTAGAATTAATGTGATGTTTCCTACGATTGGAGAGATCTTAGCCGTCTATAGGTTGAGGATATAGATGTGTTATGTACCCCGGGGTACTCTTGCTTCTCGTTGTGTTAGGACGACTTCATTGGGGAAAATCATCTGAAATGCTATGCTTTCTCGCGTTCTTTTACTATTTAAGTAAATGAGAAGGCTGGTATCCCGAGAGCAGACAGTACGGCGCTTCTCTCATGTGAAAAGAGCTGGCTAATATGTAGAGAGTTTAGCCTATCTCGCCTCAAGCCCCACTAGACCCTGGGTGCAAATTCTCTAGATAAAAGATGCCTCTTTGTCTTATATATGAATTCCAAATAAATTACGGAGAGAATTGTAATGAACTGAGACTATATTCAAATGAGCCATAGAAATGAATTTCTTAGCGTGCGAAGTTTCCGTAATAATCTAGCTTTACAGAAGCACCATACCATTTCATCGTTTACTACTTACAAGCAAAAAGTTTAAGAAACACACCCGGTAGCCCAATGTCTTTAATGCACTGACTTGATACAGTCATTCTTGGAACCTAGCCATCTGCTAAAGGAACTCATATACGTGAATACTTTGGGGCGTGCCTTGGGAATCATGCTCCAATATATTTAATTTCCAGGACTGTCAACTGAATTGTAGTTAGCTTTCTCGAGGGCAGACCTTCACATGGCAGAGGGAACACGAACAAGGAACACCCACTTTAATCCCAAGTATTGTTGCACATCACTGTCACCGTTTGCCACTTTATTGTCAGTAGTGCCTTTGTGTTGACGTTTGGTAAGCTTGTGAACTTGCTCACCTACATCCTTATGATATGGCACTCCTGTAGCCACGGGCTAAATGGGACTCTTTGTAATGTTATTCATCTATGTATGCATCCTCGCCGCTATGTCCGTTCGGGAGTTGGTTTTTCTTTTCTTCTCTGGTGTATCCGATGTCCCCATGCTGTTTGCCTGCTAGTAATGGGGAATCTAGGATTCCTAACGGAGTTATTAGCTGGTTGACGAAACTCACGTGTAGACATCGTCATGGTGCTTATACTCTCTTCGCCTTCAGATATCCCTCATTTAGTACTTGTGCCTGCCTTGTATTTTTGTCTCTTAAAACATTTATTGTGGATCTGGTTATTAATTTTTCTATGATGGCTCATTAGATATGTAAGATCGTGTATAAGATAAAGTGGCTATTGACGCAACATATAAAGTGGTGAACAATGCTCAATGTTGATGTTTCTGTGCTTATGCGCGTGAAGGGGCACAGGCCCTGTGCAAATAAGTCGCGCTAAGATTTCCTGTAGAGAAAACAGCCGGAGCGGCCATGACTACTCATGGAGCAATGCTAATGAGTATTGCGAGCGATATCCTCTCCGGTATCTGGCGTATAAATTTCAAGACCTGGATATTATGGTGTGTATCGCATTTTCAGTGGAGAGACTTCAACTGTTGGAACATACAGGGGGATGAGATGAAACTGTCAAGGGAGGAAGTTTTGTGTGAATATGGGCCGGCGGCATTGAGGTAACGTCAGCAATGGGCTTCCCAGCGGAAGCGCGGTGGGGAGCTGGTACGCTGGAGGCACTTGGTTCCGAGGTGCTTTCCCCTGTTAAATATCGCAGCCTCCTTGGTTCCCTGACTGTCCTCAGCAATCACAGAACGCATCGCTTCTCTGGTAAGCCAAGGGGAACTTCTACCCGACACACAAGCGTCTCATCGACAAACGCTGAGGCACTTGGCACAGGCTGTTTTGAGCTTGATGGCCATTAGTAACACCATCTAGTGCGCCTCTCAGCGCAGCCTGCATGTCCTCATTCCCTCCGCTCTTGCACAGAGAGATCTCCTTCTATGTTGAAGTAAAGCCTCTGGCCTTCTGTTGAATGTTCACGTCAAAATTCTTTTTTTATATCCTGTCTACAACACTCCACTCATTCCTCCCTCTGCTCATGTGCGTCACATTTATTATCCATATTGTAATATTCTGAGGCAGGGGTTTGCCTATTAGGACTCAAGTTCTAGACTTGAACCCATGGCCGCACAAGATTGTCCATGTGAGGTCCTTTCTCGGAATTGTCTGTAGAGTATTTCTATAGTTGAGGAATATGATATGCTGAGCTTGGGATTGCAATAGAACAGCTGTTCAAATCGTATGAGACGGCTATGCATGCGGAGATATATTATTAGGGTGAGTCTGAAGAGAACGATAATTAACGTGTGTGTTCATGTCTGGATTAAAGAGTTGATTGTGAAGGAAGGTGCATCTTTACGTCCTGGAGTTCAAAGAAGTGGGGAAAAACCATTAATTTGATTTTCTCTCTTACTTTTTTCTTAAACAGAGAAGATTGCTTTTCGTGTAATTCACGAGCTCAGTAGCCCTGGTTTCACCGTATTGCCAGAAGTTATGTGCACGTTTGAGACAGCTCTTTCTTCACAGGTCAGTCCAGCTCGCCAGCGGGTGAGATGCATGGAGTTCGGACGATCAGGGAGTCCATGCTATAGCCGGAGGCTGAGTTATGAGTACCAGTCTTAAAGTTCAAAATTTTGCGGCACTTCCTCATGTTGTGTGGCATTTCTCTCCTTCCTTGTGTTAATCTCTCGACAGTGTGCCTAAAATGCTAGTTCTTTTATCGCCACAAGAGGATATTAGCCTCTCTCACTTGAGAATTTGAATATGAATATCTCTAAATCTTTATTTATCAAAAATAATATTTTAACTTTCCATTTGGTATAAAAATTTATTTGGACTATATTTAATTACTTATGATCCAGCCACAGAGACAAGTAGATTGTAACGAAAATAGAGATATATCTGTCTAATATATAGCCACTCCAACAATAACAACTTTGGCGACCCTGTATCTATGATAACTGGCGCGTCACAAGCATGAAAAAGTACCATCCTACATGTGTGGATTCTGTTTCCACTGTCTGACAAGAGGTTTACAATTATTGCAATGGTCTATATTTTGCCTCTCGAGATTTTGCTGATTAAAATTAATATATTAACTATGAGAAGAATTAAGCCATCGGCTCCTAGTGTCAAAGCATATAAGTCTCTTATATAACAAACCTTTTATTGGATGGTTTCTGTACGTAAATGAAGAGGATTCCCTTCATATTTTTATATATGATTCATGAAAATTGCATTATCTCCACTTTGGACGTGTCTTACGCTGTGGAATTGCTGGTTATGTTCAATGATGACATTTGAGAGACTAGTCATCATGGGCTAGCGTATGGAGTTATAGCGCCTCAGTCCAAGTGGTACACGACATTAGTGATATGAGGGTCACACCCACAAGTCGGACTAGACACTTGAAGTTTATTTTGCTGGAAACTCACTATCGGAAATGAGGGCAAGAATTACGTGGAGAGAAGGACTACCACAGATTGTCCTCTACGAGACCCTCAACAACAATTATGAGAAAACGCCACACATCCACCCAATACCGCCCAAACAGGATAAATATAGAGAAAAGTGTATAAGAGAATGCAAATGTTAAAGAAATCCACTCAGTATTGCTTGAGCCCCTTAATCACAACATTAAACATATTATGAGAGTGCGGCCTTGTATACAACCCCGGAGCTCTCAATTGATTGCGATAATTAATCTATGGGATAAGTTTTAGATTATCTATTCTAATGATAATTTTTGTTGAGTGGGGGTATTCCATTTCAAAGTGACAGGGTCTCCTCCTCCTTCATTATGGAGCCCCAGCTATCTACCATGTGAATGAACTACACTCTGTACGCGGCACTCAGAGTCTGGGCCTTTAACTCCAAAAGATCCGCCTGCCCCTCTAGAAAACAAAGGAAAGTGCCCAAAGAACATGGCTAGCAAATATAAAGTGGCCTCAAAATTGTCCTGCTCACCAAACTTGGATCGCCAGTAAAGAGCAAGCAGCGAGGAATGCGCATTGATATGATAAGCGATTTTTAAAGGTTCACACGTCTGCTGAGAGGGTGGAAAATCACCTGAGAGGAATCGTGTATTAGAAATTTCACATATCTGTGATTATTGAACTGAATAGCTTGTGTGTGTTAGCCATTTGCATTTCTGCATCCATGAATTGACTTCACCTTCGCAGTGGCTATGGAAGCAAGAAGACTCAAGCCAGTAGATCCATCTGTCCAATCTTTGATGTACCTTGACTGGCATTACTCTGACATCTCGGGCTTTACTGTCTACTCATATATATTATGTCTGACCTATGGCATACATGTGGTGTCAGAGGGACCAAACTTTGTAGACTAGATTCTCTCCTTCTACCTTTACATGGGTTCTGGGGGTATAACCAGGTCATCCAGCTAACATTTTTAGGTGTATAACATTTTAGTTATTAAGCTATCATGCCAGTTCTTAGGTACCATTTTGAGAGCTCACCATGTGCCTAAGCATTGTAAGAAACATATATATTATATATATATATATATATATATATTTAATATTTAAACATGAATCACTAAATAACAATTTGGTTCCTCTACTCTCTTTTGCGGTAGAGAGTACATTATTATGTCCATTTTAATGATAGGGAATACGAAACATGCAGTGTCCTTAAATGTCATTTTTTCTAGTTATTTTCCTATTGCTGGTGATAAAAAACTGACCAGCCGGGCGTGTGGGCACCTTTAATCCTAGCACTCAGGGAGGCAAAGGCAGGCAGATCTTTGTGAGTTCAAGGCCAGCCTGGTCTACAGAAGTGAGTTCCAGGACAGCTGAGGTCTACAGGAGAGACCCTGTCTCAAAAATGACAACAAACAAAAAACAACAAAAAAAACACTGGACCAAAACAAAATTGAGGAAGAAAGGATTTGTTCTGGCTTGAAAAACCCCCAAGTCATAATCCAACTCAAGGGAAGTCAGGGTAGAAACCTGGAGGCAGGAACTGAAGCAAAGACTGGTGGAGGAACCTGCTTACTGGCTTGCTACTCTGGCCTGTGCCAGCCTGCTTTTATACAACACGGACCTCTCTCAATGGGCTGGGCTCTCCCACATCACTCAACAATCAAGAAAATGCCTCACAGACTTACCCACCAGCAGTCAGATAGAGAAATTCCCCAAATTGAGGTTCTCTTTCCCAGGTGTAAGTTGACAGCTGAAGATAGCTAGCATATACTAGGCGACTTACCCCAAACTGCAGAGGTAAGCCTGAGCTCTTTGCTAGGTCCATTTGCCTTTATCTTATTTGTTCTCAGTAGATACTTGGTAGATACATTTTTTTTCCTAACATTTTATCACAAAGATCTGCAAACATTCAAAACAGTTGAATTTTAGAGCTACCCTGTCTCCTAGATTCTACAATTAATATTTTCCCGTCCTTGCTTTATCACATTTTAATCCAATTTTGACATATCTCAAAATAATGCCACCAATAGATCCCACTCCAAATCCATTAGGATATCTATTGTTAACTAGAATTTGATATTTGTTTACAGTTCTTTTTGTAAATATTTATGCTCCATCAAATGGACAGACAGATCTTATAGCACACTATCTGATAACAGCTGACAGACCCATAAACTTGTCAACTCAAACCTCTATGAACATGCAGGACTCAATGATTGCCCTAGAAAGTCCTCTCATACCTTTTCTCATACGTTTCTCATCTCTGTTCTCCAAGGGTAACCATTTGTTCTGGCTTTTTCTTTTTTAATTTTTTATTAATTTTATTTATTCTGTATGTGTATGATGTACTGTCTGCATGCAGGTTTGTGCACCTTGTGTCGCAATGTGCCTGCGCGGTAAGTGCGGTTCAGAAGAGGGTGTCAGATTCCCCGGAACTGGAGTTCTCCTGGAATTGGAGGTCAGTTCAGGGTTCTCGGCCGCCATGTGGGTGCTGGTGGATCGAACCCAGGTCCTCTGCAAGAGCGGTCGGTGCTCTTAACCGCTAGGCCATCTCTCCAGCCCTGTTCTGGCTTTTTCATCATAGATTAGTTTTGTCTGTCCTAGAAGTTAACATAAGTCGAATCATAGCACTCGGCATGATGCTACATGCTCGTAATTGAAGCCCTGAGGAGGTGGAGGCAGGAAGACCAGGAGTTCAAGATCATTCTCAGCTATATATTGAATTTAAGGCTGGTCTGGGCAACATGAGAACCTGCATTGAAAAGGAAAAAAAAAACCAACACAACAAAAACCCAGAATCTTATCAATGTGCATGTTTTTGTCAGTGGCTTCTTTCCTTCTTGTTTCACATGTTTCTGAGATTTATTTTTGTTGTTGCATCAGCAGTCAAATATGCAAATTGTTTATTGATTCTTGGGCATGGACAGATGGATGCACCTTTGAATTAAGTGGACCTTGCCTTCAACAGGCTCAGTGTCCTGAAACGATAAAGCAGCTGAGTTAACAGATTGTACTTCGTTTTAGATTGGCAATAGAAGGGTGAGAGAATGTAGGTACATACTTGCCTTTCTTCCAGTCATAATTAGGAGAGGCATCGTGGAACTGGGGTCTCTGGGAGGTAGAGAAAGAAAGTCAGACGGACTGAAAGATTACAGTCCACTGGGATGAAGGGGGAGACAGAGAAGGGAGGTGGTATGGGAGGAGCTAGAGGCAAGAATGAGGCTCTGGGCGGGGGGGGGAATCTCTGGAGCAAACTGTCTTAAGAGACATGCCAAAAAATCACAGTTGGACCGTGTTTGGGAAGTAACCCAAACTATTAAAATGTGGCACTTACAGGGGGAATTTACTAAATATTCAAGATCAGTGATTGTTTACTTGTAAGTTATTCTTTATTTGATAGTATGCATCAACCACACAAAATGTCTTTCAGTAGTAAAATTTCCTATATCTTTTTATACAGGGAATTCTAATTAAATTGGCACAGTCACAAACAATATAGACAGTTGCTTCCTTATCTTTAACCACTGCCTGTAACAGGTCAATGAACACACATTCAAACACGGGTAAGTCTTTTTCTTAGTTCTGAGACAGTGAAGAGGATTTCCCCCAGGTGTTTAAACACATGCACTTAACAAGCTATATAAATCTAAATAGAAAACCAGTCTTCAATAGGTTTTGAGGACATATTCTCTATCTTGGTGAAAAGTCGAGCATTGCTAATTAAGTCCAATAATCTCTATAAAGAGAAAGCAGTGATATTTATGGAATTGGAATCATTTTCTTAAAAAAAGAAGATATTCTTTAGGGGCTGGAGAGATGGCCTAGCGGTTAAGAGCGCCGACCGCTCTTGCAGAGGACCTGGGTTCGATCCCCAGCACCCACATGGCGGCCGAGAACCATCTGAAACTCCAATTCCAGGAGAACTCCAGTTCCAGGGGAATCTGACACCCTCTTCTGACCTCCGCGGCATTGCACGACACGGGTGCACAAACCTGCATGCAGACAGTACATTCATACACATACAGAAATAAATAAAATTAATAAAAAATTAAAAAAGAAAAAGCCAGAACAATGGTTACCCTTGGAGAACAGAGATGAGAAACGTATGAGAAAAGGTATGAGAGGACTTTCTAGGGCAATCATTGAGTCCTGCATGTTCATAGAGGTTTGAGTTGACAAGTTTATGGGTCTGTCAGCTGTTATCAGATAGTGTGCTATAAGATCTGTCTGTCCATTTGATGGAGCATAAATATTTACAAAAAGAACTGTAAACAAATATCAAATTCTAGTTAACAATAGATATCCTAATGGATTTGGAGTGGGATCTATTGGTGGCATTATTTTGAGATATGTCAAAAATTGGATTAAAATGTGATAAAGCAAGGACGGGAAAATATTAATTGTAGAATCTAGGAGACAGGGTAGCTCTAAAATTCAACTGTTTTGAATGTTTGCAGATCTTTGTGATAAAATGTTAGGAAAAAAAATGTATCTACCAAGTATCTACTGAGAACAAATAAGATAAAGGCAAATGGACCTAGCAAAGAGCTCAGGCTTACCTCTGCAGTTTGGGGTAAGTCGCCTAGTATATGCTAGCTATCTTCAGCTGTCAACTTGACACACCTGGGAAGAGGGAACCTCAATTTGGGAATTTCCTCTATCTGACTGCTGGGTGGGTAAGTCTGTGAGGCATTTTCTTGATTGTTGAGTGATGTGGGAGAGCCCAGCCCATTGAGAGAGGTCCTGTGTTGTATAAGAAGCAGGCTGAGCACAGGCCAGAGTAGCAAGCCAGTAAGCAGGTTCCTCCACAGTCTTTGCTTCAGTTCCTGCCTCCAGGTTTCTACCCTGACTTCCCTTGATGTTGGATTATGACTTGGGGGTTTTCAAGCCAGAACAAATCCTTTCTTCCTCAATTTTGTTTTGGTCAGTGTTTTTTTTTGTTGGTGTTTGTTTGTTGTCTTTTTGAGACAGGGTCTCCCTGTAGCCTCAGCTGTCCTGGAACTCACTCTGTAGACCAGGCTGGCCTTGAACTCACAAAGATCTGCCTGCCTTTGCCTCCTGAGTGCTAGGATTAAAGGCGTGCGCCACCACGCCCGGCTGGTCAGTGTTTTTATCACAGCAATGGAAAATAACTAGAAAAATGACATTTAAGGACACTGCATGTTTCGTATTCCCTATCATTAAAATGGACATAATAATAGTATCTACCGCAAAAGGAGTAGGAACCAAATGTTTATAGATATCATTTAATATAAATTATATATATATATATATATATATGTTCTTACAATGCTTAGGCACATGGTGAGCTCTCAAAATGGTACCTAAGAACTGGCATGATAGCTTAATAACTAAAAATGTTTATCACCTAAAATGTTAGCTGGATGACCTGGTTATACCCCCAGAACCCATGTAAAGGTAGAAGGAGAGAATCTAGTCTACAAAGTTGTCCTCTGACACCACATGTATGCCATAGCATATATATATATAGACAGTAAAGCCCAGAGATGTCAAGGTAAGCCAGTAAGCATGTGGACAGATGGATCTACTGGCTTGAGTCTATAGCTCTCCATAGCCACTGCGAAGGATGAAGTCAATTCATGGATGCAGAAATGCAAATGGCTAACACACACAAGCTATTCAGTTCAATAATCACAGATATGTGAAATAAACATATAGTATTTTTCACTTAGCAGCTTAATAAAAGCTATCAAGCTGGGCATGGTGGCACATGCCTTTAATCCTAGCACTTGGGAGGCAGAGGCAGGCGGATCTTTGTGAGTTCAAGGCCAGCCTGGGCTACAGAGTGAGTTCCAGGATAGCTGGGGCTATAGGGAGACCCTGTCTCTGAAAAGACCCCCCCTAAAAATTAAATAAATAAATAAAAACTATCAAGATTAATATCAATCAGGGCAGGGGAAAGGAGGACTCTCATATATGTTGGTAGGGGTACAAACTGATGTGATTTCTTTAAATTTTTTTTTAAGTAATTTATTTGTTTGGGGGTTTGGGTGGATGTGTCGTGGCAAGTGTGGAGGCTAGAGGACAATCTGTGGTAGTCCTTCTCTCCTTCTACCATATGAGTTCCAGCAAACTCAGGTCATCAGACTTGGTGGCAATCACAGCTACCTGCTGAGCCATCTCACCAGCCCCATGATTTCTGTTTGAACATCAGGAAGACCAAATGTTTTTTATTATAAAAATATGAAATGCTTCATGAATTTGTATATAATTCTTGCACAGGAGCCATGCTAATCTTCTCTGTATCATTTAAATTGAGCAAACATGCCATCAAAATGTGTACTGGCACAATTTTCTGGTAAGGGCAAGTTGGTGATGTATATGAAAATATTTATGTACATATTCTGTGATCAAATTATTTGTATTATTTAAAAATTATTTTACATTTATGTGTATGTGTGTACGTGAATGCCCACGGAGGCAAGAAGGTGACATCCATTCCCCTGGAGCTGGACTGACTGCTGGTTGAGCCACCAACATGGGGCTACAAACTAAACTCCAGTCATCTGCAGGAGAAACAAGTGCTCTAAACTGCTGAGCCATAAACTGCTAGCCCCTAACTGACTGGTTCAATTTGTAGGTCATCTATAGATATATTCACACAACAAACATGAACAATCTTTTGGGGCACTGTTTATAATAGCAAACCTATAAATATAAATGTGCATTACTAGGGAAATAGCTAAATTACAAATCAACTAGGCAGTTTTTAAAAGGAATGAGGGATGGGGCTGGAGAGATGGCCTAGCGGTTAAGAGCGCCGATCGCTCTTGCAGAGGACCCGGGTTCGGTCCCCAGCACCCACATGGCGGCCGAGAACCGTCTGAAACTCCAATTCCAGGAGAACTCCAGTTCCAGGGGAATCCGATACTCTCTTCTGACCTCCGCGGCGTTGCACGACACGGGTGCACAGACTTGCATGCAGACAGTACATTCATACCAGTATCCTCAATCCCAAACAGCCGAGCACACCTCCACCCAAGGCTATATATAACCAGCCAAGTTGTGTCCAGCAACCAGGAAGACGTTTCCTGGAAAGCCTCATCACAAAGGGACAGAGGGGAAGCTGAGGAGGTGGCAGGCCTTTGACAAAGGGCCAGCAAGGCTTGTCAGGAAGCCAGAGACCTCAGGAGAGCAACTTTCAACATTCCCAAATAGAAAGTAGCCCCAGAACCCGAAAGGGTGGGGACAGTTTAGCCAAGCTCATTGCCATGGCAACAGAACACCCACCTGCTCAAGAAAAGGGTTCCAGATCTAGTAAGCATGAGCAAAGGCAGCTGGAGTCAAAGTCCTACAGCTTCAGCGTCCTGCTAAGGCGAGCCTGCTCTCGGGTCCCTTCCCTTCTGATAGGGCCCCAGTGCACACACTCATTTCCCACAGTTCCTTCTCCATAGGGCCATTCTCACAGCCTCCTCAGCCACAGACATGTCAGAGACACCAAGAGGCAAATTCAACCTATGCAAACAGCCCCAAAGCATTGGTGAGAAGGGGGAAGGGCCCCAGTTCTATTGGCGGGGGGCACCTGAGGGCAGGAACTCCTAACCAGGAGAGGACCTCCCCTCACAAACTAAGGCCGCCACCGACAGACACACGTCATGTTGGCTAAATGACCAGGCAGAATGAGTACAGCTTAAAAAACAAATTTGCTGTCTTCCCTCCCCACCTCCCCTCACCTCTAGCTCATTTTGGCAGCACTGTTCCAACTAATCAGTGGGACACATGTGCCTGGCGACAGGGTGATACCCCCACAACAAAGCCCCACGTCCCACAGGCCTTATCTCATGCTGAAGTGGGACCCACTCCCTGGGTCATGCTGGGTACCAACCTGCGTGCCTCCAACGCGGGGAAGGGCGGGGGCACCTGACCCTGCCACCTCCCCTTCCATTGGCGAGACAACTGGCATGACAGGTTCTCAGGGCGGGGCGTCGGCGCTCTCTCCCAGAGGCCTGGGGCAGGCTGCCCTCCTTCCCACACACCCCCGTCCCAGCAGGAAAGGTGAGGTGAGCAGCCAGTTACAGAGGGCAGCCTACACTACTAATCCCCCTAGCCTGACGTTCGCCCACTCCCCCATCGTCTGTCCCAAGAGGAGGGGGCCCGGGAAGCGGGGTCTCCATTGTTTTGCCAGCTGTCTAGCAGCTGCTCCTTTGAGAGGAGCCCGCTGTCGGCCTGGCAGTGAAAGGGTGAAGGCCGCTGGGACGGATAAAGGACTCGGTGGAGGTGCTCGCCCTCCCGGTGGCCATCCTCAGTACCTCGTCCGATCGCTCCATCTGGGGGGGTCTCGGGCCTGGCCCTGGGAGCCCCCCCAGTCCCGAGGCTGCAGCCCCCATCCCGCCGCTCTCGGCCACCTGGGCTCCTCCAAGCCTTCCGTCCTCCCCAGCCGAAGACCATCCTACCCCGCCCCCAGCGCCCCAGGCTGGCCAGCCCGCGCCCGCGCCTGCCCGCCCCGCAGCTCCGGGTCGGCCCCCACCCCGGCTGTCCACCCCAGCGGCGCCGCCAGAGACAGAGCCTGAGTCCGGGCCGCCGCTTCCTTGCCGGGGGACGGGGGAGGAGGAGGCGCCCGCGGCCCCGCCGCCCGGCCGGCCAGCCGCCCGCCCCGAGCCCGCCCCGAGCCCGCCCCGCCGCCCCACCGGGTCCGGCTCGCCACCGCGGGGCCGTCCGGCACTCACCGGCCGCCGGAGGCCCGCCCGGCAGGCAGCAGGAGCGGAGGACGCGGCATCCAAGCGGCCCTGGCAGGGTCCCGGTGGAGCGCTGCGCGGCGCAGCGCAGCGCCGCCCCCCGCGCCCGCGCGAGGCGAACCAAAAGGGCTCTCCCTGCTGGACGCTCCCGGGATAGGCGCTCGCCGGCCAGTTGCGCCCAGGCGCGCAGCCAGAGCCGGGCCATGCGGGTGCCCGGCGCTGCCCCGCACTGTCCAGAGGGGGCCCCGAAGCCCGCCGGAGGTCGGGTCGGCACCGGCCACTGGAAGCTGTGGGGCAGATCTGGAAGGTGCTGAGTGGCACTGCCCAGGGCGGACACCAGAGGGTCCCACTGAATGTTTTGAACTTCTACTCAAGGCAGGCACTGGATATTTCTGGCCTTGGTCAGGATAGTGGTGTTCAGAGCAGTAACTGGGTTTTGCTGGCTATCTCTTCCCAGAGTGACTCTCCAGAGGCACACGCAGGTCCCTGTGGGGAATGGTGCCAACTGGCTCAGTCCAAACAGGTACTGTCTGCCATGCCCAAGGGGGCACTTCCAGAATATACACCCCAGGGTGGAAACGGGCCTCTGCTGGCTTGGTCTGAGAGGCTTGCCCAGCACCCACAAAGCCTAAGTCCAACCCCCAGCATGAGGTGGAGAATGGCTCAAATTCAAATACCAATGCTAAACTCTGGCGAGGATGTGGAGCAACCTGAATTCCCGTTCATTGGTGGTAGGAGTACAAAATGGCACAGCTGCTGGGAAAATTGTTTCTTACAAGACAAAACAACTTCTTGGTATTTGCCCAAATGAAATGAAAACATG
Source organism: Rhizomys pruinosus (assembly GCA_009823505.1). Lineage (NCBI taxonomy): Eukaryota > Metazoa > Chordata > Mammalia > Rodentia > Spalacidae > Rhizomys > Rhizomys pruinosus. Next base: position 1,211,455 of record VZQC01006579.1, read on the forward strand.
TCCACACAAAACCTGTTGTATGGGGGCTGGAGAGATGGCTCAGCGGTTAAGAGCCCCGACTGCTCTTGCAGAGGACCTGGTTCGACTATCCCCAGCCCCACATGGCGGCTGAGAAATGTCTTTAGCTCCACTTCCAGGGGGAACCGACGCCCTCTTCGACCTCAGGGCATTGCACGACACAGGTGCACCAACCTAATGCAGACAGTACACTCATACACATAAAAAATAATTTAAAAATAATTAAAAAACCTGTGTATGACTTTATTTATGTGTATGCTGTACTGTCTGCATGTAGGTTTGTGCACCCGTGTCTGCAATGCCTCAGAGGTCTGAGAGAGGTGTTGTATTCCCCTGGAACTGGAATTCTGGAATTGGAGTTACGGACAGTTCTCAGCCCCATGTGGGTGTGGGGATCAAACCCGTGTCTCCTGCAAGAGCAGTCGGGTGCTCTTAACCGCTAGGCCATCTCTCCGCCCCTGTGTATGACTTTATAACAGCTTCATTCATAATTGCTAAAACTTGGAAGCAATGAAGATGATCTTCAGCAAGTGAAGGGATTGTAAGGTGTGGGACATCTAGACAATGAAATTTTATTCAATCACAAAAAGGAATAAGGTGCCCAAGCCATGAAAAGATATGGAGAATCCTTCAATGCACACTTAAGGTTAAAGAAGCCAACCGGAAAAAGTGACTCCAATTATATGGTGTTGTGGAAAAGGCAAAATAGTGAGGTTCCTATGGGTATGATGAAAAGATTAGTGGTGCGGTGGGCTAGAGTGGAGGGAGGGATGGACAGGCACAGCATGGAGAATCTCTCAGGGTGGTAAAACTATCTTGTAGGGCCCTACAATGGTGAATACATGTCATTATGCACTTGTCAAAATCCACAGATTTTATATCACCAGAGTGAGCCTCGCTGGGTATGGTGACACATGTCTGTAATACCACTTGGTGGGTGAAGGCAGGAGGCAAGTTCTAGGCCAGGCTGGGTACATAAGACTCTGTCAAAAAAAAAAAATGAACCTCATATATGCATAGACCAAGTAATTGTGGTGTGCCAATGTACGCTGAATGATTGTTAACAACGTCTGTTGTGTGATGTTGTTGGGAGGAGGGTGGAGGGCAAGGGACATATAAGAACTCTCTGTACTTTCCATTCAATTTTGCTGTGAACATTAAACTACTTTTAAAAAAAAAAGCTCTAGGCTGGGGGCTGGAGAGATTGCCTAGCGGTTAAGAGCACCGACGCTCTTGCAGAGGACCCGGTTCGATCCCACACCCCACATGGCGGTGAGAACCGTCTGTAAATCACCATTCAGGAGAACTCCCGTTCCAGGGGAATCCGAGACCTCTTCTGACCTCCGTGGCATTGCACGAACGCGTGCACAGACCTGCATAGCAGACCATACATTCCTACACATACAAAAATAAATAATAATAATAAATAATAAAAAAAAAAATGCAAAAAAAATTAGCCGGGCTTGGTGGCGCATGCCTTTAATCCTAGCACTTGGGAGGCCGAGGCAGGCAGATCTTTGTGAGTTTCAAGGCCAGCCTGGTCTACAGAGTGAGTTCCAGGACAGCTGGGGCTGAAGGGAGACGCTGTCTCAAAAGACCAAAAAAAAAAAAAAAATGCTTAGGCGGGGCATGGTGGCGCACGCCTTTAATCCTAGCACTCGGGAGAGACAGAGGGCAGGCAGATCTCTGTGAGTTCAGGCCGGCCTGTGTCTACAAAGCAAGTCCAGGCAGCTGGGCTAACAGGGAGACCCTATCTCAAAAAAGCAAAAAAATGCTTTATTAATTTAAAAATTTTTTTTTCAGGGTGGTGGTGCACCACTTTAATCCCAACAACCTTGGGGGGCAGAGGCAGGCAAATCTCTGGGAGTTCAAGGCCAGCCTAGTCTAGAGTGAGTTTCTGGCCACCAGGGCTACAGGGAGACCCTGCTTCAAAATAAAAAAAAAAAAAAAAGATGGGGCTGGAGAGGTGGCCTAGCGGTTAAGAGCACTGACCGCTCTTACTAGAGGACCTGGTTTCGATCCCAGCACCCACTTGGCGGCTAAGAACCGTCTGTAACTCCAATTCCAGGGAACTCCAGTCCAGGGAACCCGAGACCCTTTCTGAACTCCGGGCTTGCAACCACGGGTACACAGACCTGCATGCAGACACAGTACATTCATACACCTACAGAAATAAAAAAATAAAAATTAATAAAAGAGGAGAGAAATAATTAGACACACAATGAATAGTTTCAGTCTTTAGTATATTCCATTATTTATTTATCATCTTCCCCAAACTCAGTCATGGAAGTACAGAGAGGTCTGTTATTTGCATGTAACATACAAGGTCCCCAAGGCCACAAAACCTTGTTCTTCCAACACTATGACAATGAAAAGAGTAGGCACATGAGCAGCTTACATGGATGAGTCCACACTGGGTTTCCAGGGAGCACACAGTCCCTGAGAGCTCCTCTTACCTAGACCAGGAACTAGTTTCAGATGCCAGACAACACTGAAATGCTAGGGCAATACTACATTGTCCCAGTGACTAGTTTTTGACACTTGCCTTGAGTCTCTGACTTCCCAAAGGCCAGAATAATCCTTGTGCTGGCTCTAAAATTACAAATAAAAAAAAAAAAAAAAAAAAAAAAAAAATGTGTAAAAGGGGGGCTGGAGAGATGGCCTAGCGGTTAAGAGCACCGACTGCTCTTGCAGAGGACATGGGTTCCATCCCCAGCACCCACATGGCGGCTGAGAACCGTCTTCAACTCCAGTTCCAGGTGAATCCGACGCCCTCTTCTGACCTCCGCGGCATTGCACGACACGGGTGCACAGACCTACATGCAGACAGTACATTCATACACATACAAAAAAAAAGTGTAAAAGGGCACTGGGTGTGGTGGTGCAGTCCTTTAATCCCAGCACTTGGGAGGCAGAGGCAGGTGGATCTCTGTGAGTTCAAGGCCAGTCTGGTCTACATAGTGAGTTCCAGGACAGCTGGGACTACAGGGAGACCCTGTTTCAAAAAGAATAAATAAATAAATGAATAAATAAATAAATAAATGTATGAAAAGGGTTTTGCCACGGTCAGTTTAAGGCTTGTCTTCTTGAAAAAACTTTCAGTGACTTGGGGGACCTGGTTAAGAGACCTCGCTGGTGTTTTGTGGCTTTAGGACAGGCATAAATGGGTCATCCTGCAGCTGGCAAAGCAGAAACCCCAGGAAATGAAAACTACTACAGCAATAGCGCCCCCAAACAAGGACGCCCAGCCTTGGCTGCAGTGGGTGGATCCTTGGGTCGGTTCCCAACCCCCACGCCAGACCACACTCATAAATAAATACAAAGGAAATGCTTTCCCGAGGGGGCCGGGCTCTCTCCTTTGGCCTCTGACCTCCCCGAGCGCCGGTTCCCTCTCCCCAGGCCCCTCTGCGCAGGCCGGCAGCGGGACAGCGCAACGCCGGGCGGGGTCGAGCAGCCTGACCCGGCCGCCTGCGCGCGCGCGTTCCGCGGAGCTCCGCAGCGCCGCGTGACTCATGGCCGGTCACCCCGGGCTGATCTGGCTCCAGGTGTGCTCGCCGCTCGCCGTGCGTTAGCCGGCAGCCCGGAGCCCCGCAAGCCTCGGCGTCCCTGTGCGGCCCAGCCCATTCAGCCGCAGCCTCTGCCCCGCAGCGCCTCCCGCGGCGACGCGGGCTCCCTTGGCCGGTAGAAAGCCGCGGGTCCCAGGACAAGGCGGGAGAATGCCTGGGGCCCAGCCGGTTCCCCGCAGTATTTCCCACTGTCAGCTCGGCCTCCGGCGCAGCCTGGCCGCAACCAGCTCTGCCAGTTTTCCGCATGGCACCGGGTGCCTTCTGTGTGACCTTGAGCAAGTCGCTTCTCCTCCCCAGCCTCAGTTCTTCCAACTGTAAAATCTTCATGGGCCTGACAGTGAATTTGGCCTCAAGCCTCTGCCTCATAGGAATTCTGCTCTACCGCAAACTACAGGTTCAAATCCGACATCATCGAAAACCAAAGAATTAAAAAAAAATCTCTAGTCAGTGATGATGAAGTACCTGGCAAAGAGAACCGGCCTTCAGCCAGGTAAAACTATCAGTCCACAACTTGAAGCTGCTGTGTCGCTAAACTGAAATGTCAAGGGAATGTGGATTATTTACAGGCCACACAATTCCTACCTCTACAAAGGGCACAGTGGGAGAACTGGAAACTTACCCCATACCCTGCCCCTCTACCTCCTAAGTCCACCCCTCAGCATCCTCTAATTCTGGCTACCCCAGAAAATGTTAAAAGTACCTCAGTAAAGCTGGGTCAAAGGAGAGAAAATGGTGACTACAGATCTTAAAGCACCCAGGGCCTAACCCAAAGCAAAACTTTAAAACTTCATCCAGCTAGTCCTGAGTTATGTTGGAAACCTGTCAATCAAGGTACACTTGGCGGATCCCCAGACCCTCAGCTTTTCCTCCATACAAAAACCCACTCACTTGGATATTCTGTGTCCAGTCTGTGGTGCCCACTCCAGGGGAGGGTGTCTGGCTGAGAACAGATCTGTGTGTTGAAGGAGCAAGAACAGAGCTGTGGCTCTGGAATCCTTTGACAAACCAAGTCAGGATGAAGACTTCCGGAGTCCCAACAACTCCCTGCTCCGCCCTAGCAGGGTGGATTCTGCTTTCGCAAAAGCCCAGTTCTGCCCCACCCAGTTCACCTTCAGGTACCTGCTTCTGGGGAACCCTTAAGAGTTCTCAGGCTCAACCTTTGAAGACACATGCCACTGTCCGTGAGCAGCCTCTAGCAGAGCCATTGAAGGGGATCTGGGCAACAAGGCCAGACTGTCAGGAAGGCTACCTCCAAGTCGGGGCTTCTACGGAGGAAGCCTTTAGACACACTACCTGCATCTGAGCCAGACCAGGAGCAAGCAAACAAACTAGACAGAGGTGCCAGGTAGCCATCCGTAATCAACTATCCAAAGTTCAGGCTTCCAAAGGAAGTGAGCACAGCCTGTGACCTTTCCTATCCACTCCCTTCTCCTCTGCCTACAACCCTTCCTCAGTTTCCTAAGCCCCCACAAGACAGCTCACCCCACAGCCATTGTCTTCCTGGAATGGAGGCCCTACTCCCAGTATCCTCAATCCCAAACAGCCGAGCACACCTCCACCCAAGGCTATATATAACCAGCCAAGTTGTGTCCAGCAACCAGGAAGACGTTTCCTGGAAAGCCTCATCACAAAGGGACAGAGGGGAAGCTGAGGAGGTGGCAGGCCTTTGACAAAGGGCCAGCAAGGCTTGTCAGGAAGCCAGAGACCTCAGGAGAGCAACTTTCAACATCCCCAAATAGAAAGTAGCCCCAGAACCAGAAAGGGTGGGGACAGTTTAGCCAAGCTCATTGCCATGGCAACAGAACACCCACCTGCTCAAGAAAAGGGTTCCAGATCTAGTAAGCATGAGCAAAGGCAGCTGGAGTCAAAGTCCTACAGCTTCAGCGTCCTGCTAAGGCGAGCCTGCTCTCGGGTCCCTTCCCTTCTGATAGGGCCCCAGTGCACACACTCATTTCCCACAGTTCCTTCTCCATAGGGCCATTCTCACAGCCTCCTCAGCCACAGACATGTCAGAGACACCAAGAGGCAAATTCAACCTATGCAAACAGCCCCAAAGCATTGGTGAGAAGGGGGAAGGGCCCCAGTTCTATTGGCGGGGGGCACCTGAGGGCAGGAACTCCTAACCAGGAGAGGACCTCCCCTCACAAACTAAGGCCGCCACCGACAGACACACGTCATGTTGGCTAAATGACCAGGCAGAATGAGTACAGCTTAAAAAACAAATTTGCTGTCTTCCCTCCCCACCTCCCCTCACCTCTAGCTCATTTTGGCAGCACTGTTCCAACTAATCAGTGGGACACATGTGCCTGGCGACAGGGTGATACCCCCACAACAAAGCCCCACGTCCCACAGGCCTTATCTCATGCTGAAGTGGGACCCACTCCCTGGGTCATGCTGGGTACCAACCTGCGTGCCTCCAACGCGGGGAAGGGCGGGGGCACCTGACCCTGCCACCTCCCCTTCCATTGGACATAGACAACTGGCATGACAGGTTCTCAGGGCGGGGCGTCGGCGCTCTCTCCCAGAGGCCTGGGGCAGGCTGCCCTACCTTCCCACACACCCCAGTCCCAGCAGGGAAAGGTGAGGTGAGCAGCCAGTTACAGAGGGCAGCCTACACTACTAATCCCCCTAGCCTGACGTTCGCCCACTCCCCCATCGTCTGTCCCAAGAGGAGGGGGCCCGGGAAGCGGGGTCTCCATTGTTTTGCCAGCTGTCTAGCAGCTGCTCCTTTGAGAGGAGCCCGCTGTCGGCCTGGCAGTGAAAGGGTGAAGGCCGCTGGGACGGATAAAGGACTCGGTGGAGGTGCTCGCCCTCCCGGTGGCCATCCTCAGTACCTCGTCCGATCGCTCCATCTGGGGGGGTCTCGGGCCTGGCCCTGGGAGCCCCCCCAGTCCCGAGGCTGCAGCCCCCATCCCGCCGCTCTCGGCCACCTGGGCTCCTCCAAGCCTTCCGTCCTCCCCAGCCGAAGACCATCCTACCCCGCCCCCAGCGCCCCAGGCTGGCCAGCCCGCGCCCGCGCCTGCCCGCCCCGCAGCTCCGGGTCGGCCCCCACCCCGGCTGTCCACCCCGCGGCGCCGCCAGAGACAGAGCCTGGAGTCCGGGCCGCCGCTTCCTTGCAGGGGACGGGGGAGGAGGAGGCGCCCGCGGGCCCCGCCGCCCGGCCGGCCAGCCGCCCGCCCCGAGCCCGCCCCGAGCCCGCCCCGCCGCCCCACCGGGTCCGGCTCGCCACCGCGGGGCCGTCCGGCACTCACCGGCCGCCGGAGCCCGCCCGGCAGGCAGCAGGAGCGGAGACGCGGCATCCAGCGGCCCTGGCAGGGTCCCGGCTGGAGCGCTGCGCGGCGCAGCGCAGCGCCGCCCCCCGCGCCCGCGCGAGGCGAACCAAAAGGGCTCTCCCTGCTGGACGCTCCCGGGATAGGCGCTCGCCGGCCAGTTGCGCCCAGGCGCGCAGCCAGAGCCGGGCCATGCGGGTGCCCGGCGCTGCCCCGCACTGTCCAGAGGGGGCCCCGAAGCCCGCCGGAGGTCGGGTCGGCACCGGCCACTGGAAGCTGTGGGGCAGATCTGGAAGGTGCTGAGTGGCACTGCCCAGGGCGGACACCAGAGGGTCCCACTGAATGTTTTGAACTTCTACTCAAGGCAGGCACTGGATATTTCTGGCCTTGGTCAGGATAGTGGTGTTCAGAGCAGTAACTGGGTTTTGCTGGCTATCTCTTCCCAGAGTGACTCTCCAGAGGCACACGCAGGTCCCTGTGGGATGGTGCCAACTGGCTCAGTCCAAACAGGTACTGTCTGCCATGCCCAAGGGGGCACTTCCAGAATATACACCCCAGGGTGGAAACGGGCCTCTGCTGGCTTGGTCTGAGAGGCTTGCCCAGCACCCACAAAGCCTAAGTCCAACCCCCAGCATGAGGTGGAGAATGGCTCAAATTCAAATACCAATGCTAAACTCTGGCGAGGATGTGGAGCAACCTGAATTCCCGTTCATTGGTGGTAGGAGTACAAAATGGCACAGCTGCTGGGAAAATTGTTTCTTACAAGACAAAACAACTTCTTGGTATTTGCCCAAATGAAATGAAAACATGTCCACACAAAAACCTGTGTATGGGGGCTGGAGAGATGGCTCAGCGGTTAAGAGCACCGACTGCTCTTGCAGAGGACCTGGGTTCGATTCCCCAGCACCCACATGGCGGCTGAGAACTGTCTTTAGCTCCACTTCCAGGGGAATCCGACGCCCTCTTCTGACCTCCAGGGCATTGCACGACACGGTGCACCAACCTACATGCAGACAGTACACTCATACACATAAAAAATAATTTAAAAATTAATTAAAAACCTGTGTATGACTTTATTTATGTGTATGAATGTACTGTCTGCATGTAGGTTTGTGCACCCGTGTCGTGCAATGCCTCAGAGGTCTGAAGAGAGTGTTGGATTCCCCTGGAACTGGAATTCTGGAATTGGAGTTACGGACAGTTCTCAGCCGCCATGTGGGTGCTGGGGATCAAACCCGTGTCCTCTGCAAGAGCAGTCGGGTGCTCTTAACCGCTAGGCCATCTCTCCAGCCCCTGTGTATGACTTTATAACAGCTTCATTCATAATTGCTAAAACTTGGAAGCAATGAAGATGATCTTCAGCAAGTGAAGGGATTGTAAGGTGTGGGACATCTAGACAATGAAATTTTATTCAATCACAAAAAGGAATAAGGTGCCCAAGCCATGAAAAGATATGGAGAATCCTTCAATGCACACTTAAGGTTAAAGAAGCCAACCGGAAAAAGTGACTCCAATTATATGGTGTTGTGGAAAAGGCAAAATAGTGAGGTTCCTATGGGTATGATGAAAAGATTAGTGGTGCGGTGGGCTAGAGTGGAGGGAGGGATGGACAGGCACAGCATGGAGAATCTCTCAGGGTGGTAAAACTATCTTGTAGGGCCCTACAATGGTGAATACATGTCATTATGCACTTGTCAAAATCCACAGATTATATATCACCAGAGTGAGCCTCAGCTGGGTATGGTGACACATGTCTGTAATACCACTTGGTGGGTGAAGGCAGGAGGCAAGTTCTAGGCCAGCCTGGGTACATAAGACTCTGTCAAAAAAAAAAATGAACCTCATATATGCTATAGACCAAGTAATTGTGGTGTGCCAATGTACGCTGAATGATTGTTAACAACGTCTGTTGTGTGATGTTGTTGGGAGGAGGGTGGAGGGCAAGGGACATATAAGAACTCTCTGTACTTTCCATTCAATTTTGCTGTGAACATTAAACTACTTTTAAAAATGCTTAGGCTGGGGCTGGAGAGATGGCCTAGCGGTTAAGAGCACCGACGCTCTTGCAGAGGACCCGGGTTCGATCCCCAGCACCCACATGGCGGCTGAGAACCGTCTGTAACTCCAATTCCAGGAGAACTCCAGTTCCAGGGGAATCCGAGACCCTCTTCTGACCTCCGTGGCATTGCACGACACGGGTGCACAGACCTGCATGCAGACAATACATTCATACACATACAAAAAATAAATAAATAAATAATAATAATAAAAAGGATGTACCTAGTAAAGTATCTTAATAAGGAAAGGCCAATATTGTTTCTGACCTATGAGCCTTATGTACCAAACTAAATTGGATTCAAACAATTTGGGAATGAAAAGCCCTTAAAAGCAACTTTTATGATAAAACAGGGTAGTCACATATTATACAACCCAAANCTGGGGCTGAAGGGAGACGCTGTCTTGAAAAGACCAAAAAAAAAAAAAAAAATGCTTAGGCGGGGCATGGTGGCGCACGCCTTTAATCCTAGCACTCGGGAGACAGAGGCAGGCAGATCTCTGTGAGTTCAAGGCCAGCCTGGTCTACAAAGCAAGCTCCAGGCCAGCTGGGGCTACAGGGAGACCCTATCTCAAAAAGACCAAAAAAATGCTTTATTAATTTAAAAATGTGAATTGAACTGAGGGTGGTGGTGCACACCTTTAATCCCAACACTTGGGGGGCAGAGGCAGGCAAATCTCTGGGAGTTCAAGGCCAGCCTAGTCTAGAGTGAGTTTCTGGCCAGCCAGGGCTACAGGGAGACCCTGTCTCATAAATTCTAAAAAAAAAAAAAAGATGGGGCTGGAGAGGTGGCCTAGCGGTTAAGAGCACTGACCGCTCTTACAGAGGACCTGGGTTCGATCCCCAGCACCCACTTGGCGGCTAAGAACCGTCTGTAACTCCAATTCCAGGAGAACTCCAGTTCCAGGGGAATCCGAGACCCTCTTCTGAACTCCGCGGCGTTGCACGACACGGGTACACAGACCTGCATGCAGACAGTACATTCATACACATACAGAAATAAATAAAATTAATAAAAGAGAGAGAGAGAGAGAAATGAATTAGCACACAATGAATAGTATTCAGTCTTTAGTAAATATTCCATTATTTATTTATCATCTTCCCCAAACTCAGTCATGGAAGTACAGAGAGGTCTGTTATTTGCATGTAACATACAAGGTCCCCAAGGCCACAAAACCTTGTTCTTCCAACACTATGACAATGAAAAGAGTAGGCACATGAGCAGCTTACATGGATGAGTCCACACTGGGTTTCCAGGGAGCACACAGTCCCTGAGAGCTCCTCTTACCTAGACCAGGAACTAGTTTCAGATGCCAGACAACACTGAAATGCTAGGGCAATACTACATTGTCCCAGTGACTAGTTTTTGACACTTGCCTTGAGTCTCTGACTTCCCAAAGGCCAGAATAATCCTTGTGCTGGCTCTAAAATTACAAATAAAGGGGCTGGAGAGATAGCCTAGCGGTTAAGAGCACCGACTGCTCTTGCAGAGGACCAGGGTTCGATCCCCAGCACCCACATGGCAGGCGAGAACCGTCTGAAACTCCAATTCCAAGGAGAACTCCAGTTCCAGTGGAATCCGACACCCTCTTCTGCCCTCCGCGGCATTGCGCGACATGGGTGCACACACCTGCATGCAGACAGTACATTCATACACATACCGAAATAAATTAAAAAAAAACCCTACATGCAGACAGTACATTCATACACATACAAAAATAAATAAAATTTTAAAATTTTAAAAATAAAATAAAAATTACAAATAAAAAGTAAAAGTAAGGGGCTAGAGAGATGGTTCAGCGGTTAAGAGCACTGGCTGATTTTACAGAGGGCCCAGGTTCAATTCCCAGCACCCACATGGCGGCTAACAACTGTCCTAACTCCAGTTTCAGGGATCTAGAGCCTGCTTCTGACCTCTGTGGGCACTGCAGGACATGGGTGCACTTACATACATGCAGGCAATACATTCATACACATAAAATAAAAAAAAATATTTTTAAAAAGCAAAACACCTCAGCCAGGCGTGGTGGCACACGCCTTTAAGGCAGAGGCAGGTGGATCTTTGTGAGTTCAAGGCCAGCCTGGTCTACAGAGTGAGTTCCAGGTCAGCTGGGGCTACAGGGAGACCCTGTCTCAAAAAGACAAAAGACAAAAAAAAAAAAAAAAAAAAGCAAAACACCACCTCTCTTCTCCCTCACAGAAAAATACCAGAGGAATGTCCCCCAATATAACCAAGGGGTCATTTTTTTTTTTTTTTGGTTTTTTGAGACAGGGTTTCCTTGTAGCCCCAGCTGTCCTGGAACTCACTCTGTAGACTAGGCTGGCCTTGAACTCACAAAGATCTGCCTGCCTCTGTCTCCCGAGTGCTAGGATTAAAGGCATGTGCAACCACGCCCAGCTCTCAAGGGGTCATTTTTTAAAAATTATTTTGAAGCCAGATGTGGTGCTGCATGCCTTTAGTCCCAGCCCCTGGGAGGCAGTGACAGGTGAATCTCTGAGTTCAAAGCCAGCCTGGTCTACCTAGCAAGTTCCAGGCCAGCTGGGACTAAAAGGAGACTCTGTATGAAAAAGACAAAAAAAAAAAGAAAAAAAGAAAACTATATTGAGACAAGATCTCATGTAGCCCAGGCTGGCCTTGAACTTCTGATCTTCCTCTCTCTTGTCTCTCAAATACTGGGTTACTCATATGTGCCACCATGTCCAGACCAAACTCAGAGCTTCTTGTATGCTAGGCAAGCACACTAAGAACCAAGCTCTGGACTGGAGAGAGGGCTCAGCAGTTAAGAGTGCTTGCTGTGTTTGCAGACAACCTGGCTTCAATTCTTAGCACTGGGCAGCACAACTGCCTGTAACTCCAGTTCCAAGGGATCTGACGCTCTCTTCTGGCCTCCACAAGTTCACATGTATAAATAAATACATAAGAAAGAGAAAGAAAGAAAGAAAGAAAGAAAGAAAGAAAGAAAGAAAGAAAGAAAGAAAGAAAGAAAGAAAGAAAGAAAGAAAGAAAGAGAGGAAGGGAAAGAAAGAAAGAAAGAGAGGAAGGGAAAGAAAGAAAGAAAGAAAGAAAGAAAGAAAGAGGAAGGGAAAGAAAGAAAGAAAGAAAGAAGAAAGAAAGAAAGAAAGAAAGAAGAAAGAAAGAAAAAGAAAGAGAGGAAGGGAAAGAAAGATTTTTTTTATTATACATGTGCTTACATGTATACACATGCTTACATATTCTTGTGTAGCAATTTCCTCCAAGTTAAAACCTTCCATCTTGGAGGGAAGCGGGTTTATATAACAGGATGATCTAAAGGGAAGTTAACAATGGGATTTTTTTTTATTTTATTTATTTATTTTTTGTGTGTATGAGTGTACTGCCTTCATGTAGGTTTGTGCACCCATGTCGTGCAATGCTGCAGAGGTCAGAAGAGGGCATCGGATTCCCCTGGAACTGAAGCCAAAGACGGTTCTCAGCATCCATGTGGGTGCTGGGGATTGAACCCTGGTCCTCTGCAAGAGCAGTCGGTGCTCTTAACCTCTAGGTTATCTCTCCAGCCCAAGAAATATTTTTTTTAAGAACTGAGCTATACCCCAGTCTTTTGGGGCTTCCCCCCCCCCCATTATTTTGGGACAGAGTTGTGCTATATAGTCCTGACTGGACTGAAACTCACTACTTATTTTTTTGTCTTTTTTAAGACAGGGTCTCCCTTTAGTCCCAAATGGCCTGGAACTCACTATGTAGACCAGGCTGGCCTTGAACTCACAGAGATCCGCCTGCCTCTGCCTCCCAAGTGTTGGGATTAAAAGCGTGCATCACCACGCCTGGTGAAACTCACTATTAAATCCCCACAGAGATTCTCATGACTGCTGAGATTACAGACACATACCCATCTTGAGACCGATTTTTTTCTAGAATATTCCTAAATTCTTAAGACAATCTGACTGTGAGAGCCCCACTCAGAAACAAGCGAGGAAACAAAAATCCCTTACAGCCATTGACCCTTACTATATGGGTCAGATACTGTGCCCACCCCTTGGTAGCTGTCCCTCATTTGTCTCCACCCTATTTTATGGCACTTGCTATTGTTCCCATTTTGCAGGTTAGAAATCAGGTCCCAGGCAGCCAATCTACCTGCCCAAGGCTATGTGGCTTACAAGTATCAGACTCTGAGTTCTCGCTCAGTACTACCCAGCCAGATTGCATCCTGGGAGCCTTCACAGTGAAGAGCACCTGGGCTTTGAAGCCACACAAATCAGCTCAATCAGCTGCCAGTAAGCTCCTCACCTCTAAGCCTTAATTTCCTCATCTATAAAATGGGGATAATAATAGTACTTAGCTCTGAAGACTAGGAGAAGATTAAATGAGCAAATTCACTTAAAGCAATTAGCCCATACTTGAAATGTGGTATAAGCGGTTAGCAAGTGTTAGCTATTATTAATGTCTCTGGACCTCTATTTCCCCACCTGTACCGTGGGAGAAGATGATAACATGTACATCATACAGTTAGTGTGAGCTTGGGAGAATGACCGGTGTAAAGCTCACACAATGACTAAGTGATAAGCTACCAATCCACAACCCTCCAGAACGAACGGAGGTGGGGTCTGTAGCCCTAGCTGCCCAGGAAGATCTCTGGAGCCCAAGAATGTGAGACCAGGCTGGGCAAATGGTGAAACTGAATCAAAAAAGAAGACAACCCAATAGCCTTTCCTTGTAAGCAGTCTGAGGTGGCCTGTGAAAATCCAGCACTCTCTTGACCCAGAAAACTTGGAAATCAAGCATTTCAAATGTCCCTGTAAACTTTAAGAACATTTGTGAAACTGGGTGTGGTGGCACATGCCTAAAATTCCAGCTTTTGGAGGCAGAGGCAGGAGGATCATTGCAACTTTGGGGCCGGCCTGGGCAAGAAAACACAAACAGAAACAAAACTATGAAACTGGCCAGGCCATCAATGGTCTCCAAGAAAGCCATCTGAAAGATGCCACTTTACAGAAACATGCATGGTATTCAGGAGTACCATGGAGGTATATGCCCAGACGAGGACGGCTGGACACAGGGTCAGAAAGAGTGCTGGATTTTTGCTGCACATAGTTTAAAATGTGAAGAGTGAACTGCACTTTTTATTTTTATTTATTTATTTATTTTTGGTCTTTTTGAGACAGGGTCTCCCTGTAGCTCTGGCTGTCCTGGAACTCTGTAGACCAGGCTCGCCTCAAACTCACAGAGATCTGCATACCTCTGCCTCCCAAGTGCTAGGATTAAAGGCATGCGCCACCACATTAAAGGCATGCGCCATCAATGTTCTGTCTGCACGCAAGTTTGTGCACCCGTGTCGTGCAATGCCTTGGAGGTCAGAAGAGGGTGTCGGATTCCCCTGGAACTGGAGTTCTCCTGGAAATGGAGTTTCAGATGGTTCTCGGCCGCCATGTGGGTGCTGGGGATCGAACCCGGGTCCTCTGCAGGCGCAGTCGGCGCCTTTAACCGCTAGGCTATCTCTCCAGCCCCGAACTGAACTTTTTAAACACAGATTCTCTGATCACTAAACATCTGAGATTGAACAAAGCCTTGAAGAGCTACCAAGTTCAGAGTGGGTAACCCATCTGTGAGCAGCCCCTCGATATGGGGTGCTCATCCTCACAGAAAAGGAACACCTTGGCCTTCCAGGCAGCTTGGGGTGGGGATTAAAGAAAGGCCTGCTTCCAAGCCAGACAACCTAAATTCAATCCCTAGAACCCACATGGTAGAACCAGAGAACTGATTTCACCAAGCTGTCCCTCAACTTCTACACTCGTTCTGTGGCCATATATATATGTGCAAAAAATACATATCAATAAATAAACACATAAATTAAATGTAGAACTATGAAAATGTTTTGTTTTGGAAGTTCAGACACATACAAAAGTAAGCAGAGTAATATGATAAGCCCCCAGGTACCTGCCACATGATGTCAGCAGTTAGCAACTCCTCGAGAGCTGTGTTCTCCTTTGCATCTACCCAGTATAAATTTGAAGCAAATTCCAGGTACCACACCCTTCCATCTGAAAATATCTAGTATGTATCTTTAAAACAAAAAAATTTTAAGATTTGTTTTTACCTTTTAAGATTTATTTATTGTTTTTATGTGTATGAGTGTGTGTCTATACGAGTTTATATGTACCATGTGAATTTAGGTGCCCACAGAGGCCAAAAGAGGGTGCTGGATCCCCTAGAACTGGAGTTAAAGGTAATTGTGAGCTGCTATGTGGGCGCTGGGAATTCAAACTCAGGTCCTCTGCAAGAGCAGTGGGAACTCTTAACCTCTGAGCCATATCTCCAGCCCCATTAATTTTTATTTACATGTATGTGTGTGTCTATTTGAGTGATGCTATCTGTGTTCAAGCCTGTGGAAGCCAGAAGAGGGCAACAGATCTCCTGGAACTAGACTTACAAGTGGTTGTGAGCTTCCTGATGTGGGTGCTAGGAACCAAACTTGGGTCCTCTGGAAGAGCAGGAAGCATTCTTACCTGATGAGCCATCTTTCAGCCCCCTCTCCAAAATAAGGATTTTTTTTTTTTAATTTTTTTTTATTAATTTTTATTTATTTCTGTATGTGTATGAGTGTACTGTCTGCATGCAGGTCTGTGCACCCGTGTCGTGCAATGCCGCGGAGGTCAGAAGAGGGTGTCGGATTCCCCTGGAACTGGAGTTCTCCTGGAAATGGAGTTTCAGACAGTTCTAAGCCGCCATGTGGGTGCTGGGGATCGAACCTGGGTCCTCTGCAAGAGCAGTCGGCGCTCTTAACCGCTAGGCCATCTCTCCAGCCCAAGGATTATTATTTTTTTGTTTTGTTTTGTTTTGTTTTGTTTTGTTTTGTTTTGTTTTGTTTTGTTTTGGTCTTTTCGAGACAGGGTCTCCCTGTAGTCCCAGCTGTCCTGGAACTCACTCTGTAGACCAGGCTGGCTTTGAACTCACAAAGATCCGCCTGCCTCTGCCTCCCAAGTGCTAGGATTAAAGGCGTGCGCCACCACGCCCGGCCCAAGGATTATTTTTTAAGCAAAGTCACAAGTACCACTGTTATAACTCAAAAAAAAAAAATTTTTTTTTAAGAAGGTGTCGGATTCCCCTGGAACTGGAGTTCTCCTGGAATTGGAATTTCAGACGGTTCTCGGCCGCCATGTGGGTGATGGGGATCAAACCCAGGTCCTCTGTAAGAGTGGTCGGCGCTCTTAACCACTAGGCTATCTCTCCAGCGCCCCCCCCAAATTTTTTTTCTTTGTTTTGGTCTTTTCAAGACAAGTTTCTCCCTGTAACCTGGAGCTCCCTTTACAGACCAGGCTGGCCTTGAACTCACAGAACTTGGCCTGCCTCTGCCTCAGAAGTGCTGGGATTAAAGGCATGCACTACCACTCCTAGTTCGACCTTGAATTCTTGAACCTCTGTCTCCACTTCTTGAGTGCTGAGAAAATCTACAGGTTTTCCACCCCCTCCCCTTCTTATCTCCCCTCACCTTTAAATTATTTGTGGAACAAACTAGTCCATCTATCCCATAGTGGGTTTTTGGCTTCATTTTTCTTTGAGATAGGATCTCCCTTTTAGAAATGACCCTCTGGGGCTGGAGAGATGGGTCGGCAGTTAAGAACATTTCCTGTTCCCCCTGAGGACCATAGTTTGGTTCCCAGCACCCACAGTGTATAGCTCGTACCTGCTTGTAACTTCACCTGCAGGGATCTGATACTCTGCTCTGGCCTCCTCAGAAACACACACACACACACACACACACACACACACACACACACACAGAATAAATAAATAAATAAATAAATAAATAAATAAATAAATAAATAAAATCTTTAAAAAATAGAACTTGGCCTCCAGAGCCACTTTTTCTGTATTTTCTTTCTGGATACATGTCCTCTGCTGGACCTTCAGCTCTGCCATGTCTTGGGATATCCTCTACTGCTTTCTGTTCTTATGATCCAGCTCCCCCTTGGGAGACCCACTTCAGGACTCCCAGCCATTCACCACACTTGACTAATTCCCAAATCTCCATGGCACAATTCCCCTAGATCAGCAGCTACTTCCACCATCACTTGAAAATACCCTGAATACTTTTGTACAAAGCCAAATGTACTACCTTCTTCATCGACTCCTTGCTGGGATTACAGGCCCAGCCCTCACCAACTCTTCCTTTAGGACGGACCTTAACCCTCAGTCAGTGATGGCCAGGCCTCACTCCTGCCCTCACCTCCCTTTCAGCCTTCGCCACCCAGGCACCATGTCCTCCTAATGCTACTCCAAGTATCTTTCTGTCTTCTGCACATCACCACAGCCATGGCTTTTGCATGCCGCATGAGTGCTTGTCCAGACAATTGCAATAGCCACAGTCACCTGCTTCTACTTCGTCTTCCCTTCCTGTGGCTGTCAGAGTGATCTTCTAAAGTGCAGATATGATCCTGTCACTCCCTAGTTTGGATTTCATGACTTTTATGTAAAGTTCCCAATGACCTTGTGCAGGGGTCAGCACATTTTTCCATAAATGGCCTGATAGTAAATAGTTTCAGCTTTGCGGACCAGATGGTCTCTGTCTCAGCTATTCAAAAATAGCACAAAAGCCGCCAGAGACAATACATGAATGAATGGGCATGGCAATGCTCTAATAAAACTTTATTTACAAAAGCAGGTGGTGGGGCAGATTTGGTCTCAGAGCAAATTTGCTGACTGCTGGACTAGAAAACATAATCTGGACTTCCTAGCATAACCTAAAAGGCCTTTTACACACAGCAGCAATCCTTCTATCTCCACATCTCTATGTTGGGATTTACAAGTGTGTACTACCACGCATTTGCATAATCCCTAATCCATACAAAGCCCTCAGTAGGAGCAGGCCCTATGTCCCTTGCAAGGCACACATACACCCCACCCCTCACTCCCTTCTAGAGACTGAGCTGAACCAGCCAGTCAGAGACATGTGTAAAGCCACCCAGCAGGATAGGCTGAAGTGAATACTCAAGACAAGAGGAAGTCACAAAGCCATGTGTGACTAATTATGAAGTGGAAAAGACCTGGGGCCTCAGAGGAAAAAGGGGGCAGGGCAGGAGCTTCCCAGGAAGGGGGGCAGATCTGAGCACCTAATGCTGGGATCCAGGATTAGCTACCAGGGCTTCATTCCTCCTAGTCAGGCACTCCCACGGAGCTAGCCCAGCCCAGGGCTCAGCTCTCATAGAAGCCTCTGCTGCCTGTTTGTAACTGGCCCTTGAGTTTTTTTATTTAATCTCCACAATAAGTAAGTAGTATTATGAGTATCTTTTTTAGACACGTGGAAGGTGTTCCAAAGGTACCAGGTAGCCTGGCCAAGGCAAGATAGGAGCCAGGGCAGGGCAGGATTTGAATTCCGTCCAGTTCTGAAGCTTCCCAGCTCAAAGCTCCCTGGGAGGGCTGGAGAGATGGCCTAGCGGTTAAGAGCACCGACTGCTCTTGCAGAGGACCCGGGTTCGATCCCCAGCACCCACATGGCGGCTGAGAACCGTCTGAAACTCCAATTCCAGGAGAACTCCAGTTCCAGGGGAATCCGACACCCTCTTCTGACCTCCGCGGCATTGCACGACATGGGTGCGCAGACCTGCATGCAGACAGTACATTGATACACACACAGAAATAAATTAAAAAAAAAAAATAAAAAAAAAAAAAAGCTCCCTGGGAAAGTCATGAGAAAAGACTGGGAAATGGGGGCGGGGGAAAGAGGTCCTGCAAAGGTCCCAGGTACAGGTCCCCAGAAGGCTGACTAGGGTGAAGTGGACGATCAGGTAGGAGCAGGTGAGGGCTGGCTCATGGAAGATGCTGAATGGCCAAGAACTTCAGGTGATTCACTCAAGAGAGAGACAGGGAAGAGTACAGGTGGGAAGGGAGGAGGCAGGACAGGTCCTTGGAAGACTCCAGAATGTCAGCTTCAGACGGGGAGAAGGTTAAGGTAGGGGCAGGTGTAAGAAAGATCAGGAAGGAAGATTTGTGCAGGGACTCAGCAACCAACAGCCATGAGAGCCATCAAGGTAGGAGCTGGCTAAGGAGTCCACCAGCAGCACAAAGCAGGAGGAAGCAGCTGAGCCTCATCCAGGGTTGGTGTGAACAGGTCACATACAAGCCTCACTCATCCTTACTGCATTGTTATGAAGCAGCATCTATTATTCCCATAATTCCAGGAAAAGAACTGAGGTAAGGGAGATTAGGCAACCTGCCCAAGTTTGGAATTTGAACTCAGGTAGTCTGGTTCTAAAGGCCTTGCTCTATGTGTGTGTGTGTGTGTGTGTGTGTGTGTGTGTGTGTCTGTGTGTCTGTGTGTCTGTGTGTCTGTGTGTAGATCAGCAGTTGGTGTTAGGGGTCTTTTTCAATCACTCTACACCTTATTTTTGAGACAGGGTCTTCCACTGAACCTGGTGGTGTGGGTTAGCATAGACTGCCTGGTCAGCAGGCCCATGGACCCTCCTGCCTCCATCTCTCCAGCACTGAGATTGCAAACACATACCACCATGCCCAGCCTTTACTTGGATGTCGGGGATTAAACTCAGGTCCTCATGTTTGTGTGTAGTAAGTGCTAACTGAGCCATCTCTCTAGACCCAGAGCCCTCACTCTTTTTTTTTTTTTTCAATTTTAAATTGTTTTGGTTCATGTATATGTGTTTATCTCTATGAGTGAATTCCACTTGTGTGGGTGACAGTGGAGACCAGAAGAGGGCATCAGTTCCCCTGGAGTTACAGGCAGTTGTGAGATGCCCGATATGAGTGCTAGGAACAGAACGTGGGTCCCTAACCATTGAGCCATCTCTCCAGGCCCCAAAGGCCTCACTGTTAATTACATCACTGTGACTGTTGAGGTAGCACACTCAGGAGGAAGAAGTGGGGTTTATTTTACCACACCCACTCTTCATTCCCTGCTTTCAAGGATAAGCAAGATGCAGGATTCCTTGCTGGCTGGTGATGCCTGGTCAGAGGTTGGGTCATTGCTACTATCCTGAGATGTGACCTGAGGCATGACACCCTGGGGTCGCACTGTCCAGGAACTGGCCAAAAGAGGAGCAGTCCTTCTTCAGAGTGGAACAGAAGAGGGCAGACAGGCTGCTCCCAGCCATGGTTTCAGCTGCTACAGGTTGCAAAGAATGCTGGCATGAGAGACCTGACCTTGGGGGCTAGAGAGATGGCTCAGCACTTAAGGGAGTTGCTGCTCTTGCAGAGGATCTAGGTTCAGTCCCCAGCACCCACCCAGCAGCTTACAACTGTCTGTAACTCCAGTGCTAGGGGGTCCAATGCCCTCTCTGTCCTCCATGGGCACTGCATGCATGTTGTGCTCCTATGTACATGCAGGCAAAACACTCATGCACATACAATAAAAATAAAATCTTTAAAAAAAAGACTCAGCTCTACCAGGTATGAGAGGAAGCAGCCCACCACCCACTGCACATGGGTGTCAGGGAGACCATCTACAAGGCACTGGGCAGAATCTAGGTGGCATTTGTGAGACAAAGACCTGGCAGTGAAACAAGTTCAGGGTACCAGGAGAGGGTCCAGCTCACAAGGTGCTGTGGCGCCCTGGGGTGATGTGCACGGAAGGACCCCGTATGACTGCGGATCAGGCCTCTAAACCAAAGCGCCAGGGAATGCGAGGGAATCCTTCTCTTCTGCCAAATGTCCTTCTAGGAAGGAAGAAGACCCCAAGCCCCAGACCGCAGCTTCTACAAGGCCTGTGCTCCATGTCCATTCTTCCCTCCCAAGCCAGTATAGAACACAGAGGCTAGAGGGTGAGGCAGGCAGCACATTCCAGAAACTTGCAAGTGGACTTGGAAATGGGCACAAGTAGATGCAGTGGTTTGATGTGGTCAGGCTGCAATAGGCGACCAATGAGCTTGGACAGCTTATCCCCATAGTATCTCCCACCAAGGTGACCAGCAGAATTTGGAAGAGCAGGACAGTGTAAGACAGGACGGTGCCAACCACAACAGAGTGGCCAGGTGCTTGAGACAGGAGACAGTCTAGGAAGGACCAGTCACCATCTTTGGACACAAACTGCAAGCCTTAAAGAGATGGCCTAGTGGTTAAGAGCACCAACTGCTCTTGCAGAGGACCCAGGTTCAATCCCCAGCACCCTCATGGCG
This sequence comes from Rhizomys pruinosus, assembly GCA_009823505.1. Lineage (NCBI taxonomy): Eukaryota > Metazoa > Chordata > Mammalia > Rodentia > Spalacidae > Rhizomys > Rhizomys pruinosus. Next base: position 1,232,463 of record VZQC01006579.1, read on the forward strand.
GCTGAGAACCATCTTTGGCTCCAGTTCCAGGGGAGTCCAATGCCCTCTTCTGACCTCCTCAGCATTGCTCAACACAGGTGCACCTACCTACATGCAGACAGTACATTCATACACATAAAAAAAAAAAGTTGAAAGACCAGATGTACTGGTTATCCCAGTACTCAGAAAGCTGAGGCAGGAGGATTGCCAAGTTCCAGAACAACCTTAGCTACATAGTGAAGTTAAGGATGGCCTGGGATATATAAGGAAACCTGTCTCAAAATTAATTGAAGAGAGTCTGGTGTGGTGGCACACACCTTTAATCCCAGGACTCAGGAGGCAGAGGCAGGTGCATCTTTGTGAGTTCAAGGCCAGCCTGGTCTACATAGTGAGCTCCAGGACAGCTGGGGCTACAGGAAGAACCCTTCTCAAAAAGACCCCAAAAAATTAAGGAGAAAGAAGAGGAAAAGCCAGACATGATGACAGAAGCCATAAGCCTAGCACTTGGGAGGTTGAGGCAGGAGCATCATAAGTTCCAGGCCAACCTGAGCTGCATACCAAGACCCTGTCTCAGAATAAATTAGTTAAGACACTCAATCAGTAGCCTAATTTGTGGTAGGGAAGAGGTAGAAGAGGAAGAGAATGGAGGAAGGGAAGAAAAGAGGAGGAGAAGGAGAAGGAAGAGGGAAAAGAAAGCCAGAGAAGGAGGAGGAAGAGAAGGAAGAGAAGAATGACAAGGAGGAGGAAGAAGAAGTAGAAGAGGAGGAGAAGGAGGAGGAGGAGGAGGAGGAGGAGGAGGAGGAAGAGGAGGGGGGGAGATTGAAGAATTGGGTCTGGAGAGATGGGGATAAAAACATGAAGCAGCCAGGCATTTGCAAAGCTATTTTGGGCCCACAGCAAGAGCTCCAGTTCCATCTGTTTCTGACGCCCAGGCATGCTGCTTGCTTTGACAAGGACGGGAGGACCAAGCTGGAAGAGAAAAAGACACAGAGGCAGAAAGGACTAAGCAGCCATTCTCAGAAGCAGCCCAAGCTGAACCCAGAATCACCCAAGATGGACTGTACCCTGAGGGCCTAGCAAGCTCCCGGAGCAATGTTCCCACATGGCAGGGGTCTTCCACTGGGCTTAGGCATTTTCTACAACCCTACATCATAGTGGGTGAATCTGTTCCAACATATCACAGCAGATAATTCATGACTTACCCTGTCTGTTTCTCCTCCTGGTCCCAGGATCACCTATGTCAGGGTTGCTAGGGACCAATAACACTGTGTCTCTTCCCAGTGCAGACTTGGTGAGGAATCACATTGCTGGAACAGCTCATCTTTCTGAGGCAGGATAAAAAGACAGGGAAAGAGAAGAGCCCTTACCTAGGTATTCAGTTGAAGTCTCTTGCCAACAGGGAAGCAAAAATTCCAGCACAATTAACAACCATTCCAGGCCTTTCTCCCTTCCCAGCTATAAGCCTACAATTTTCTAGGACTCTCACAAGAAACTCTATGTCCAGGGAGGGACATATACTACATTCCTTGTGCAATCCTTGTGGCTCTGGGTTTTATCAGATTATAATTCCATCCAAGTCATCTCTAGGGCCACCTCACTTATCTCAATTATTAAAAGAGAGGAAAATGGGTTGGTGAGCTGGCTCAGTCAGTAAAAGTGTACTTCCATGCACAACCCAACCCCCCCACTTCACACACATACCCACTGCATACACACAGTAATAAAAAAAAAAATGAAAAAACAGAGAGTAAAGAAAAAGGTTCCTTAGCAACCTTTTTTGCATTTATTTATTGTGTATGTATGTGTGTGCAAATGTGCATGAATGCCCTGCAATACTTATAGAGGTCAGAGGACAATTTTCAAAAGTCAGTTCTCTCCTTCCACTGGGTAAGTTCAGGGAATCTGACTCAGGTAATCGGGCTTGGCAGCAAGTACCTTTACCTGCTGAGCCACATCATTAGCCCTGAGCAACCTTTTGAGATGTGACTGGAGAGCCACTAAAATGGTAGATTTGGCCAATGCTGAAACAATTTGTTGCAGCTTTCTGTTTTTTTATTTTATTTTATTTTTTTGTATGTATATGAATGTACTGTTTGCATGTAGGTTTGTACACCCGTGTCATGCAATGCCGCGGAGCTCAGAAGAGGGCATCAGATTCCCCTGGAACTGGAGTAAAAGATGGTTCTCAGCCACCATGTGGGTGCTGGGGATCGAACCTGGATCCTCTGCAAGAGCAGGCGGAGCTCCTAACCACTAGGCCATCTCTCTAGCCCGCAGCTTTTTCTTAAGGAGCCTGCTGTCCTCACACTTGGGTATTTCTCATTTTCTGAAACTCTCCCTTGAGGAGAAGCCTAACCTACACTTGGGCATGTCTTACTTCCTTTGTCTCTCAGGGAATCTCACTCCTGTGTTCTCCAGTGTGTTCTTTTTAATTATTTAAAAATTTACCGTGTGTGTGTGTGTATGTGTGTGTGTGTGTGTGTGTGTGTGTGTGTGTCAGGGGACAATTTGTGGATGTCAGTTCTTTCTACTTTGTGGATCCCAGTGATCAAACTCAGATCATGGGGTTTGGTGGCAGACACCTTTACCCGATGAGCCATCTCGCCGGCCCTCTGCCATAACATCTTTAATAGAATCTCCCACTCTGCTTCATCATACCATCTGCTCTTGAAATTCTTTTCAGCATCCAAAGCCATGAATCTTGATTTGGCCTGAGTCAAGTTCCCTGAAAGATTAGGGAAATTCCTCAGATTGCCAAGGGTGATGGTGTGGGACTGTCTGTCCTCTCATGGTTAACATTACATTTCTGCAGTTTCTGACCCTTGGGATTTACTGGAAAATTTTGGAAAGTTGTATTTGAGAGGACAATGATACCCCATGACCAGAATTAATAGCCCTCTCAGGCTCCCAAATAAAAGTGAGGGTAGATTGGCAGCATTCAAGCCTTCGCTGACTACCCTCAGCTCTCCTCGGAAACATCCAGCCCCTCGGCTGCCTCCAGGCCCCTTGCCCCTTGGCTGTCAGGAATTGGTTGCTCCATTGGGGCACACAGGCCGCTCTCTTTCTGCTGAAAACATCTGTACGTTGCAGAGGCTTCAGCCTCTGCCTGCTGGAAGCAGTCTGTTGGAATGGCTGTGAGCATCTCTAACTCAGCAGGTCCTAGGTCACCTTCCTCCCGTGGGGAAGGAGAGGCATCATGTCTACCACAAGATGGAAGCTAGACTAAGACAGTAGAGTTGAGGGGACAATTGGCTCTGGAGAAAAAGTAAAAAGCAAGAATTATCGGGTAGGATTTTGGTTTAGACAGCCATTTACCAGCATAGGAAGAGGGTACAGAGGAATGATGTAACATCTACTATTAACGAAGCACTTACTCTGTGCCCAGCTCTTTTCTTAGTCCTTTATATATATTAACTCAGCAATCAGCACAACTTAATGAGACAGAAGCCACTACTATCTCTATAGATGAAGAACCAGAAGACTTGAAAGGCGCAGTTTGCTGATGATCACAGCTCTGGACATCTGTCTTAGTTACTTGTTTCTGTGATAAAAATATCTCACAAAAAGCAACATAAGGAAGAAGGGGTTATTTGAGCTCTTAATTTTAGAGTCCAGTTGGTGGAGGTGGGAAAGGCAGGGTGGCAGTGGCTGAGGCAGTTGCTCACATTCCACCTGCAGTCAGGAAGCAGAGAGAGATGAATGCTGGTGCTTAGATCGCTTGCTTCTTTTTATTCAGTCCAGGAACCCAACCCATGGGATGATGCTGCTCACATTCAGGATGAGTCCTCCCTCCTTAGTTAAACCTCTTGGGAAATGCCCTCACAGATACACCCAGAGTCTTGTCTCCTATTTCATACAACACACTGTCAAGTTGATAAACCAGATTAAGCATCACAAGTCTGCCCCTTGTGAACGTAACACCCAACCACATAACCTTTTTTTTTTTTGAGACACAATCTCCCTATAGCCCCAGCTGGCCTGGAACTCACTCTGTAGAATAGGCTGGCCTTGAACTCACAGAGATCCACCTGCCTCTGCCTCCAGAGCTCTAGGATTAAGGGTTTAAAGGCGGTTCTTAGCCGTCATGTGGGTGCTGGGAATCAAACCCAGGTCTTCTACAAGAGCAGTCAGCACTTTTAACCACTGAGCCATCTCTCCAGCCCCTCAACCACATAACTTTTTTTTTTTTTGGCATTTTTGAGACAGGGTCTCCCTTTAGTCCCAGCTGGTCTGGAGCTTACTCTGTAGACCAGGCTGGCCTTGAACTCACAAAGGTCCGCCTACCTCTACCTCCTGGACAAACTCTTAACTTTAAGCCTCTATAAAATAAAATGTAGGGGGCTGGAGAGATGACCTGGCAGTTAAGAGCGCAGATTGCTCTTGCAGAGGAGCTGGGTTCGATTCCCAGCACCCACATGGCAGCTGAGAACCTTCTGTAACTCCAATTCCAGGAGAACTCCAGTTCCAGGGGAATCCAACACCATCTTCTGACCTCCACGGCATTGCATGACACGGGTGCACAAAGCTACATGCAGACAGTACATTCATACACATAAATAAATAAAATAAAATAATAAAAATAAAATAAAATGTAAAAAAAATTAAGGGCTGGAGAGATGGTTCAGCCATTAAGCACACATACCACTATTGTGGAGGACCTGAGTTTGGTTTCTAGCACCCACATCAAGTGGCTCACAATCCCCTGTAACTCCAGTTACAGAGGATCTGATACCCTGTTCTGGCACTCAAGGGTACTGTACTCAGGTGCACATACCTTCACATACACACACACACACACACGCACGCACGCACACATGCATGCACGCACACACACACAAATTAAAAATAAATCTTTTTAAAAATCAAGTTATGCCGAGTGTGGTGGTACATGCCTTTAATCCCAGAATTTAGGAGGCAGAGGCAGGTGGATCTCTGTGAGTTTAAGGCCAGCCTGGTCTACAAAGAGAGTTCCAAGCCAGCTGGGGCTGCAGTGAGACCCTGTTTCAAAAAGATAAAGCCCCCCAAAATGTATTTTATGTTTATGAGTGTATTGCCTGCATGTGTGTGAGTGCACAGATGGTGTGTAGTGCCCGTGGAGACGAGAAGAGGGTGAAGATCCCCTGGAACTGGAGATAACAGATGGTTGGTTGTTAGTTGCCATGTAGGTGCTGGGAATCAAACCCAGGTCCTCTGCAAGAGGCTCTTAACCACTGAGCCAGCCCCAGTTCCTGTCCTTTTAAATTAATTTTTATTTTTCAAGCTGGAGCCCTTAATGGGTGTGGTCTTAGTCTCAGGACACTGCTCTTACTGTCCCAGTGGGGAGTGTGAGGGTTTTTCCTTAACAGTGATCATTTCTTTAAGGTTTGTAGCTGCTTTCTCTGCACCTTCCTTATCTGTAATTTAAACTCACATTCCCTTTCTCATCAGACTGCTCTGCTCTCCGTCACTGAGGATCTGACAAACAGTGCTGAGCAGGAGCGTGTCACAGCCTGGATGCTGTGTTCTAGTTTGCTTCTCCATTGCTGTGACAAAACACTCTGACCAAAACCAATTCGGGGAGGAAAGGGTTTATTCAGCTCACATCTCTCGGGTCATAGTTCATCTCTGAGGAAGCCTAAGATAGGAACTCAGGGCAGGAGCTGAAGCACAGGCCATGGAGGAATGCTGCTTACTGGCTTGCTCCCCTGGCCCATTCTTATTTTTTTTTTTTGAGAGAGGGTCTCCCTGTAGCCTCAGCTGGTACCCTCCTACCTCTGCCTTCCAAGTGCTGGGATTAAAGGCGTGCACCATCATGCCCAGCTTTAATCTGTTATCTTTTTTTTTTTTCTTTTCAAGACAGGGTCTCCCTGTGGCCCCAGCTATCCTGGAACTTGCTTTGTAGACCAGGCTGGCCTCGAACTCACAAAGATCCGCCTGCCTCTGCCTCCCAAGTGCTAGGATTAAAGGCATGCGCCACCACGCCCGGCTAATCTGTTTTCTTATACAATATACAACCTGCCTAGGGGTGGCACCACTCACAGTGGGCTGGGCCCTCCCACATCACTCAACAATCAAGAAAATATCCCACAGACATGGCGACAGGCCAGTCCAATGGAAGCAAATCCCCAGTTAAGGCTCCCTCAACCCAGGTGTGTGAAGTTGACACTAAAGCTGTCCAGCACACTATGCTAGCTTGGAATTCCTCTACCAAACAAATCAGTTAATTCTTACTTCAGCCTCACTCATTTTCCTCAGGCTATGGACAGAATACAGCAGATTCTTTGCCATATATATATATATATATATATATATATATATAGCCTCTAGCAGAGTTTCCAGGGGAGTCCTGTAACCAGAGACTTCAGCATTTCTTTCTTTTTTTTTAAATTTTTTTAAATTAATTTTATTTTCTGTATGTGTATGAATGTTCTGTCTGCATGCAAGTTTGTGCACCCGTGTCGTGCAATGCTGCGGAGGTCAGAAGAGGGTGTCGGATTCCTGGAATTGGAGTTTCAGATGGTTCTCGGCCGCCATGTGGGTGCTGGGGATCGAACCCGGGTCCTCTGTAAGAGCGGTCAGCGCTCTTAACCGCTAGGCCATCTCTCCAGCCCCCAAGAATTCAGCATTTCTTTTTTTTTTAATTAATTTTATTTATTTCTGTATGTGTATGAATGTACTGTCTGCATGCAAGTCTGTGCAACCATGTCGTACAATACCGCGGAGGTCAGAAGAGGGTGTCGGATTCCCCTGGAACTGAAGTTCTCCTGGAATTGGAGTTTCAGACGGTTCTTGGCCACCATGTGGGTGCTGGGGATCGAACCCGGGTCCTCTGCAAGAGCGGTCGGCACTATTAACTGCTAGGCCATCTCTCCAGCCCGACTTCAGCATTTCTATGGACACTCTGGTCTTCTGCCCTCCCGTCTGAATGGTCCATTAAGCTCTGCTTACAGTACTCTGGGGTAGCTCTAGCCCACAGGTGCAAACTTTTCCAAGCTCCTTGTGCAAATCAGTTCCAAAGGCCCACAGATCACAAAGGTAAAGCAACAACAACCCTGCCCCTTGGTGTTAATTTTCTATATTTGTTATTTTTCTAAATGCTGTGACAAAATATCTGATAAAAGCAACTTAAGGAAGAGGTTTACTTGGCAGAGTTAAGGGGCCCTACCATCAGGCTGGGGAAGGCGTGGCAGCAGGAGCATGGAGTCCCTGGTCACATGGGGACACAGCCAGGGGTCAGAGATGAATGCTGCTGCTCCACTTGCTTTGTCCTTCATTCTGGGACTCCAGCCCATGAACGGTGCTGCACACATTCAGGGTCTTTCTAAGCCTCTCTGGAAACATCTTCATAGAGATATCTGCCCAGAGGTTTGTCTACTAAGTGATCTAAATCACACCAAATTGAGAATCAAGATTCACCTTCACAGCATTTAAGTCCAGCCTCTCCACAAAAAAAGATACCGGAAACTCCCAGTCTACCTAGCTTCACCTTTCAAACTCCCACCTTCCAAAAAGGTAGGAAATACAGCAAAGCTGACATTTTCTTTTTGTTTTTTTGTTTTGTTTTGTTTTGTTGAGACAGGGTCTATCCATGTGTCTGTCCCAGGCTAGTCTAGAATTCAGGATTCTCCTGTCACAGCTTCCCAAGTGCCAGGATTACAGCATGCACCATCATGCCAGGCTAGATAGAACTGGCATTCTTATGCTTCCTTATTGAAAGGTGCATTGATCACGGCTGGGCCTCTGCTGATCCCAGCAAAGTCTTTGAAGCTCATCTCTTAGTCTCCTCGCCTACCTCTCCACAGAACAAAGGCTCTAGCTCTTTCTCAAACCAAGCCCCAGCTCCTGGCAAGAGAGAGATGGAGGAGAAAGGCTTCAATGAGGCCTCAGAATTGGAATGGGACTGTCTATTAGCCCAAAAAGAGAGTGGATTGAGGAGATTGTCTGTCTGTCTTTAGGCTAAAATCACACTGTCAGTGAATGAGGTTATATGGCTCTGCAGGCCAGGTCTCTGAGGCAATGGAAGAGAACTTGGACTCCCAGGAGGACTCTGAAAATGGAGCAGAGATCTATCTTTGTAGACCAGGGTTTCTCAACTTCAGCTGTAACCTCAGCACACTGGTGTGGGGACAGACAGCCCCACAGTGGAGGGGTCTCTCCGGGGCTCTGGAGCAGCCTCAGTAGCAGCATGTTGGCCTCATCTACCCTGTATGCTGACAACCTTTCCACCCTCCGGCAAGACAATCAAAATCAGCTATTGCTCAATGTCCCCTGAGCGGCAAAATTGTGCCCCCTTTCCAAGTTAAGAATTACTGATCTAAGCTAACCAAAACATTTTCAGGTTGGAGGCAGAGGAAAGAAGAGCTGCCTTAATCCCAGCACTCTGAAGGTGGAGGCACACAGATCTCTATGAGTTAGAAGCCATCCTGATCTACATAGCAAGTTCCTGGCCAGTCAGGGCAACATAGTGAGATCTTTTCTCAAAAAAAGTTTTAAAAAGATATTTTTAAAAGATTTTTAAATTTATTTTTGTATGTGTATGGATGTACTGTCTGCATGTACGTTTGTGCACCCGTGTCATGCAATGCCGCGCAGGTCAGAAGAGGGTGTCAGATTCCCCTGGAACTGGAGTTAAAGACGGTTCTCAGCTGCCATGTGGATGCTTGGGATCGAACCCGGGTCTTCTGCAAGAGTGGTCGGTGCTCTTAACCGCTAGGCCATCTCTCCAGCCCCCAAAGATTTTTTTTACAAGTAGATCTGTATGGGGGTATGTGTACATGAGTTGGAGTAGGGAGTACCTGAGGAGCCCAGAAAAAAGTGTTGGAGCCCCTGGAGCTGGAGTTACAGGTGGCATGTGAGACACAGGACATGGGTGCTGGGAACCAAACTCAGGGCCTTTAGAAGAGCAGCAGTGTTCTAAACTGCCGAGACACATCTCCAGTGGGCACGGGCATCTTCTAGCATCTTCATCCCCTTATGGAATTTTACATTTTGGATTCTGCAATCTCAAGGTCAGCTCTTTTTCTTTTATTTTATTTTTGTATGTGTATGAATGTACTGTCTGCATGTAGGTTTGCGCACCCGTGTTGTGCAATGCCGCAGAGGTCAGAAGAGGGTCTCAGATTCCCCTGGAACTGGAGTTCTCCTGGAATTGGAGTTACAGACGGTTCTTAGCCACCATGTGGGTGCTGGGGATCGAACCCGGGTCCTCTGCAAGAGCAGCGGTGCTCTTAACCACTAGGCTATCTCTCCAGCCCCAAGGTCAGCTCTTTTAAAAAAAGATTTTATTGGGCTGGAGAGATGGCCTAGCAGTTAAGAGCACCAACTGCTCTTGCAGAGGACCCGGGTTCGATCCCCAGCACCCACATGGCAGCTGAGAACCATCTTAAATTCCAGTTCCAGGGGAATCTGACACCCTCTTCTGACCTCCATGGCATTGCATGACACAGGTGCACAAACCTACATGCAGACAGTGCATTCATACACATACAAAAAATAAAATAAAATTAAATTAAATTAAAAAGATGATTTTATTTAATCATTTATTTATTTATTTATTTGTGTGTGTGTGTGTGTGTGTGTGTGTGTGTACACATATGAGTGCAGGTGGCTAAGGAGCCAAAAGAGGGTATGAAATTCTCTGAAGCTGTAGTTATAGGGTTATCAGCCACCCAGTGTGGTTTCTGGTACCCAAACTCGGGCCCTTTGCCAGAAGAGTCCAAGCTTTTAACCACTAAATTAGCTCTCCAGCCTTCCCTTTAGACAGGGTCTCGTTAAATTCCTAGGATGGCTTTGAACAAACTCTGTATCCCTGGAAGATTTTGAGCTTGTGATCCTCCTACCTCAGCCTCCTAAGTAGTTAGGCCTGTGTGATAGACCCAAGGTCTGACATTTAGGGTACTGAAGAGATGGCTCAACAGTTAAGAGCACTGGCTACTCTTGCAAAGGACTCAGGTTTGGTTCCCAGCACACCCACATGACAGATAACAATTGTCCACAACTCCAATTTCAGGGGATCCCACGCTCTCTTCTTGCCTCTGCAGGTACTGCACTCAAGTGCAGCACATACATAAAGCCGGGCCTGGTGGCGCACGCCCTTAATCCCAGCACTCAGGAAGCAGAGGCATGCAGATTTCTGTGAGTTCAAGGGCAGCCTGGTCTACAGAGTAAGTTCCAGGACAGCCAGGACTACAAGTAGACCCTGTCTCAAAAAGACAATAAATAAATGAATAAATAAATAAATAAATAAATAAATAAATAAATATCTTTTTTAAAAAGAGCTGACCTTAGGGCTGGAGAGATGGCCTAGTGGTTAAGAGCACCAGAGGACCTGGGTTCGATCCCTAGCACCCACATGGCGGCTGAGAACCATCTTTAACTCCAGTTCCAGGGGAATCCGACACCCTCTTCTGACCTCGGAGGCATTGCACAGCACGGGTGCACAAACCTACATGCAGACAGTACATTCGTACACATACGAAAATAAATAAAATAATTAAAAAAAAAAAGGCTGACCTTGAGATTCCAGAATCCAAAATGCAAAATTCCATAAGGGGATGAAGAAGCAAATGTTCTTAACTGCTGAGCCACCTCTCCAGCCCCCTTCACTACTGCTGTTTTAACACCTCATCCCACCATTGTGTCCTTTTCTTTTCTTTTCTTTTCTTTTCTTTTCTTTTTTTTCTTTTTTGTTTTTAAGACAGGGTCTCCCTGTAGCCCCAGCTGTCCTGGAACTCACTCTGTAGATCAGGCTGGCCTTGAACTCACAAAGATCCACCTGCCTCTGCTTCCCAAGTGCTAGGATTAAAGGCGTGCGCCACCATGCCATTGTGTCCTTTTCAAAGCGCTGCCTTGTCCTTGCTCACTACCTCAGGGGATGAACTGCAGGAATCAAGCTCCTCTCTGACTTAGCTTGAAGGGGGCTTCGGTGTCCTCCTAGCAGTCTAGATACTCCAGGGGAATATGGTGAGCGAAAACGGAGGGAGCAGGTGCAAGGGGAGCACGAAGCCAGAGAAACCAGAAAAACAAACAAAAAAATAAACCTAAAAAACCCAAGTGCTAGGACTTCCCCAGTCTGAGACCAAGTGACAGGAGTGATGGCTGTGAGGGTTGTCACGAGCCTCAGCAAGAGGGAGCTCCCATGAAGGGAGCAGGGAAAGCCACCAGGCTAATAATAGCAAAGGGCATCTCAGCAGTAACCCACATACAGGTTCTTAAGCAGACTGACAGTGGGCGGCCTAGAGATACCAACAAGGGACAGGGAACATAGTGGCCCAATGCCTCACACCTGTTTAAGGGACTTTTTGACAAAGTCTTGCTCTGGAGGGGAAGGGACTTACTGCCTGGGTATACAAAAGTGATCTTCTGTTCTTCTGTCCTTGCAGAGGACCTAGAATTCCTACACTGGGGGCTGGGGATGCTGCTTGGTGGTAGAGTACTTGTAGGGCATGTTTGAGACCCCAGCATGGCGAAAACCGAAGAACAGAGAGATTAGGTAACCTAGCTTGGGCCACACAGCTAGAATTTAAACCCATGCCATACTTCATGTTTTCAGCTACACAATACTTGATCCAAATGAAGCAGGAATGACTGTCCTCAATTGAACACTACAGGCAATAATAGATGGCATTCTGGATAGCATTAGTTGTCAACTTGACACACTTGGGTAGAGGGAACCTCAGTTGAGGAATTTCCTCCATTGACTTGGCCTGTGGTCATGTCTGTAGGGGATTTTCTTGATTGTTGAGTGATGTGGGAGGGGCCAGCCCACTGTCATCACTGTGGGCAGGTGGTCCTGTATTGTATAAGAGGGCAGGGGGAGTGAGCCACTAAGCAGTGTTCCTCCATGGTCTGTGCTCCATATTTCCTACCCTGAGTTCCTGCCTTGGCTTCCCTTGATGACAGACTGTGCTTGTGCCAAATAAACCTCCCCAAATTGGTGTTAGTCAGAGTGTTTTGTCACAGCAATAGAGAATACTAGGACAGAAGAACAGAAGATCACTTTTGTATACCCAGGCAGTAAGTCCCTTCCCCTCCAGAGCAAGACTTTGTCAAAAAGTCCCTTAAACAGGTGTGAGGCATTGGGCCACTATGTTCCCTGTCCCTTGTTGGTATCTCTAGGCCGCCCACTGTCAGTCTGCTTAAGAACCTGTATGTGGGTTACTGCTGAGATGCCCTTTGCTATTATTAGCCTGGTGGCTTTCCCTGCTCCCTTCATGGGAGCTCCCTCTTGCTGAGGCTCGTGACAACCCTCACAGCCATCACTCCTGTCACTTGGTCTCAGACTGGGGAAGTCCTAGCACTTGGGTTTTTTAGGTTTATTTTTTTGTTTGTTTTTCTGGTTTCTCTGGCTTCGTGCTCCCCTTGCACCTGCTCCCTCCGTTTTCGCTCACCATATTCCCCTGGAGTATCTAGACTGTGCTAGGAGGACACCGAAGCCCCCTTCAAGCTAAGTCAGAGAGGAGCTTGATTCCTGCAGTTCATCCCCTGAGGTAGTGAGCAAGGACAAGGCAGCGCTTTGAAAAGGACACAATGGCATGGTGGCGCACGCCTTTAATCCTAGCACTTGGGAAGCAGAGGCAGGTGGATCTTTGTGAGTTCAAGGCCAGCCTGATCTACAGAGTGAGTTCCAGGAAAAGCTGGGCTACAGGGAGACCCTGTCTCAAAAACAAAAAAGAAAAGAAAAGAAAAGGAAAGAAAAGAAAAGAAAAGAAAAGAAAAGAAAATGGTGGGATGAGGTGTTAAAACAGCAGTAGTGAAGGGGGCTGGAGAGGTGGCTCAGCAGTTAAGAACATTTGCTGCTCTTCTAGAGGTCCTGGGTTCAACTCCCAGCATCTACATCAGGCTGTAACTCCTGCTCTAGGGGATCTGATACCCTCTTCTGGCCTCTGTAGGCACTGCAACCAAACATATCATGTCAAGAACTATATATGATGGGCTGGAGAGATGGCTCAACCGTTAAGGGCCCTTGCTGCTTTTGCAGAGGACTGGAGCTTGGTTCCTAGCACACACTTGTCAGATAACAAGGATCTGGTATCCTCTTCTTGCTTCTGTGTGCATTGCACAAATGTGGTGCACTTATATACGTTCAGGCAAAACACATTCATATAAAATAAAGATACTTTTAATTAAAAATTAAAAAGAACTATATATGAATTTATTATTATCAGTTCTTTATGGTTTCTCTTTTTTGAGACAGGGTTCTTGTTATGTAGTCAGGGCTAGCCTTGAATTTTCGATCCTCCTGCCTCAGCCTCTTCTGTGCTGGGTTCCAGGTGTGTACCAGTTTCCCTTTGGGGGGAGGCAGAGGTGTTATAGCCCTGCAGGGGTTATCATCATCATTATCACTGTCACCACCATCACCTGTAGTGAGTGCTTCCATGGATTGAACACAGTGATAAGTGCTTCACCTATATTATTTCACTTAATGCTCATAAAACTTTTTTTTTTTTGGTCTTTTTGAGACAGGGTCTCCCTGTAGCCCCAGCTGGCCTGGAACTTGCTATGTGACCAAGGTGGCCTTGAACTCATAGAGATACACTTGCCTCTGTGTCCCAAGTGCTGGGACCACGCCCAGCATTCAAAACACTAAGAGACACTTTTTTTTTCTTTTTGAGACAGGGTCTCATGTAGTCCAGACTGCTCTCAAACTTGTTATGAAGCCAAGGATGACCTTGAGCCTCTTGCCTCTACCTCCTAAATGCTGGGATTATAGATGTGCCACTATGGGCAATTAATCTGGTGCTGGGGATCAACCCACAGTTTTGTGTACACTAGGTAGGTAGTCTATCAACAGATCTTCAGCTCTACCTTGAGACACTTCCTACATCCCCAATTTTACATAAAAGGAAGACAATTCAGAACAAAACAGCACAAAATGACACATGCTGGACCACACCTTCCAGGACAGTCACAAGCCCTTACCAATCACCAAGGCTGCCCCACCAACACCAAGAAATACTTAGCTCAAGTAGGTCAGGAGGGTACCTCCCCAAACACTCAGTGATGCAACATTGGTGGGAACCAGCTTCATCATCCACAGCGACAGGTTGCCCAGCAGGGAGGTCACTCTTTTTTTTTTTTAAATAAATAATTTTTTAGGTTTTTTTAATTTTTACTTATTTTTTATGTGTATGAATGTACTGTCTGCATGTAGGTTGGTGCACCTGTGTCGTGCAATGCCGAGGTCAGAGGAGGGTGTCAGATTCCCCTGGAGCTGGAGTTAAAGATGGTTCTCAGCCACCATGTGGGTGCTGGGGATCCAACCTGGGTCCTCTGCAAGAACAGTTGGTGCTCTTAACCACTAGGCCATCTCTACAGCCCATGGGGGAGGACACTCTTAAGGACCCCCAAAACCAGATGTGAGTCCTTCAGGTAAGCTCGCCTGGCCAGGAGCTCTCTAGGACTTCCAGAATCCAGGGTGGAAATTCCTGCTTGTCTTCCTGGTGCTGGGCAAACTCTGTCCTAACCAAGTTCTCCTCATCCACACACAAGTCAGCTGGCAGTGGAGCAGGTAGCAGCTGTATGACCAGAGAGCTGAGAAATCTGGTCTGGAACGGACACACACACACACACACACACACACACACACACCAAGAAATGTGACAGAGGCTGCTAATTTTTGCCTCATACTTGATTCCTTTTATTTATTTTTTTAATTAATTTTTAAAATTTTATTCATTTTTGTATGTGTATAAATATACTGTCTGCATGTAGGTTTGTGCACCCGTGTCGTGCAATGCCGCGGATGTCAGAAGAGGGCATCGGATTCCCCTGGAACTGGAGTTCTCCTGGAATTGGAGTTACAGACGGTTATCAGCCGCCATGTGGGTGCTGGGGATCGAACCTGGGTCCTCTGCAAGAGCAGTTGGTGCTCTTAACTGCTAGGCTATCTCTCCAGCCCTTTTTAAATTTTTTTTTTTATTCCTTTTATTTTATAGTAATGACACTTTTTTTTTTTAGTCTTTTTGAGATAGTGTCTCCCTGTAGCTGCAGCTGTCCTGGAACTCATTATGTAGAACAGCTGGCCTTGAACTCACAGAGATCCACCTGCCTCTGCATCCCGAGTGCTGGGATTAAAAGCATGTGCCACCACACCTGACCACTAATGGAACTTTTTATTTAGAGTTGTGTATTGTGCACTCAAATAAAAACCTCGCCAGGTGTGGTGGCACACGCCTTTAATCCCAGCACTCAGGAGGCAGAGGCAGGTGGATCTCTGTGAGTTCAAGGCCAACCTGGTCTACATATGTGACTATCCTGGGGAATGTAGATATACTTTTGGCAACTTCTGAGCAGGGCTCAGCTGGTGATTTGTTCCTTGTGTCACTGACTAGAGTCACTCAGTGGTATTTAGCTGGTGCATGTAGGCAGCTTATGCACGGTGCTAAAATGTCAGCTAGAGCACCCACAGGTGGCATCTCCAGCATGATGGCCCCCGAGACCTGGCCTTTTTACCAGGCTTCTCAGGACTGTGACAGGGAATATTCCAGTGATCAAGAGAGTATTCCAGTGATCAAGAGAGTATTCCAGTGATCAAGAGAGTATTCCAGTGATCAAGCTGCTGTTTGCATCTGAGCCTCAGACATTCTAGTTCCACATCTGCCCACTCTATTTGACCTACTCTATTGGTTAAAGCTGTCCCAAGCATGCCAAGGAGAAGGGACATAGACTCCAACCTTTCGAAAGCAAAACTGTCAAAGAATTTGAAACTTTAATTTTAAAAAATGTTTTATTGGGGCTGGAGAGATGGCCTAGCAGTTAAGAGCACCGACTGCTCTTGCAGAAGACCTGGGTTCGATCCCCAGCACCCACATGGCGGCTGAGAACCGTCTGTAACTCGAATTCCAGGAGAACTCCAGTTCCAGGGGAATCCGACACCGTCTTCTGACCTCCGCGGCATTGCACGACACGGGTGCACAAACCTACATGCAGACAGTACATTCATACAAATTAATTGATTAATTAATTAATTTTAAAAATGTTTAATTTATTATTTTTATCTGTATGAGTATACTGCCTGCATGTATGTGAGTGCACCCATGTCGTGCAATGCCTTGGAGGTCAGAAGAGGGCATTGGATTCCCCTGGAACTGGAGTTAAGGACGGTTCTTAGCCGCCATGTGGGTACTGGGAATTGAACCCGGGTCCTCTGCAAGAGCAGTCAGTGCTCTTAACTGCTGAGAATTTGAAACTTTTAAAAAATCTTTTTATGTACTTCTCTCTCTGCGTGTGATTTATGTGTATGTGTGTAGGTGCACATTTGTGTGTGAATGTGGGTGCACACATGCCATGCTACATATGTGGAGGTCAGAGGACAGCCTCAGGTACTGGTCCACCCTGTTTGGGACAGGGTCTTTCTGTTGGTCTCTATTCACACACCAGCCTGGCCCTTGAGCCTCCAAGGATTCTCCTATGCCTCCCACCTTGCTATGGGAGCACTGGCATTCTAGATGCACCATCACTCCAGCTTTCACGCGGCTCTAGGGGTTCAAACGCAGGTCCTCTCACTTGTGCAGCAAGTGCTTTGTCCACTAAGCCACCTTCCCAGCCCACGCTTTGTGGTTGTTTTCCTTTGATTTGGAGATATAATAATAATAATAATAATAATAATAATAATACTATTATCATTATTTTTGTCTTTTTGAAACAGGGTCTCCCTATAGCCCCAGCTGTCCTGGAAAGGCCTTGAACTCACAAAAATCCGCCTGCCTCTGCCTTCCGAATGCTAGGATTAAAGGCATGCACCACCACACCCAGGGAGATCTAATTTTAATTGCTTTAAAATGGTAAAATGTGGCCGGGCATGGTGGCGCATGCCTTTAATCCTAGCACTTGGGAGGCAGAGGCAGGCGGATCTTTGTGAGTTCAAGGCCAGCCTGGTCTACAGAGTGAGTTCCAGGACAGCTGGAACTACAGGGAGACCCTGTCCTCGAAAAGACAAAAAAAAAAAGAAAAAAAAATTAAAGGGAGATATGTAGCCTAATTGGTAGAGTGCTCGCCTGGCATGCTGGCAAGACCAAAAAAAAATAAATAAATAAATAAATAAATAAATAAATAAATAAATAAATAAAATGGTAAAATGTGGGCTGGAGAGATGACCTAATGGTTAAGAGCGCTGACCACTCTTGCAGAGGACCCAGGTTCGATCCCCAGCACCCACATGGCGGCTGAAAACCGTCTTTTAACTCCAGTTCTAGGGGAATCCGACACCCTCTTCTGACCTCCAAGGCATTGCACAACATGGGTGCACAAACCTACATGCAGACAGTACATTCATACACATAAAAAATAAATAAAATTTAAAAGAAAAAAAATAAAATGGTAAAATGTGGTAACAAAGATTTAACGAGCACCATTGTAATTGCTAGACTGTGAAACTGGCATTAATGTTTCTGATCAGGTATTTAAACTCATTAAGTTTTCTTTTTACCAACAGGTAATAGAAACCCCAAAGGACAGGCTAGCAACTATTGAAAGTTCTGTTTGCTAATCTGGCACCATAATTCTAGTCTTAGAGCCTCCTAAGTGGCTGGAAGGAAGATATGGGAAGAGGCAGGCGAAGCTGCTGGGTAATTCTTAACATCTGACCCCCACATTGTGACTCTGAGGCAAACCCCAAGGTCTGACACTGAACAGGTACACAAAAGCTTTGGGATGAGGCAGTACAGAGGGTGGGCCCTTCGGAAGGTGAGATCAGTGGCCCTAGAGTCCAGTGCTGGCACTGGTGTGGGCATCAGGAACTAGGGGGTTTCTGCTTGGCTTCCGAGTCCTTTTTAATCTCTTCAAGTTTTTTAGCCAGGTCTGGTATGTCATAGTTCTGGGCCAGATAGCTGTTCTTGCAGAAGATCTGGGTTCAAATCCCAACACCTACATGGCACTAACAACCAACTGTAACTCCAGTTCCAGGGGATCTGATGGCCTCTTTTGACCTCCATGGGCACTGGATGATATGGGTTCACTTCTATACATGCAGGCATAACACTCATACACATAAAATTTAAAAAAATTAAAGCCGGGCCTGGTGGCACACACCTTTAATCCTAGCACTTGGGAGGCAGAGGCAGGCGGATCTTTGTGAATTCAAGGCCAGCCTGGTCCCAAGAGTAAGTTCCAGGACAGCTGGGACTACAGGGAGACCCTGTCTCGAAAAGACAAAAAAAAAAAAAAAAAAAAATTAACACTGGGAGATGTAGCCTAATTGGTAGAGTGCTCGCCTGGCATGCTGAGTCTGATCCTCAGCACTGCATTAGCTGGGTGTAGTCACATGTGCCTATCATTTCAGCCCTTGGGAGGTGGAAACAGCAGGGTCAGTTGCTCCATATGAAGTACATTAAGTACACCGAGCCCACACTACAGGAGATACTGACAGGTATTGATATCAACAGGGTGGTATATGCTCCCATAAAGTCATTGAACATACTATGTCCAAAAGCTCTCTCCCCATTATTGCCTCCCTCTGCTCCCCATCCAGCACACTGTGTTCAGAGATTTGCTTGTCCACATCAGCCTTACTCTGGTCAACTCATAGACTATACTATTTATTTATTTGTTTGTTTACTTATTTATTTTTATTTATTTATTTTTGAGACAGGGTTTCCCTGTGGTCCCAGTTGGCCTGGAACTTGCAATATAGAGCAGGACTCAAACTTAGAGATCTGCCTGCCCCTGCCTCCTGAGCGCAGGGATTAAAGGTGTGCCTACCACGCGCTTCAACCATACTATCTTATTCATCAAACCAAACATTAATATTTGAACAGGTTCCTGCTGTACAAACACCCTGCACAGTGGACACTCCAGATTGCTGGGGACTGGAGATGAATCGGAGAACCACGAGCCTGGCTAGGAGCTCACTTAGGTCGGGCACCTGAAGCAATGGGTGGATTGAAGAGGCCTCAGTAGTGGGATGGGTGAAAGGGAGAGAGAGCTCCATTCATGGACAGTGATGGGAAGATGAGGAGAAGCGGGATGCCAAGATGGCACCTAGGTTTCTGATCTGGAGACTGGAGGAACCAATGAGGGTGCCCTTTGATTGAGAGTGGGGCAGGAAGAAGACTCAGGAAGATAACAGGGAGCTCAGTGGGTGGTGGGAGCTAGAGGCAGGGTCGGATGGACCCAAAGACAGTAACCATATCTGCCAGTGCTTCCTGCATAGCTTGTAAATACTCTGCTTTCGTATAAGCATCAAAAGATCAGCATCCAGGGGCTGGAAAGATGGCCTAGTGGTTAAGAGCACCGACTGCTCTTGCAGAGGACCCGGGTTCGATCCCCAGAACCCACAAGGCGGCTAAGAACCGTCTTTAACTCCAGTTCCAGAGGAATCTGACGCCCTCTTCTCACCTCCGTGGCATTGCACGACACAGGTGCCCAAACATACATGCAGACAGTACATTCATACACATAAAAAAAAAAAAAAAGATCAGCCTCTAGCTCAGCGCTGGGATGACAGACCCACAGCCCATCCCCCACCTCCCAATGTGTCATCTTGATAAGACGCCTCCCAGTTTTCTACTTCGTTATAAGCAAAACCTTCATATTTTCTTTCATCCCTCATATTCTATTATTATTTCTTTTATTATTGTTGTTCTTTGGTTTTGTTTGTCTGAGACCCATCTTACTATATAACTCTGGCTAGCCTGGAACTCCCTATGTAGACCCGTCTAGAACTCACAGTGATCCACCTGCCTCTGAGTCCTGAGTGCTGGGATCAAAGGTGTATACAATCTTGATGGATGGGATATAGGATTGGTTTGGGAAGTGGTAATTGTTTGAGTAGAGAGATTTTTTTTTTTTTAATTTTATTTATTTCTGAATGTGTATGAATGTACTGCCTGCATGCAAGTTTGTGCACCCGTGTCGTGCAATGCCACGGAGGTCAGAAGAGGGTCTCGGATTCCCCTGGAGCTGGAGTTCTCCTGGAATTGGAGTTTCAGACGGTTCTCGGCCGCCATGTGGGTGCTGGGGATCGAACCCGGGTCCTCTGTAAGAGCAGTCGGTGCTCTTAACCGCTAGGCCATCTCTCCAGCCCGAGAGATATTTTTACCCTAATTTGAACCTTATACAATGTATACATTTAACAAAATATCACCCAGTACCATATATATAATTCTGATGTATAAATTAAAAATTAGAATGAGCTGGGTGTGGTGGTGCATGCCTTTAATCCCAGCCCTTGGGAGGCAGAGGCAGGCAGATCTCTGTGAGTTCAAGGCCAGCAGGGTCTACATACTGAATTCCAGGACACCTGGGGCTACAGGGAGACCCTGTCTCAAAAAGACCAAAAAAATTAGAATGAAATATATAAGTAAACATATTAAAAATGAAAGAATTCCTTTAATCTCAGCACCTGAGAGATGGAGACCAGAGGATGGGGAGTTCAAGGTCATCCTCAGCTACAGAGTGAATTTGAGATCAGCTTTGGATATAAGAAACCCTGTCTCAAACAAAACAAAATAACTCTCTAGAAACAGTATGACAGCAAAAGAGGTTTGAGTATGTGATTCCAGGCTGGGCTGAGCTACTCTTGCTTTTGTGACCTTGGACAAGTCTTTGTGACCTTGGACAAGTCTTTGTGACCTTGGACAAGTCTTTGTGACCTTGGACAAGTCTTTAACTTCCCTGGCCCTCAGTTTCCACATGCATGAAATGGCAGTCGTGTGAGTGTCCTTCTAGAGCTGATGTTTTATGAATATGCCACGGGCTTCCTGTAATCCAGCACTGCGAGGCTGAGAGAGGAAGATCATTGTGAGGCCGGCCTGATCAACAGAGTGAATTCCAGGCCAGCCAGAACTATAGAGTGAAACTCTCAAAAACAAACAAAAAATTTTCACGAATTTGAAGATTCTATTTGTGATGGCACATGGTCATGTGGACGCAGAAGCACCATTTCCTTCTGGGTTCCTGAAGGCCCCGCGTGGCTCTTCCATTTTGAATCACTACTTACCTTTTTTTTTGCCTGATTCAAAAGTTTTTTTTTTGTTGTTGTTTGTTTGTTTTGTCTTTTTGAGACAGGGTCTCCCTGTAACCCCAGTTGTCCTGGAACTCGCTCTGTAGACCAGGCTGGTCTTGAACTCACAAAGATCCACCCGCCTCTGCCTCCCAAGTGCTAGAATTAAAGGCGTGCGTCACCACGCCTGGCTTATTTTATTATTTTATTTATTTTTTGGTCTTTTTTGAGACAGGGTCTTCCCGTAGCTCCAGGTGGCCTGGAACTCACTATGTAGACAAGGCTGGCCTTGAACTCACAGAAATCCACCTGCCTCTGCCTCCGGAGTGCTGGGATTAAAGGCATGCGTGACCATGCCTGGCTGATTATTTTTATTTATTTATTTTTAATTATTTATTTATTTTTTATTTATTTTTAAAAATTATTTATTTATGTTTTTATTTATGTGTATGAATGTACTGTCTGCATGTAGGTCTGTGCACCCGTGTCGTGCAATGCCTCAGAGGTCAGAAGAGGGTGTCGGATTCCCCTGGAACTGGAGTTCTCCTGGAATTGGAGTTTCAGATGGTTCTCAGCCACCATGTGGGTGCTGGGGATCGAACCCGGGTCCTCTGCAAGAGCGGTCGGCGCTCTTAACCGCTAGGCCATCTCTCCAGCCCTTTTTAATTTATTTTTGTATGTGTATGAATGTACCGTCTGCATGTAGGTCTGTGCACCCGTGTCGTGCAATGCCTTGGAGGTCAGAAGAGGGTGTTGGATTCCCCTGGAACTGGATTTCTCCTGGAATTGGAGTTACTGACGGTTCTTAGCCGCCATGTGGGTGCTGGGGATCGAACCCGGGTCCTCTGAAAGAGCAGTCGGTGCTCTTAACCACTAGACTATCTCTCCAGCCCAATTATTTTTATTTTATGAGTGTTTTGCCTGCATGTATGTTAGCGTACCACGTTCTTCAAATGCTGGTGGTGGCCAGAAGAGGGCCTCAAATTGCCTGGGACTGGAGTTACAGACCTCCATTAACCATCATGTGGTTGCTGGAAACTAAACCTGAGTCCTTCTGCAAGAGTAGCCAGTGCTCTTAACCGCTGAGGTATCTCTCCAGCTCCTCTTTGCAGATGGCCTGGGTTTGATTCCCAGCACCCACATGGTGGCTAACAACCATCCATAACTCCAGTTCCAGGAGATCCAACAATCTCTTCTGGCCTCTGTGGGCATTGCATGATATGAGTGGACTTGGACACATGCAGCAAAACTCTCATGCACATAAAAAATAAAAATAGCTGGGCGCAGTGGTGCGTGCCTTTAAGCCCAGCACTCAAGCATTCAGGAGGCAGAGGCAGGCAGATCCCCAAGTTTGAGGCCAGCTGGAACTATACAGTGAGATCCTGTCTCTGAAAGACCAGAAACAAAGCTAAACCATTCTTAGTACTGCCAGATATGGTGGCTCTGCCAGATATGGTGGCTCGTGGGCTCATGCTCATTGTTCCAGCACTCAGGAGGCCGAGACAAGAGGAGTGCCACCAGTTTGAAGCCAGTCTGGGCTATATAGGGAGACCTTGTCTCAAAAAAGGTCAAAACTGAAGCCAGGCATGGTGGCACATGCCTTTAATTAATCCCAGCACTCAAGAGGTAGAGATAGGAAGATCTCTGTGAGTTCAAGGACAGCCTGGTCTACATGGCAAGTTCCAGGCCAACTGGGGATAAAAAGAGAACTTGTCTCAAAAAGACAAATAAAATAAAGTAATAAAAATAAATAATAAATTAAAATAAAAAATAATGTTATCTTAAGAAGACTGGTGACCATACCTTCAATTCCAGTAGAAGATAGGAAAATGAGGAATTCAAGGCCACTGTCAGTTGGAGAGTTTGCCAGCCTTGGCTACATAATGAGTTCAAAGCCAACCAGCCTGGGCTACATGAGTCTCTGTCTCAAAACCAAAAACAAAGAAAAAAAAGTATAAACAATAAGATGGGATATAACTGAGTGGTAGAGCACTTCTCTAGCATGTGTGACGCCCTGGGTTTGAGCACTGTAAGAGAGAGAGAGAGAGAGAGAGAGAGAGAGAGAGAGAGAGAGAAAGAGAAAGGAAGGAAAAGTGCTCCAAGCACTGTTCTAAGCTCTCTATGCAGATTGATTCCTTTATTGCTCATAGCAGCTCTGAGAGCTAGATGTGTGTTTATGTCAGCCTGAAAGGTAATACTGAATCGTGGGTTAATTGTATTGCTGGAGGTCATATAGTTAGTATGCCCAAAGTCAATGTTGAGCCCGGGTAGTCTGAAAGCACTCCTATGCTGAGGGGATAATCACTATTGGCCCTGTCCCCACAAGTCTGACTCTCTAGGTCTCTGGGTCTGAGATAACAAACAGGACTCTGCATTTTAACCATACACTCTGGAATCTGCATTTTAACTACACACCCTGGACTATTAGGATTTCCTGTGGTCTGTGGACCACACTTTGAAAATCCCAATTCCAATATATCTTTTTCTAGCAGAGTCTTTCCTTTCTCTGAGACCCCTCTTCCCCAAGGAACTTATTTCAGGAGTGGGCTGGGAATGAAAGTGTCCTGGAGCCGGGCGTATGCCCCCTGGTGGTCAGACACAGAAGATCAGGAGGGCAGCCAAGGGGTCCCTGGTCAACAGGACAAAGAAGAATTTTTCTTTCTTTAAAAAAAAAAATATTTGAGGGGCTGGAGAGATGGCCTAGCGGTTAAGAGCGCCGACCGCTCTTACAGAGGACCCAGGTTCGATCCCCAGCACCCACATGGCGGCCGAGAACCATCTGAAACTCCAATTCCAGGAGAACTCCAGTTCCAGGGGAATCCGACACCCTCTTCTGACCTCCGCGGCACTGCACGACGCGGGTGCACAGACCTGCATGCAGACAGTACATTCATACACATACAGAAATAAATAAAGTTAAAAAAATTTTTTAATTAAAAAAATTATTTGGGTCTGTAAAGATGGCTCAGTGGTTAAGAACACTGGATGCTTTTGCAGAGGGCATGGGTTCGATTCCCAGTGCCCACATGGGAGCTAATAACTTTTGGTAACTCCTGTTCCAGGGCATCTGAGGTGCTCTTCGGACCTCTGAAGGGATTTCAGGACACAGGTGCACTTACATACATGCAGGCAATATAGTCACACATAAAATAAAAATAATAAAAATTTGGGGGGCTAGAGAGATAGCCTAGCGGTTAAGAACACCGACTGCTCTTGCAGGGGACCCGGGTTCGATCCCCAGCACCCACATGGCGGCTGAGAACTGTCTGTAACTCCAATTCCAGGAGAACTCCAGTTCCAGGGGAATCCGAGACCCTCTTCTGACCTCCGCGGCATTGCACGACACGGGTGCACAAACCTACATGCAGACAGTACATTCACACACAAACGAAAATAAATAAAATTTTTAAAAAATTAAAAATAAATAAATTATTTTTTGTCTTTTCGAGACAGGGTCTCCCTGTAGCCCCAGCTGTCCTGGAACTCACTCTGTAGACCAGGCTGGCCTTGAACTCACAAAGATCCGCCTTCCTCTGTCTCCTGAGTGCTAGGATTAAAGGTGTGCGCCACCATACCCGGCAATAATAAATATTTTAATAAATTAATTTATGTGGGGGTACACATGCGTGTGCTGTGATGTGCTTCTACAAGATAACTTGTAGGAGCTGATTCTCTCCTTCCACTGCATGGGACCTGGGGATTAAATTCAGGCAGTTTGGCAGCAAGTGACTTTACCCACTGAGGTACAACTACATGCCAGTAGTGAGCCAGAGTCATACAACATACCTGTCAGAAACAAGACTTCATATGGTGGAGCATGGTGGCACACGCCTTTAGTCCCGGCACTCAGGGGGCAGAGGCAGGTGGATCTCTGTAAGTTCAAGGCCAGCCTGGTCTACATAGTGAGCTCCAGGCCAGCTGAGACGAAAAGGAGACCCTGTCTCAAAAATACCAAAAAAAAAATTAAAAAATCAAAAGTCAACTCCAGATGGATTAAAGACCTCAGTGTGAAACCCCAAACTCTGAAGGCGATAGAAGAAAAAGTTGGCAGCAGACTACAAGACATAGGCGTAGGAAAAGACTTCCTAAATCAGCAGCAGCTGCACAAAATTAGAGGTCAACAATATGCAACAAATGGGACCTCATTAAAACTCAAAGCTTCTGTACATCAAAAGAAAATCAAGGAGTGAAGAGAACATCCCACAGAGGGGAGGAAACCTTCACTGCAGAAACATCTGACAAAGCATTGATTTCCAAATATATAAACTACTCAAAAAAAACAAAGGAAGAAACAAATGACCCACTCAATAGAATGGAGCAAGAGCTAAACAGAGACTTCAACAAGTGAGGAATAGAGATGGCTGAAGAAACATCTTAGGAATGTTCATAAGGACACTAATCATTAAGGAAATGCAAATCAAACCACTTTAAGATAATCATCTACTCCAGTAAGGAGGCTGGCTAGATTCAAGAAAACAAATGATACCAAGTGCTGGAGAGGTTGTGGGGAAAGAGGAAACACTCATCCACTGCTGGTGGGAATGTACAGCCACTATGGAAAGCAAGAGTGGAGAACCTCTGGGAGACTTGGAATGAAACTTGCCAACACAACCCAGCCATACCACTCCTGGGCATGTACCCTTAAGATCCCCACACCGCAGAGATACATGTGAGGCCATGTTTATTTCAGCTCTGTTCACAATAGCAAGCTGATGAACCAACCAAATGCCCCTAAGCCTGGTGAGTGGATGATGAGAAAATGTGGTACATATACAATGGAGTTCTAGCAGCAGTTAAAGGAAAGATGACATCATGAAACTTTGCAGGAAAATGGCTGGAGCTAGAAGAACATGCATGTGAGTGAAAATAACATGTCCAGAAAAACAAATCGATGAATGGTATCCCTCATCTGTGGATGCTAGTGCCAATTACCTAGTTGTAAGTATTTCTTTGTGCATGGCCCCTTGAGCTTTTGTCCAAGTAGTTGGGAGCGATCATCTTGGAAACAACAACAACAAAAAAAGGACTGCTCAAAGAACTAATGAAACAGTGAACTTCTGCTCAAAACAGTCAACTTCCACATGGAGAATTTTGAGAAAACTGAGAAGAGAGAAAAAACATGTTTGACAGAATCAAGAGCTCTGGTGGGTGGGGGGTAAGGTGGGGGACACAGGTGTAGATTTGACAATCTTGTACAAGATATATATATATACATATATATATACATATATATATATAAAGCAAGCTAGAAAAAAAAGGAATAGTAATAATTTCTTTTTTTATATTAAATACTTTTTTTTTTGGTCTTTTCGAGACAGGGTCTCCCTGTAGCCCCAGCTGTCCTGGAACTCGCTCTATAGACCAGGCTGGCCTTGAACTCACAAAGATCCACCTGCCTCTGCCTCCCAAGTGCTAGGATTAAAGGTGTGCGCCACCACGCCCGGCAATATATTAAATATTTTTAATTTAATTTATTTTTGTATGTGTATGAATGTACTGTCTGCACGTAAGTTTGTGCATCCATGTTGTGCAATGCTGTGGAGGTCAGAAGAGGGTGTCCGATTCCCCTGGAACTGGAGTTAAAGACGGTTCTCAGCTGCGATGTGGGTACTGGGGATCGAACCAGGTCCTCTGCAAGAGCAATCAGCGCTCTTAACGCTAGGCCATCTCTCCAGCCCCAGGAATAGTAATAATTTTCAACCCAATGCAGTTGAGAAGCAAGACACGTTTTAGTTCTGCATCTTCTGTGACCCAAGGACTTAAAAGCTACTCTGCACTACATACAGGTACAAATATGCTAATGTTGATAATTGTTTTGAGGTATCTCCTAAAACTGAGTATATAGACCACCCAGTGATTCCATCTCTGTGTACTCCCCAGACAAATGTGTATACCCTTGTGTTAACCTGAAACATGTACAATTATATATAACAGTGTTGTGTATAATAACCATGGAGCGGGAAGATGCCTACGTGATTAGCAACACTAGAATGGCATTTTCATAGAACAAGAGACACAGCCATGAGAACAAACCAACCGTAGTTTCATGTAACGATACAGCAAAGCTTATACACCCAATTGTGAGAGAAACAAGGCAGACACTGAGCAGCCATTTGGCAGGATTGTATGTGAAATACAAATGGCTAAAATGAATCTGTGCTGTCAGAATGGAATGGGACCTGCCTTTAACTGGACAGCAGTGAGTGGAGGGGACTGGGAAGCTCCAGGAGGGCTGGTAGTAGCTCTGTAGCTTGGATCTATGTATGTATTTTATAAAAGCTGTTCACATTACTTGTTTAAGATTTGTATAATTGGGGCTGGAGAGATGGCTCAGCGGTTAAGAGCACCGACTGCTCTTGCAGAGGACCCAGGTTCGATTCCCAGCACCCACGTGGCAGTTAAGAACTGTCTTTAACTCCAGTTCCAGGGGAATCCAACACCCTCTTCTGACCTCCGCAGCATTGCACGACACAGGTCCACCAACCTACATACAGACAGTATATTCATACACATAAAAAATAATAAATAAAAATTTGTATAATTTTATGTTTTTATTTTTAATTTATTTTTTTAAATTTTTATTTATTTTTGTATGTGTATAAATGTACTGTCTGCATGTAGGCTTGTGCACTTGTGTCATGCAATGCTGTAGAGGTCA
>VZQC01006580.1:1357-50264 GCA_009823505.1 Rhizomys pruinosus
AGGAAAGAAAAAAAAAAAAAAAAGAAAAAAAAAAAAAAAAAAAAAAAAAAAAAAAAAAAAAAAAAAAAAAAAAAAACAATCAGGAAGGAGAGCCTCAGTCTGTTTTAAGCATCTGACTCTGGATAGGTTAACCAAACTCCAGTACACCAAAGGTCATCTGGGGACATAAATATTTAGATGGAGACAGAGAGAGAGAGCAAGAGAGAGAGGTACAAATTGGGAAGTGGAACTAAATAAAATATATTGTATGAAATTTTGCAAAAATTCGATGAAAAAATGTAAAACTGACAAAGCCTTGAGAGTCCAATGCAGAAGGACTGCTAAAAGTTGAAGTCAACCTTTTCTAATGCTATGTTTCAAGACTGCCTAAGAATCTAACTCTAAAATCCAAAATAATTAATAATTATACATTAATTATAATAAATTTGCTTATACTTTAAATATCATACTTGTATTAATAAATGAAAAATAATAGTTTAATGACACTTATAAAAATATTTACAAATTAAGTAATACATTGTAAATAGTCTATGAATTAGATTAATTTTAAACATCGATGCAATTGTACATATAATATTTAATTTAGTTTTAATTAACAGAAAATACTGGCATCATTTGAAGATAGCTATGTCTGAATCATGGTGTTAATTATGAAAAAAAGTTCATAATTTATATTAATTCTGTTTGAAATTGTATCTATAGAATTATATGTGTACATCTATTTATTATACAATTGTGCAAAACTATTTTCAGCAAGTATATAATAGTATCCAAATTTTAAACCTAAAAAACAAGATTCCTAGACTTTATTTATTTCTCAGTAACACTAAATCTACATGGGTACTAAAAGTTGCTGCTTTTTTCCCAAAGTCACTATCCAATTAATAATACAAATTAAGGTTTCTACATAAGGTTTTTGTTTTGATGTATTATTTTTCATTCCATTTCACCATAAAAATGTTAAAGATATGTTTTAATTGAGTACTGATTTCTAATACTGTATTCATATATATATACTATTACCTTAATTAAATCGAGAAAAGATACAATTATTATAAATTATTATTTTCTTATAAAATTAGCTTATGGGGCTGGAGAGATGGCCTAGCGGTTAAGAGCGCCGACTGCTCTTGCAGAGGACCCAGGTTCGATCCCCAGCACCCACATGGCGGCTGAGAACCGTCTGTAATTCCAATTCCAGGACAACTCCAGTTCCAGGGGAATCCGATGCCCTCTTCTGATCTCTGCAGCATTGCACAACACGGGTGCGCAGACCTCATGCAGACAGTACATTCATACTCATAAGATAAATAAATAAATAAAAATAAAAAAATAAAATTAGCTTACAATATTTAAAATATCAGCACCTTAACATGCATAATGTAACCAAAATATAATAAATATATTAAGAGAGTATTTAATGTATTATAAATGTTGAACGAAGGAAAAAACTTACAAAGAAAATAATTTTTGACTAATTATTATTATTTTGATAGCCTACATTATTCTAAATACATTTATTTTCACTGTATAAAATTTTTCAAGCCTCATAAAAGTTTTATAAACATTATAACAGACCCAATCCACCTTTAAAATTGATTATAATTCTTATTTTTTTTTATTTTATTTCTGTATGTGTATGAATGTACTTCTGTATGTGTATGAATGCTTGCAAGCCTGTGCACCCGTGACGTGCAATGCCGCGGAGGTCAGAAGAGGGTGTCGGACTCCCTTGGAACTGGAGTTCTCCTGGAATTGGAGTTTCAGATGGTTCTCGGCCGCCATGTAGGTGCTGGGGATCGAACCCGGGTCCTCTGTAAGAGCGGTCGGCGCTCTCAACCGCTAGGCCATCTCTCCAGCCCATAATTCTTATTTTTTATTTAAAAATTTCAGCTACCAGTAAATTTCTCATTTCAAAACACATTTCTTTTTTGTACAAGAACATGGCTGGCATGAAACTCCACATATGGAATCAAGAGAACGGAATGGAGAGTGCAGACCTGTGGTCTATCTGTCATATATTTTATTTTAGTAAAACAGTTTATTTAACTTAATGTGTATGTACGTGTGCTTCCATTAATTACTTGTACCAATGGAGTGCAGGTGCTCATGGAGGAAAAGGAAGTTAGATCCCCTCAATGGGATTTACAGTTACTTGTGAGTCACCAGATGCTGTGCTGCAAATCAACCTAGGTCTTCTACATGAGGAGTAAATACTCTTAGTTGCTGGTCATCTCCCCAATTCCAGTTATACACTGTACACTAGATGAATTATGAAACAACATTAACAGGTTTTACTGGAGAAATCTTTGAACTGGTGACATCTGGTATAATTAAATTTTCTTTGCCCTGTGATCATGAAACATTAGAAAGTTAAAAAATCTGACTGTTCTGGTGTCAGATGATACTAAGCATTCTTTCCCCCTGTAAATTAAATAAGCTCCAAGGATCTCTACCTTATTGATGTATGATTAGACCAGAAACCAGACAGGAAGAGGTTTTTCTTTTTCTTTAATCATCATATAAAAGATAAATTGAGTTACTTGTTCCACAGATAAATCCATTGTGAAATATTTGTTTATACAACTATGGTTACAGTTTTTAGCTTGCTCAGTTTTTCTAAGCATAGACCCACCATCAGTCATAGCCCCTTTATCCATTGCTAACATTTTGTAAGAAGCCACAGGGTAAAATTCCTTAGATCTACTCTCACAAGATGGCTTTCTGTGGCTAATCCATTTTCCCAACTCTATCTAGTTTCATAACTCATATTGTCTGAAATCTAAAGAACATCTGTTATATTTGTTTATACCTATAGTTCTTTTGGTTACAACATCCTTTATTGTGTATACCATGCTTCTGTTTATTTTAAATAAACTACTTACCTAAAATTCTTCCTCTGTTCTGGATAGGATTTTCACTTGTCGTCCATTTATCTGAAATCAGTCAAGAGACTTAAGAACAATATTATTCATATTTTGTCATCAATAGTTTGTTTTGTAACATTTTGTCTTTGACACATCATTTTTGAAGTTCTCAAACAAAGAAAATAGGAGGTCAATTTCCTGGAAAAGGTTCCAGATTAAATGACACATAAGGAAGACATAAAAAGCCATTATTTATTTTCTTTTGCATTTGGGCGGAAATACTGACTGATTATTACTTAATGAATTGCACACATGAAATATTTGCACACATCATGTTATGTATACACACTCTAAAGCCATGACATAGAACATACACACCTAAAGACAACAAGGCTCTACATGAGAAATTCGCAATTGACAACCAATAGGAGAAAACTGGATGTGTTATTTCTGAGCTAAAGAGCAGTATAAGTCTAACCTTTTACATCACTGTTATTCATAACAGAAATTAAGGTCCTATAGTAGAGATGAGTCAATGGAGAAAAGTAAAGGCAGCAAATTAGTAAAGGAAGAGACAAACTTAACCCCATTGTCACATGGAGTTACTCATAGACTGGAAACACTAAATATACCACCAAAAACATTAGAACTAATAAACAAGTTCTAAAATGTTGCAAGGTACAAAATAAACTTACAAATATGTAGCTTTTTATATATTAATAATTATTCAGTGAAAAATAAAAAAGCAATGTTTTGCACAATAACTATAAAATAATCTGATTATAAATGTATTCTTTCAAATACATATTTATTTAAGGAAGGCAGACATTTGTGAATGAAATGTATGAAAAATAATTTCAATAATCAGCAATAAAATGCAAATTATTACCATTATAAAGGGCTATGAAATTTATCTCAATGGTAGAGCACTTGCCTCCTATGTATAAGCATCTGTGTTCAACTGTCAGCACTTCCAAACACATACACAAACCTACCGACCCACATTCTGGTACATATGCACACAGACATGTAATTGTGCCTATACACAAATATGATTTCACCTGAGATAAAATAGCTATAACCAGACAGAAAATGTCATTTGTGCTTGTAATAATTTAGAGAAAGTGTAACTAAAGTATTGATAGCAATATAAGTTACTCCAGACACTCTATTTCTTCACAGTATGTAGATTTCTGAGAAAACTACAATAATACAGTTTTCTCACTTTATGTGGATGTATGCTAAGGAAATGAAATCAGCATACTGAAGAGATACTCATCTTTACTGCAGCTCTAAAAAGCCATGCTGTAATAATGGACGAGAGAAAGACAAAAGTATGATATTCATACACAATGGGACAATAATGAGCAGTGAATTATGAGATCCTGTCATGTGCTTTTTCATGTGTGGACCTGGAGATCACTGTTACATGAGATAGGCTAAGCACAAGAAGGCAGCAGCTTCATATACTCACTCATCTGTTGAACCAAAAATATTGGTTTCAATCAGGTAGAAACTCAATGAGTTATGACTAAAGTATAACAAAAAAGGAAAGAGGAATTGTAAAGAGAGCTGGCATAATGAATGCCAAAATATATTAGGTGGGAAGAATGCTACCTTGCATTTTATTTATTATCCTATGCTGTACAGTATGATAACAGTTTACAGCTTATTTTATAGAGAGCTAGAGGACATCTTGAATATTTACATCAGAATGAAATCAAATGATTAAAGAAGTGAAAACAATAGCCATCTTAATTTGATCATTATGCTATCACAATAAATTAAATGACAGTCCTTACTCCCTACATTTGTAGAATTATTATGCATCAATGTAAAAATAGTTCTTCTACATATTAATTTACATAGGTTAATTTGAAATGGATTTACATTAACTAGAAGTAAATTTCTAGACATATGGAAGATGCTTCATATTGGAGTAGCAAATGCAGTGACAATATAAGATTGCAATAAAAGTATTAATGCATAACATATCATATACAATCTTACTTAATTTTATGTAAGATCTAAAAATTTTAAAGGATATTTTGCCAGGTTGTATATTTATGCTTTGAAACAAGTTTACTGGGCTGTAGATATCACTCATTGGCTAAGAGCACTTGCTGCTCTTCCAGAGGACCTGAGTTCAGTTTCCAGCATCTACATCAGATTATTCCTAACTGCCTATACTTCCATTTCCAGGAGATTCTATGCCCTCTTCTGGACTTCCCAAGCATCTGCACTCACATGTGAACAAACCCACACAGACATACACGTACACACAATCTCTTTTTAAAATCTTTAGTAAAACAACTTTACAATATTATTTTGTTTGTTTCTTTTTGCTGTTTTTTGTTTGTTTTCTCTTCTTCTGTTTATGGGACTGGGTCTCATTGTAACCCCAGCTGGTGTAGAACTGACTATATTACCAGGAAGGTCTTGGTTTCACAGAGATCTACCTGCTTCTGCCTCCCTAGTGATGTAATCAAAAGCGTGTGCCAACACCGGGCGTGGTGGTGCATGCCTTTAATCCCAGCATTTGGGAGGCAGAGGCAGGGGTATCTGTGTTTGAGTTCAAGGCCACCCTGGTCTACATAATAAGTTCCAGGACAGCTGGGGCTACAAGGAGACCCTGTCTCAAAAGGACAAAAAAAAAGAAAAGAAAAGAAGCATGAGTCTTCATGCCTGGCTTCTCTTAATTTTTTTTTAAATACAGTTTTCACTCACATCTTAAATTTAAGGAAGAAAAATTCCTAAGCTAATCCCATATGTCTCAGTTTTCTTCATATTAACCTTATTCTGAATGAATATTAAATATATGTGTGCAAATCATTTTTCTATTTGTCAATATAAATTCTCTGTGGAAAGTAGGTATGATATCAATAAACTTAGAATATTTTCATGCATTTAAGATTTAGTAAAACATAGTGGGTGATCAATTTCTAAAAATAACAACATGTACATCCCTACTATTCAACTCTGCTTGGTTTAGCCAAGTAATCAGCTTAGTATTCTGTTTCAGCAACCAGACACTGCCAATTAATTGCAGGATTGTTCTGCATAATATTGCAACTTTAGTAGAGAAATCAAACTGTTGAAGTTCTTCATGTTGTAATGTCATGTCACAGAATTTAAGCCTCAAAGAAAAGAGTGTATTTCAGATTTCAAAGTGACATCTTGTATAAAATAACTACATGGTGATCAAGAGTCTGTGTCTCCTAGAAGTAATGTTAAAGACTGTATTGACATACTTATAATAAACAAGAAGTTATGATCTATGCTGTAAGTACTTCCATAACTAAAACCTTTTTCTGTTGCATATTGATTTTAGAATCTGAGAGCTGAGATAGTATATTCTTTAGTTATTGACATTTAAAAGTAGTCTTACAATTACATATGTTCTATAATGTTCACTTGTAAATACAGAAAAAAATACAGTTTCTTAATATTGCTTTGTTACAATATGTGCAATATAAGTTCATTTTCCCCAGAGTATAATATAAACGCAGTTAGTGAACATATAAATAAAACCTGCACATTGAAGTTTATTATTTAACTTCAGAAATTCACACCAGCCCATCAGTTGATTCTATATAAATCGTGTATACAAAATTTATTCCTCCTGTTGTTTTGTTTTTGATTCCAACAAATCATGCTTTTATTTTCAGAGAACATGATTCTTTTTCCTGGGGGACTTCTGAACCTGAGCAAGCTCTATCAGAAAACTAATAATTAGTGAAGTATAAACACACAGCAATCCCTAAAGAACTCTGATCTAGCACTGTATCTTCACAGTTTGCTTCTCTTCAGAAAAGCTTCACAAAGGAAGCCAACCGCTTTCTCCAGTGAGAGTTCTAGACAGAAGAGATCAAGCAAAGACTATGTCTGGCCATTTTCTAAACTGAGAAAATCTATACTTAAAAGAAAAATTACATGCAGTTTAGTGTCGGTAATCTTTATTTTGCCTGCTTTGTATTTTACACAGTTTAGTCCAAGTTTCCTTGTTGTTGACTAGCCTGAGTGAAAACTCAAGATGACAAATGGTATTTACTGAAACAGATAATGTAACTCAAAAATTCAGAGACTATTTTTTTCCATTCAAGACATGTTTCCATCTCTTTAGCCACATAGCCGAGTAACAACTCTAATATACATCTAATGCAGTGAACAAGGGCAATGGTATGGTTTCTGAAAGGACTCAGGTTTGGGGGTTCAAAGGGGGATATCAAGCAGGTTGCTCATTACATAAGAGATTTATGGTATTTGCATAAGAGGTATTAAGACTATAGTCCTGTAGAAAGCATGGAATATGGAAGTGGTCCTGCTTTGAGTTCAAGCCCAGGTGCACACTCAGTGTCCCTTCCTGTAGGATTCAAAGGAAAGGCAGCAGTAAAATGCCACATGATTGATGAGAAATCCATAGAATTACTTCATAATCTTCTAGAGTATCTCCTGAGTGAGGTGATTCTAGAATGGAGAAGAACTTTTTCTCATTAAGGGGACATTTAAACCCCTTTCTCCTTAGCATGCCATCTGATAAACCTGCTTTCCTGTGAGGTAGACTCCTGGACAGATAAATGGACAGACAGACAGAAAGACAAAAAAAAAAAAAAAAACAAAAAAAAAAAAAAAAAAAAAAAATGGGTTTTTTTTTTTTTTTTTTTTTTTTTTTTTTTTTTTTTAGAGTTTAGAATGGCAGGTCTCTACCAGTTCCAGAGGTAGAAGTAAGATTCTTTTGAGTAGAAGGAAGTAGCTTTTTCTTAAGGAGCCTGAAGAGTATATTCATCCTTAATGACCTCTGAAGCTCCTTCACATGCCTCATCTTGAGTTGAGATTTCAGGGGCTAGGGAGATGCCTCAGTGGTTAAGAGCACTGGCTGCTCTTGAAGAGGACTCAGGTTCAAATCCCAGCACCCACGTGGCAGCTAACAACAGTGACTGTAACTCTTTTTCCAGGGGACCAGATGCCCTCTTCTGACGTCTACAGGCATTACACTTACATACATACAGACAAAACATTCATATACATAAAATAAACATAATAAATAAAATAATAGAAAGTTGAGACTCCAAAGTCGTTTAGCATTAGGCTGAAGGTAAGGAAGAGATAGAAACCATTCTCACAATGGAAAACTGGAAATATTTCCGAAGCTGTTCAACAGATCAGTGTAGTGTCTGTATTGGAGTCTCAGTCATACTCTCCCATAAAGATTCGAAGCAGGGTGCTCATTTAGGAGAAGAAAGAAAAGGAAGCAGCATACCCTTCTGGCAGTCCTGACCTCCAACAATCTGACCTCAAGAGGATGTCCTACTTATGACAAAGTACAAGAAATAGAATTGTCTAATTTGGGGGGATCCTGCCCCTAAATCTTCCCAACCTATTCTGTCTCCTGTCTTCAATAATTATTTTCAGTACAGCCCCAGAGAATTGGAGAATGCTAGTTTGGGGTTTGTACACAGAAGCTGCTCTGCGAGAGAAGAGAGCTGTGGATGTGCATGACCTTGCCCATGGCTGGTCTTGATTCTAAAAGCTTGCTGCCCATTTGATTGTGACAGAAAAGATGTGAAAATATCTTGATACGAAACGTATAATATTCATTATAAACACATTATTTAGGTTCAATGTATTGTATCCACAAAGAATTGTACGTACTGAATGCAATATTCTGAAGAAATCATTCATGCATGTTAGATATAAATATTGTTACTTTAAGCAGAAAATCCATTGCCTTTACATAACCCTGCTGCTTTTTAATCAAAGTCACTCACAAATAACTATGAAAAATTCAGGAAAACAACAGAAAGGAATCTGGACTTCATTCACGTGACACTGAGAAACTTCAATCTTGAGTGTCTGTTGGCGTTACACTTACCAATTTCAAAGTCCAAACTTCTTAGGAATCTGCAAGCTTCCCCTTTAGGGACAGACCATTCGTGTAGCAAAGGGAATCATCAGATACATTCATGATTAGAAGATAGTGTTCTTACCATGTCCTAACAAACTACAGGTAGAGCTATCATGATCTGTTAGATATACAATGTTTTAATTAAGATCTCACATTTTCAGTGTATTTTGTTAACAATTACAATTGTGTGGGTCTCATGGAAAACAAAAACTCTTACAAAATTTCCAGAATGGACTTGCTTATGTACCCATCATTCATTCATTTATGAATCCATCCATCAGTGAATAGATAATTACTGATTATCTAGTATGTGTCATGCTGCATATTAGGCCCTGAAAAATCAAATTTAAGTTAAAATCAACCATGACTGTAGAGAAGCTTGTTATGAAAAAATTGCTTCTAGTCTCAGACTTGTCAGACTTGTCATAGATTTACATTCAGAACATAGACTAAAAGGCTTAATAAGACTTAGTGTGTTAGCCTGTATTGCTATAGTAAAAACTACCAGGGCCTATGAGATAAAGGTTTACTTCTAGTTCAAGTTAAAGTCGGTGTCTTTGCTCCTGTCTAATGTTTTGTTCTCATTTACTTCAGGATTGAGAATAAAGAGGAAGATGCTGTTTGGAACATCCTGCTTATATGATAGAGAACATATTGCAATAAAACTAGCAGAAACAGACACTGTGCTGCAAGTCGCTGCTCTGAACCAACATAAGCTGCCACTATGCCAAGCTTACTGGCCAGAAATAAGTATATTAAAAGCCCTGACAATGTGGTAAGAAAACAAACAACAACAACAACAACAACAACAACAACAACAAAAACTGAGCCTGTGAGAACAACAGTAAAACTGAGTGGTCTCTCCAGAAACGGCAATAAAGGGTTAGGAGTAGTACTGTCTTCTGGAAGTTTACCCAAAGCCTTGCTCTCACAGGGCAAGGATTAATGGCAGTGTGATTTTGACATCATTTCATGATGGCATTTCTACCTAACAGTGATTGCCAACTATTTCAGTTATGTTAATAGTATTCATTCCTAGTGTACCATTTAATCTAATCCCTCCGGGCTGATAATCATTGCTTTGTACATACTTTTATTTTATAAAATTGGGAAGAAAACAGCACATGTTGTGAACCAGAAACAGTCTTTAGATTCTCTAATATCTACTTAAATTTTCAGGCTTGTATTTAATAAAATACTTGGGTGTTTTTCTTTGAAAAAGCAGGAGATATTATATTTCATATTAGTCAATATAAAATTTAGCAGCTTTGGTATTTTTCCTGCAAAATATAGATCTATGTCAGTACATAGATCTATATTTACAGTTTACAGTTTACATGTTTACAGTGAGAATAGTATTACATATGCCAAAATATTTGTGCCATGGTGTTAAGTGTTGCTAAATAAAACACATTTTATTTAAATAAAATGTTTATAATGTACCAATATTTTTCTATATGAATAACTTTATTCAGTGAAAATTAAAGTTTCTGTCACAGAGAGGGCTATCTTCTGTATTCTTCTCAGCCAGTTAGAAGCTGAAGGAAGAGAAAAATCCTATTAACGGCGTGTTTTAGGTGAAACACAGCTGCAGGGTTGAAATTTCATTATGAATCTGTTCTATTTCTACTGCCCCATGGGAACACATATAGTTAATTCATCAGAGTACCCTTATTATCTGTGCAACACCCCAACATCCTCATCCAGCCCAAAGCCATTAACATGTCCAGTTATAACATTTACAATGTGAATCCAGGTTTGAAAGAGCACCGCTTGCAGCATGCTCTGTGTGCTTCTAAAACATGTATAGAAAAACTGAACAGCATGATGTTTCTCAAAAGAATAACAACCATCTCTTCATACACCTAAAATAATAAACCTATGTTCATGCTGCTATGATTAGGTGGATTTAATTCCCACTGATAGCGTGATGTATTGATTTAAAGATGAAATATATAACAAGTTACTCATTAGTAAGAAGTCAACTTCAGTACCAGGACTTGTGAAATTCTTTCATACAGGAGTCCAATCACTCAAAACCAAATCTGATTTATATTAGGGGAAAATGGAGTACAGAGAAAAGTTTAATACCAAATATATTGTAATACTCTTAAAATCTCTCTCTCTCTCTCTCTCTCTCTCTCTCTCTCTCTCTCTCTCTCTCCCTCTCTTCCATTTTGAATCTTTCGGAAAGTGGGATATTTAGCTACCTCTTAAATTTTGAATATTAATTTCATTTTACAAGCCCTTTTATACTTAATGTTCTCTGGTAGTTTTTTCTCAGCCTGAACATCCTCCAGCAACAAAGTTCTTTATTATCCTATAATACACATCTTATAATATGCAAACATCTTGAAATCATTTGAAACTTCTCATGTAAGTTACATCTTCCCAGCTTGTTCCCATGCTACAGTCTCTCAACCATTAGACAGCACAGTCACATTGAATTGCAGCCTCATCTTCCTCCTCTTAACATCTTGTCCTTATCCATCTTAGCCTCTTACTTCCTTGTTCCAATGGAAGGCTCAGAAGACACTTATGACACGATCCATCCTGCAACTTCCTCTAAGAAAAAATTATGAAATTTCTTGTCTAAGAGCAGTCAGGCAACCACTAAGAACTTGTGTGTGCATTGCTTATTTTAATGTATGTTGTATATGCATTAGCTCTATTTCGAGTTGAGTTAAAATAATCTGCATTATTTTTGAAAAAATAATTTTTATTATTATTTAATTTATTTTATTTATTTATTTTTGTATGAATGTACGTCTGCAGCAGTCTGTGCACCCTATGTCGTGCAATGCTGGGAGGTCAGAAGAGGCGTCTCGGATTCCCCTGGAATTTGGAGTTTCTCCTGGAATTTGGATTTACCAGACGGTTCTTAGTCGCCATGTGGGTGCTGTGGATCGAACCTGCTGGTCTACCTCTGTAAGAGGTCGGTGCTCTTAACCGCTAGGCTATCTCTCCAGTGCATTATTAAGTTACTTTGCAAAAACATAATACTAGATTTGGACAGTTAAGACTCTAGAACAACTAATTTTTCAGGTTAATAAGAATGCTCATGTAGGATATATCACTGGAGAAGATGTTCTCCCACTCTGTAGGTTTTCTCTTCACTTCCTTACTTGTTTCTTTCACTGTACAGAAGCTTTTGAGTTTTTTGATTAAAGTTGAGTTTCTCATTTGTCAACTTGTTGACCTTATTTCCTGCAACTGCGCTGTCAGGTTTAGAAAGTCTTTCTACACCGTTATACCTACACCTGTAGGTAGTTTGCCAACTTTTTTTTCTATAACTTTCCGGGTTTTTGGCTTTCACATTGAGATCTTTGCTTCCACTTGAAGGTGATTTTTGTACAGGGGATGTGCTTTGTGGTACTGCCTAGTACCCTTTAGCATCAAGAATAGATACACTACTCAAAGCACAAAGAGGAAAAAACAAATGATCTACTCAAAAGCTGGAGTAGAGTACGTGTAAAGAGCTGAAGAGACCTTCACAAGTCAGAATTTAAAGCCTAGACCCTGTCTCGAAAAGGACAAAAAAAAAAAAAAAAAAATAAAAAAAAAAAAAAAAAAAAAAAACCAAAAGCCATTTATTAAGATGGTGGCGAAAACGCGTTGGAGAAGACCACATCTTTAAATAACAAAAGTGGCCTTGCGTGTTCACATCATTAATATTTAAGGAAAATGCAATTAAATTAAAACCATTCTTCCGATATATCTCAATGGATAGGACCTTGACTAAGGTGAGAAACACCAAAAGAAAAGGAAAACCAAATTTTGGAAACGTTAAGAAAGGTTGTGGGGAATGAGAGGAAGATGAACACTCATCCACTAATGGTGGGACATGTATGTTAATTGTACAACGCACAATGGAAAGCAGTGTTGTGTATCGGATTTGTGAACTGGAAGGACTGGAAGGAAAGCAGTTCGTTTGGGAACTGGGCCTAGCGGTTTTAAGAGCGCCGACCGCCTTCTTACAGCGGAACCGGGTCGATCCCCAGGCACCCACCATGGCGGGCCAAGAGAACCGTCCTGTGTCTGAAACTCCATTCCAGGAGCACTCCAGTTCCAGGAGAACTCCAGTTCCAGGGGATCCGAGACCCTCTTCTGACTATCCGCGGCATTGCACTACCACGGTGTTTTGGCATGCACGACAGGGTGTGCCAAACTTTTGCATTGCAGACCGTACTTTTACACATACAGAAATAAATAAAATAAAAATAAGAAAACTAAATTTTAAAAAGATGATTTTTTGTGATGCATTTGCGGTAAATGGATGGTGGAACTAGAAGCCATTTTGCTTAGTGAAGTAACACAGTCCTGGATAAACAAATGACAAATGGGTTTCCTTCATTATGGGAATAATCTAATTTACCAAAATCCCCAGATGAAAAGGCAAGGTTTAAACAACATTATTTTTATACTTCTGTTTATCTTGACTGAAAGCAACTATGTTGTTTAATGTAAATCTCTTGTAAAGGGCTCTTAGGAAATCAATCCTCACCCTCTACTTTCCTGAGTCTTGGTGTTTCTGTTTGTATGGACTTACGGTAGATATGGGGCGGAGAAAAGTAGTATTCATATTTTTGTTGTAATATATAAAATTAAAGGAGGAAATGGAAAATGTGAAATTCCCTACAACTACACAAAAAATCAAAAAAACATGCCACTGCCTGAGAGAGCGGAGAACTGAGATAAAGAACGATGCAGGCAGCTGGTAGGGCAGAATGCATGCTCTGGGTTGGTGGTGGTGGGGAGGAGAAGGAAAGGGGGAAAGGAAAGAATGAATGAATTGAATATGTGGGGGCCGGTGGGGAGAATGGATCTGGGGTTGGGGGGGCGGGGGTGGTGGGGAGAGAGAATGGAAGGTGGGGAGAATGGACAATGCGAAAGGGGACTATAGGAGAAGGAAAGGGGAAATATGTCTAAAATTGAACTGAAAAATGATGTTGAAATACACAAAATTATAAATTAAATACAAGCATATTAAAAAAGAATGCTCATTTGTATTTGTCCTGTACAGCATCACAATCTATCCTTTCCTTTATTACAAAAGGAATATTAGAAATAAAGTTTTGTTTAATATGTAACTATGCTCTGCATCTGCCAACTTGACACGAAACAAACTATGGGTCTTTATCAAAATTTAAGTATATTAGAGCGAATGTAATAGATTTGATCTTGGGAGTAACAAACATTATCAGCATTTAGTTGAATAAGACAATTTACAGATATTTGTAATTATATATCTAATTTTGTTATATTATATTTTAGTATTTTATGTTAAAATATTATTCATTCAAGAAGTCATCTTAATGATTCTGTAATGTAACCTCTATCTCATTTTCTGATTCATGTTTTGTACTTTATATGTTGCTCATGAGACTCCTTTTCATATTCGTGGTGGCTGAAAAAGGATAAGAAGTAGTTATTATTGAATTTAAATTTTTCAGATTAATTTATTATGAATTTTTTTTTTTTTTTAAATTTTTAAAACTTGACTCCCAAGTTGAAGCACTATTATCAATTTTGATTTTTAAAGCCATGTGCATATTTTGTGTATATGGCATTCCATTAGAAAATATAAAAAAAACAAAAAAAAAACTTTGCCTTTTTAAATAATTTATAGTGAGTCGTTCAGAAATGAAATCTTTCAATGCATAATTTCAATACTATAAGACAGATCTACACCAAAAAAAAAGTCAATCCAAAATTATTATATAAAATTTTATCGTGGTTTATTAACTATTCGTGATAATGAGGTCAAAAATGCCATTGGAAAACCCTTTTAAGCCCTTGCCCATCTGGAGATAGATCTATATAGCGGAACACACAAATAATCTATGGTCATATTTCCTTTTTTAACATTAAATTTTTTCCCAGAAAAACATTCCTATTGAAATGTTAAAGGAGGAGATGCAGACAGAAAAGAAATAATATTTATAACAACCCTTTATTCCCTACAAAAAGACTACTTAAGCCAAATTTTCTTAAAACAATGATAATTAAGTAAAGTAATAACTAATCTTACAAATAAGCAAAATACATGACAAAGCACCTCACAAAGGATGTTATAAAATTGTATTATAATGAGACATTCCCTGGATCATTCATTACTATAGACATTAACATTCACAAAGAACACCAACACTTGTTTTCCAAATGACAGTACAGTGAACCAAATTTCATATTACCCATGCAAGCTTCTGTGAATTCTTCTCCCTTAAATTTGGTCTAGGAATGTTATCTAATTAAATTTAATAGAGTAAACTACTTGTGAAATTTCGGGATTTTAAATATTCGGTCAAGAGATTTACAGCCCCTTTTATTAGACTACTGGAACTCTCTTTGCTACGGCATTTTCTGGAGGCGTTCAAGTCAATTGTGATTAGCTTCCTTTAAATATTTAATTTATAAAATAAAAAAACAAAATAAAAAAAAAAAAAAAAAAAAAAAAAGCCTTCTCCTATTTGTTTTTCCTAGCGGTTAAGAGCACCAACTGCTCTTGCAGAGGACCCGGGGTTCTATCCCCAGCACCCACAAGGCGGCTGAAAACCCTATGAAACTCCAATTCCAGGAGAACTCCAGTTCCAGGGGAATCCGACACCCTCTTCTGACCTCCGCGGCATTGCACAACATGGGTGCACAAACCTACACGCAGACAGTACACTCATACACATACAAAAATAAATAAAATTTATAAAAATATATTTAAAAAAAAGAATCAACATCAGTTTTCAGTCATGTGGCTGAGTAATCATACAACCAGTTGTAACTACATTCTGTGTTTGATGATCAATTTAGCCTAGCTTTCTGTCAGCAGAGCTCAGGGAACCCTTTGACCATTGACAGTTGGGAAAAAAATCACTACACAAAACTTTGTGCAAAATGATAATTTTAATGAAGTGCTATTTGTGAAGAAAATAACCATTGTTCAAGAAAGTCCTGAAACAAAATATTATACACTCCATAAGTTCATTACAATTAAATAAACAATAGTAGAAATTAGAAATAATAGATACTTTAGTGGAACTTGACTGATGGGATAAGTTTCAGGAATGATAAAAATATTCTACACCTTAGGGGGCTGGAGATGGCTCAGTGGTTAAGAGTGCCAACTGGTCTTGCAGAGGACCCGGATTCAATTCCCAGCACCCACATGGCAGCTGAGAATTGTCTTTAACTCCAGTTCCAGGGGAATCTGAAGCCCTCTTCTGACCTCTGTGGCATTGCACAACAGAGGTGCAGCAAACTACATGCAGACAGTACACTCATACACATAAAATAAATAAATTAATTAATTAAAAAATATTCTACACCTTAAAAAAAAACAATATTCTATACTTTGTTTAACAGTACATGAGAGGATATGTTTTTCAGATTTA
Source organism: Rhizomys pruinosus (assembly GCA_009823505.1). NCBI lineage: Eukaryota > Metazoa > Chordata > Mammalia > Rodentia > Spalacidae > Rhizomys > Rhizomys pruinosus. The sequence continues at coordinate 17,515 of VZQC01006580.1, forward strand.
TTCTCTACTATATTTTAAATCTCCTCCCCATACATCCTTTTTCATATTTAAGGTCAATGTAACATATTATAGACCTATCTTTTATTATACTAGGACCATTTGTCTCTTTATTTTCATGTGACATGTTTTCCCTTCTTTCAAATAATTAGCATAGTTTCTGAGATTTCATTTGTCAATAGGCAATCAAAAGATGACCATAGACTTTCAGATAGGAAATTGCTGTTGTAGAGAAATAAAGACTATTTCTAACTGCAGTAAGAAAATTTTATATTTATAAACAGTAAAATAAAGTTTTATTTTTTCTAATTTGTTGATGCATTAAATATATATATATTATTTTGATAAATTTATCTTTTGTTGATCCAAATGGTTGCATTAATACAGTACCTTTGAAGTGATTTTCCATGTAAGAATTTCTGGTAGCCTAAGTCATCCTACGTGCTCAAACTCTCTCCTGTCAAAGAATGGGAATGGATTTGTCATTAATTTCACCACATTACTAGTAGTTGCTATGCCCGAAAGGTCATGTATCTATTGCCTGTAAATTTATTTCTTTAAAATTTTTATATTATGTGTAAGAATACTTTGCCTGCATGTATGTAAGTGCACTCATGTCGTGCAATGCCCATGTAGCTCAGAAGAGGGTGTTGGATCCCATGGAACAGGAGTCACAGAGGGTTATTAGAAACTATGTGGGTGCTGGGAATGGAACCAGGGTCCTCTGTAAGAGCAGCCAGTGATCTTTTAACCACTGAGCCAACTCTCCAGTCCATCTGTAAATTTTTAACATATAAAACCATCTTAAAATGTTTTCTTAAAACAAAAGTTGATATTATTATTAAGGTTTTAGATATACAAATGTAAGATAATGTTAAACATAATCATACTGGCATACATGAAGTTAGTTGAACCATAATGAAAAGGATACAAAGTATATTTAACATAACTGATAGCTATATGCTTTAACAAAAGGGCTTAGTACAGTTTAGATATTAATTTTCATATATCTAGAATCACTCCTCTCCAAATTCACCCCCCCTGAAAAAATATGCATTGTGGAATATTTGAAATATAAACTAACAACACTAGACAGTTTATAAATTTTCAGGGATACAGAAGGGAATTACTGTCATTTTAATGTAAAAACTCAAATAATTACAAAGGATATGCAATATCTGCATTAAAAACACTGCAGAAGTACAGGTTCGATTTGTGACACCCACATGGGTGCTAACAATTGTACTTAACTCTAGTTCTAGGGCATCCTATGCTCTCTTCTGACCTCCATGCTTACGGAATTCAAAGTTAGACTTGCACATATGCATATAATGTATTCTTTTTTATTAATTAATTACTTTATTTATTTATTAAATATTTTATTTATTTTGTATGCGTATGAATGCACTGTCTGCATGCAGGTCTGTGCACCCGTTTCGTGCAGTGACGCGGAGGTCAGAAGAAGGCGTCAGATTCCCCTGGAACTGGAGTTAAAGACGGTTCTCAGCCGCCATGTGGATGCTGGGGATCAAACCCAGGTCCTCTGTAAGAGCGGTCGGTGCTCTTAACCGCTAGGCCATCTCTCCAGCCCCTATTTATTTTTATGAGTACGAATGTACTGTCTACATGCATGTTTGTGTGCCCATGTCATGCAATGCCACAGAGGTCAGAAGAGGGCATCGGATTCCCCTGGAACTGGAGCTAAAGACAGTTCTCAGCCACCATGTCAATGCTAGGGATTGAACCCCGGTCTTCTGCAAGAGTAGTAGGTGCTCTCCAACCCAGGTAATGTATTCTTACACCAAAAATAAAAAAAAGAAAAAAACAAACAAACAAACAAACAAACAAAAAAAAAAAAACCCTGGCCCTGCCAGCCTTGGATGCAGGCAGGCTCCAGTCCACCTGCCTCAGATCTCTAGATTACCTTCCTAACCCAGATTAAACCAGCATTGCTAAATCCACTCTCATGTGCTCCCAAAACCTCCCATCTTCCTTGCCTCCTGACTAGTGGGACAGACCTGCCCAACTAGGACTTTTGTATATTAGAATATAACAAACACATCTCTATTCCATTCCTCTCTCCCACCCCACCCTGTCCCCTGCTACCCTGGCAGGCTCCAAATCCTCTCCCTGGTATCTCTGGACTAGCTTCCTATTCCAGACTAGTTAAACGCTCTAGCATAGACTGCACTGACTCCTGATCTGTCTGACACAGAACAGCCCTCCTAATGACCTATCTAACTACTTCCCTGTACCACCATCTACCCAGACCAGTCTACTACACTGAAAGAACAAGAAATACACATCAATTTATTTTCTATGTTTGATTTTTTTATTGATGCTTTGTGTATTTCATACATCATTTTCCAATTCAGTTCAGGCATATTTCCCCTTCCCTTACCCCCACCGCACCCGACCCCATCCCAGATCATGCATTCTGCCATAACTGTCCTGCATCTTTCTCTCAGTTTTTTTTTCATTTTTTAGCAATAAGTGATAATTTATGAGTACAAGCATCCTTCATGTAAAACCAATTTGCAAGCAGTTGTGCCCAAACCCACACAGCCCCTTGGTTCCACCATCCAGCAGGGGAGTCTTGTATGTTCAATCAAGCTGATCAGATGAGCATCCAGGCTATATTGCTGTAGTTTGAACAAAAAGCAACCGAGCTACACAAACAAAATAAACAACCAAATTAAATTAAAAGCACAGAAGTTTGTATTGTACACATAACCAACAAAGTATATCCATATGCCCAAATGGCAGCATAGAAACACAAATAAGATGAAAAACAAAAATAATATGTTCCCAACAAAGCTACTCATCCAACAGAAAAACATTACAGTGAGAACCACCCTGAAGTCCCCCAGGATGAAGAATTTAAAAGCACAGTTATAAACAAGATCAAAGAACTAAAAGAAAACATAGACAACTCTAAAAAGTGAAAAAATAAAGACATAAATTTGTGTTGGAAGTCCAAGAATATACAAATAAGTAGCTTAATGAAATATTAAAAACAATTCATGACTTGAAAAGTGAATTCTAAAAAGACAAAGAAATAGCAAAGAGAATCCAAATGGAAATTAACATGGAATTGAAAATTTTAAGCCAATTAGAAACAGCAGAAAGCCTCATAAGGATAAAGAATAAATCAGAGCACAGAATATCAAGTCTGGATGCCCAGATTGAAGATCTGCACTCCTCAAGCAAAGGTGGTAAAATTAAAGGAAAAAAGAAAACAACAGAATACTCAGAAAATACGGGACAATACGAAAAGACCAAAAGATGATATCTACAAGTTGTAGGGATAGAGGAAGGAGAAAAACCCCAGACCAAATCAGTAAATAGAACTTCAACAGGATTATAGAAGAAAACTTCCCTAATTAAAGAAAGCCCTACCTATACACATCCAAGAAGTACCTAAAACACCAATTAGGCATAACCAGAAAAAAAAAAAAAAACTCCCATAGCACATCATAATAAAAATATTAAATGTACAGAACAAGAGAGGGAATTGAAAATTGCTAGAAATCCTAGAAATCTGAAAGAACACATGTAAATGGCATTACAGTACAACTTAATACTATGGAATAGCAAGAACACACCAACCACAAACCTAATACATGAGAAGAAATAACAAAAATCAGAGCAGAAATTAATGAAATAGAAACAAAGAAAAAAATACAAAAAAAATCAATGAATACAAAAATTACAAAAATACAACCAAACCTAGGCTTTACAAAGTTAATCAAGATAGTAAAACATTTAGCCCAGTTAACAAAAAGAAAGAAAAAGGCAAATTCAAATCAAGAAAATTAGAGATGAACGGGAAACATCACAACAGACAACAAAATGATACAGCAAATTGTAAGGGAATACTTTAAAATTCTATGTTAAATTAAATTTGAAAATCTAAGCAATTGGATAAATTTCTTTTTTTAAAGGCATGCACCACAATGCCCCAGCACTAAAGATGGATTTTAGCCACCATGTGGGTGCTGGGAATAGAACCCGGGTCCTCTGAAAGAACACTCAGTGCTCTTAACCATTGAGCCATTTCCCCAGTCCCAATACATTTCTAAAGTCATGGACACCACCAAAGTTAAACCACAAACAGACCAACAGCTTAAACAGACCCATAACAAATAAGGAAATTGAAACAATAATACAGAACAGGATGACTTAAAAAAAAAATTCCAGGACCAGATGACTTCACAATGTAATTCTACCAGACATTCAAAGAAGATCTAAAACCAGCAGTGCTTAAATTACTCAAAAAGATAGAAATAGAGGCAGAACTACCAAACTCATCCTATAAATCAATATCACTCTAGTATTCAAACCAGATAAAGATGAAACAAAAAGAATGATAGGCCCATATCCTTAATAAATACAGATGCAATGGTACTCAACAAAATACTTATGAACCACATACAGTCACATATCAAAAATATCATCCACAATCAAGTCTGCTTTACTCTAGAGATGGAGGGATGGTTCAACATGCTTGTCAATAAATGTAATAAAGCATACACATGTACTTAAAGACAAATTCTACATAGTCAGATGAATAGATGCAGAAAAGGGCTTTGACAAAATCCAGCATGTATTTATGCTAAAAGTTCTAAAAGGAATTGGTCTGGAGGGAACATACCTCAATATCATTAAAGCTGTGTATAACAAACCCACAGCCAATAACACTCTATATGGAGAAACACTAGAAGTGTTCCCCTTAAAAACATGGATCAGACAGGATTTTCCACTATCTCAACTCCTTTTCAATATGAAACTTGAAACTGTTGGGAGAGTAATAAGACAAAGGAAGGAAATTAAATAGTACTAATTGGGAAAGATGAGACCAATTTTTCTCTACTTGCAGATGGTATGATATTATACATAAGAGATGCAAAAATTCCACCAGAAAACTGGTAGAAATTATTAATATTGTAAGTAAAGCAGCAGGTTACAAAATCAACTTACAAAAATCAGCATGCTTTCTATATTCCAACAACATGGAATCAGAAAAAGCATAAAAGAAAACCTTTCCATTCAATGTTACTTCCCAAAAAATAAATATTTAGGAATAAACCTAATTAAAAATAAAGATAATGGTAAAATAAATATCTCTACAATGAAAATTTCAAATTGTTAGAGATAGAGGAGGACACTGTGAGATGGAGAAAACTACCATGCTCATGGATTATTAGATTTAGTACTGTGAAAATGACCATTTTACCAAAACCAAGCTACAGATTCAATGCAATGCCAATGAAAATATGCACATTTTTCAAGAGCTAGAAAAAAATCCTCCAAAAATTCATATCAAATCACAAAAGACCCCATTGCTAAAACAATTTTTTTTAATTTTATTTATTTCTGTATGCTTATGAATGTACTGTCTGCATGCAGGTTTGTGCACCCATGTCGTGCAATGCTGCAGAGGTCAGAAGAGGGTGTCAGATTCCCCTGGAGCTGGAGTTCTCCTGGAATTGGAGTTTCAGACGGTTCTCGGCCGCCATGTGGGTGCTGGGGATCAAACCCGGGTCCTCTGTAAGAGCGGTCAGCGCTCTTAACCTCTAGGCCATCTCTCCAGCCCCTACTAAAACAATTTTGAGCAAAAAAAAAAAATAAGTTTGATGGATTTTTTCCAAAGGCCTTTTCTGAAACTATGATTATGACCATGTGATATTTTTTGTCTTGAAATCCATTTATATGTTTTATGACATTTATTAACTTACATGTATTTAACCATCCATGTGTCTCTGGAGTAAAGCCTAACTGATGGTGTTGGGTTGTAGGTATCCTTTAGGCAGAAGCACTTAAGTGAATCAGCAAGCAGCCTCCAAGCCTGAACTCCTGCTGATAACACTGCTTGCCTGTGATACCTTCCCCACGCTAACTGCCTTGAGCAAAGTATTATCATGTTCCCGAAGTGATCTGAAGTATATGGCCTGAATTCCCACCTGTCCCAGCCCCCCGTTCTGTGTGTCCCAGCCCCCTGCAAGGTTCTATATAAAAACCCTGAGTTACAGCAATTAACCAAGTTTTCCCCTTGTGGAATTAATCCTGGTCTTTTCTGAGTCATCTCTCTTTTTCTCTCCTCCGGGTCTTATTTCCTACCTCCCTCATCCTCCTTGCTGGGGCTCAAGCTAGGATTGTTAACAGGCTGGCCATGGACAATCCCGAGACTGGCAGTACCAGGAAGCTGTGAACCCTTGTCCAGGGGGAAAGAACATCAAACATCTCATGGAAGGCAACACACTCACGCGATACATTTAAAGGAACATCTGATGACATTGGATGATTTTGGGGGTGGGGGGTGGATTTCTATGTAGTTTGCCAGTATTTTGTTCAGTATCTATGTTCATTAAAAATATCGGCCTATAGTTTTGTTTTGTTTTTTTTTTCTTTCTTGTATTTTCACATGGTTTTGGTATTACAGTGATGCTGGCTTCATAGAAGGATTTTGGGAGTTCTCCCTCTGTTTCTATCTTTTTAAATAATTTAAGCAGCTTTTGTCATAGATATTTGATTCTCTGGGAAAACTCTGCAGTGAAGCTATCAGTTCCTTGGCTTTTTTTTGGAGGGGGTTGTATAACTGTTTCAATTTCCTCATTTTTAATAAGTCTGTTTAAACTTTTGATCTGTACTTGGTTTAAATTTGGTGGTGTGCATGACTTTAGAAATTTATCTATTTCTTTTAGATTTTTAATGGATTATAGATTTTTTACAGTATTCCTTTTTGGGGGTGTCTGCTAAAATGTTTCCCCTGTCATCTCTGATTTTCTTAATTTGGATTTTCTCTCTCTTTATTTGATAAGCTGGACCAAGTGTCTGTTTACCTAGTTCATATTCATCCATTAATTGATTCTAGTAGCTAAGAAGAATGCCATGATAGGTAATTGTTTTCTTAGAATGCCTTAAAAATTCTTCTTTGGTTTTCAATACTTTTACTGATAAGGAGTACCAAAATACATGATTAAACTAATTATTGTCTATTGATGAAATTTTTAGTAAAGTGTTTCAATTTACTTCTGAAAAATTTAGATTTTTTTCAGAGAGTAAGAGTACCTAAAATGTTTTAATGTTTAACCAATAGTTCACAGATGGGGTGGATAGGGGGTTATGTAGGTAGAATTTTACAAGAAAAAGTTTACTCAAGATGGAATTTTACTATGAGAAAATAAAAATGTAAAAATTTTCATCTTTCTTATGTACACTCACTAATATTAGAGAAAGAAAAATGCTTATATTTCTAAGCCATTAGAACTGCTGTTAACATTGAATTGTCAAGTCAACATCCACAGAATAGATCCTTAAAGTGTAAGTAATATGCTCACAAAACTTGTAAAGTATTGTTAACAGGAAATGGAGTTCAAATCCTAAGAGACTCTGGAGCATTGCATCCTATAAGTAACATACAATCATAAGGTTTTTTTATACTTACAGAGAATTGGAAGATGGTTTCAATACATGCTGTTATCTAAATTAGAGTAAGCTGATCCTGGGTGAAACAGGTTGATATGTGTATGACAGACTGAAAAATAGAATTGATGTACAGGACCAATTCTTGCACACACTTCACATTACTTACCAAAATTTTCTTTATAACTCAATAAAAGAAATGAGACATAAGTCACACACAGGCTACACACAGATTCTTAGAATGCAGGACACAGGATATCCAAACTGATTCTGAACCATTCTAACCAGGACACTTTAGTTTTCATAGTTCTATATGCCTTTGAATACAAACTTCAAATGAACTCTTCTTTGAGGAAGGTGATATTTTCCACACCATTGAAATGAATGCCATCAAGTGGTGGAAAGAAACCTGTAACAGCAAGCCTGACCTAATTCCAAGCAAGTATGTGAATGAGCAGGCTGACTCTATTAACAAGCCATTGTATGAAGCTGCTAAAATACAAAAACCAGGAAAGATAAAACCAAAAAAGAAAACTATAGACCCAGGTGCAAAAATCTCAAAAAAATATTTGGAAACTGCATACAGACCCACATCAAAAAGATCATCCATCATGACCAAGTTAGATTCACACCAGAGATGCAGGGATGGTTGAACATATGTAAATCAATAAATATAAAACACATAAATGGACTGAAGGACATAAGCCACATGATAACTCAATCAACACAGAAAAAGCTTTCAACAAATTCAAGCATCCTTTCATGCTTAAAGTCCTAGAGGGATTTGGACTGGAGGGATCATTCCTCAATGTAATCAAAGCCATATCCAACAAACCCACAGCCAACATCATCCTAAATGGAGAAAAGTTAGAAGCCTTCCCCTTAAATGTATGGACAGGCAAGTCTCTACCTTATTGCCACTGGTCTTCAATATAGTGATTTAAATGCTTGCTAGGGCAATAAGGCAAAAAATGCAAATTAAAGGAGTACTAATTGGAAAAGAGGAAGTCAAAATATCCCTCTTTGCAGATGATATGATAGTTTGCATAAGGGATGCTACAAACTCCACCAGGAAACTCCTAGAAATGATTAAGAGTTTCAGTAAAGAGTCAGGATACAAAATTAACCTAGAAAAATCAGTAGCCTTTTTTTACACCACCAAAAAGCAACTGGAGAAGGAATACAAGAAGACCTTCCCACTCACAATAGCCACACAAAAAATAAAATAACATAAAATAATAAAATAAAATACCTAGGAACAAACTTAACCAAAGACAACAAAGATCTCTACAACATAAATTTTAAAACCCCGAACAGGGAGATTGAAGAAGATATCAGAAGATGGAAAGAACCATGAGTTCTTTCCATCTTCTGATATGGGTGCTCATGGTTCTGAGCATGGGTGCTCATGGATTGGAAAAATTAATATAGTAAAAATGTCAATTCTACCCAAATTAATATACAGATTCAATGAAATCCCAATTAAAATCCCCAAGAGTTTCTTCACAGACTTAGGGGAAAATAACCTTAAATTCATACAGAAAAACAAAAGATCCAGAATACCCAAAGCCACCCTGGGAAATATGCAATACAGGGGGGAATCACTATACAAGACTACAAACTATAGTACAGGGCTATAGTCATAAAAACACTCTGGTAATGGAAAAAAAAAAACTGACCCATAGACCAGTGGTTCAAAATTGATGATCCTAATGTGCTCATACAATTTCAGCCACCTCAAATTTGGAAAGGGGGCCAAAAAATACTCAATGGAGGAAAGATAGCATCGTCAGCGAATGGTGCTGGCAGAACTGGATCATCAATATAGAAGAATAAAATTAAACCCCTACCTCTCACTCTGTACAAAAATCAATCCCAAATGGATCAGAGACCTCAATGTGAAACCCAAAACTCTGAAGGTGATAGAAGAAAACATTGGCAGCAACCTACAAGACATAGACATATGAAAATACTTTCTAAATCAAACAGCAGCTGCACATGAAATAAGGTCCACAATTGACAAGTGGAATCTCATTAAATTCAAATCTTCTGTGGAGCAAAAGAAATAATCAATGAAGTGAAGAGAAAACCCACAGAGTGGGAGAAAGCCTTTACCAGTGATACATCTAACAGAGGATTAACATCAAAAATATATAAACTACTCAAAAAACAGAGGAAAGCAAATGACCCACTAAAGAGATAGTAAAGAGCTGAACAGAGGCTTCACAAGTGAGGAAATAAAGATGGATGAGAATCATCTTTAAAAAAGTGTTCAACATCATTAATAAATAAGAACATTCAAATTAAAACCACTTTAAGATATCATCTCACTTTGATAAGACTGGCTAAGATCAAGAAAACAAAATTTACCAAATGCTTGAGAGGTTGTGGAAAAAGTGGAACACTCATCCTCTTTTGGTGGGAATGTAAACTCCTCAGCTACTATGGATAGCTATGTGGAGAACTCTTAAAAGACTCAAAATGAGCCTACCACCTGACTCAGTCATATCACTCCTGGATATATACCCACAAAACTCATCCTACCACAAAGATACATGCACATCTATGTTTTTTGCAGCTCTCTTCACTAGAGCAAAGAGCTGGAACCAACCCAAGTGCCCCTCAACTAATGAATGGATAGAGAAAAATGTGGTACACAATGGAGTTCTATGCTGTGGTAAAGAAAGATGACATCATGAACTTTGCAGGTAAATGGATGGAACTAGAAGACATTATGCTAAATGAAGTAACACAGTTCCAGAAAAATAAGCAATGAATGGTATCCCTCATTTGTGGTTGCTAGCACCAAATACCTAGTAGTAAGGCAAACTGAGAAAATTGTATATATAATATATGTATATATTTATTCCCTGAAAGCAACTGTGTCATACCTTAATGGGTTCTAGAATGAACCTACCACTTATTTTCAGACTTTGTAATTGTGGTATATGAGGGGAGGGTATATATGCATACCTTGGAGTAGTATAAAATTAAAGCGGAAAACTGTGAATTCCTAACCATATATTGGAATTAATACAGTTTACTTTCAGACATCATAATTTTGATGTATGTGTGAAAAGCATATATGCGTAATCTAGAGCAATACAAACTGAAGGGAACAATAACAAGAGGACTGGGTCAAAGAACTGATTTAAATAGTAAACTTCTGGAGAGATGGCCTAGCGGTTAAGAGCGCCGACTGCTCTTGCAGAGGACCCGGGTTCGATCCCCAGCACCCACATGGCGGCTGAGAACCGTCTGAAACTCCAATTCCAGGAGAACTCCAGTTCCAGGGGAATCCGAGACCCTCTTCTGACCTCCGCGGCATTGCACAACACGGGTGCACAAACTTGCATGCAGACAGTACATTCATACACATACAGAAATAAATAAAATTAAAAAAAATAAACAGTAAACTTCAGTCCAATACATAGAAAAGCTTCGAAAAGTCTGAAAAATATTGTTTTAAAATGGTTCTATCTGCCCCTGTATCTATCAAACATTTAAAGGGACTCCCTCCAATTTTCATTGTTAGAGCAGGATGAGAGCCTTCTGAAATATGCAGAGACGGAAGGGCATGTACAGAATCTCTCTCTTCCTTTGTTCCCTGGGACAGGGTCCAACCACCTAAAAGTTTAAGGGTGCTAATGGTTTGCCATTTTTATCATACTTTGAGCAGGAACTTTTTCTCCGGTGATATCCTTTTTTACAATGGGGGCAGAGAGTGCATGGGGGGGGGGTTTAGAGGAGTCTCTTCTGAAATTTTGTTTGATTACCACTGGGTCCTTTTGGCGTGCCTGTATGTTTTCCATGATAGAGAAAGAAAGGAAATACTAATAAGTAGAGAAATACTTAGAAGCATAGGGTTTGAAACTTATCCTACATGAAAAGAGTCATGGGGATGGGCCACAGCCTGGCTTTAGAGAAAAGATGCTGAAAGACAGGTTGAAAACTTACCCTACACAAGAATTGTCAGAATGGGCCACAGCCTGGCCTCAACCCTGAACCTTCCTTGGTGGGGGGGTTAGTTCCCTACTTGGAACCCTCAGAAATTTTTCCCACTCGTGAGGGAAAGTTGGAGCTGAGAGACAGACAGTCCAGGAACCAAAAATATATTTTTCCTTCTTATGAAAGGTCGAGCCTCATGTTGTGCCACCAGTTGTCATCTGATATTTATCATCTGGTGTTCCTTTAAATGTATATCACGTGTGTGTGCTGCCTTCCACCTGATGTTCTTCTCCCTTGGACCAGGGCTCGATGCTCCACAGTACTGCAAGCCTCGGAATTGTCCCCAGCCAGCCAATTAGCAGTCCTAGCTTGAGCCCCAGCCAGGAGATGAGGGCAATAGGAAGTAAGACCTGGAAGAATAGAGAGAAAGAGACAGACAAGACAAGAGAGATGGGGAGTAATTCCACAAGGGGAAAACTCGGTTCAATGTTGTAACTCAGAGTTTTTTATACAGAACCTTTCAGGAGGCTGGGACACACAGAACTGGGGGTTGGGATAGGCAGGACTTCTGGCCATATGCTACATGTCAGTGCTTTGCCCAAGGCATCAAAGACAGTTGGCAAAGTTATCACAAGCAGGTAGGATCTTAGCAGGAGTCCAGGCTTGGAGGCTGACTCTTTTCAGTCCTTCTGCCTACAGAAAAGAAAAAAAAAAGAAGACATGTATGGCAAAATGCATGAACTCAGGTGGGGTGGGGGGCATGGAAAGGGGAATGACTCTAAAATTAGACTGACACATGTATGAATTGCACAAAACTTCAACTAAAAAAGTTAAAAAAAAGAGGCAACTTAACTTAGTTGAGAGTATTGGGACAATCAAGTAGGCATCAATGTCTTGGATAAAGTGGGTTGCATGGCCTTGTAGTGGGCTTCTCATGGGCTCCACAAAATACAGCAGTGATCTGTTTACTTAGCAGAACATTGGTCTGAACAATCACAAGCCAGAGATACAGCTTTCCATGCTGCTGCCTGGAAGGTTATGTAGGCTTAGTCCAGTTGCTGCAAGTAACAGATGCGAGGACAAACAAGAATCAAGGAGACCTGGGCCCTGGATATGGCCACTGATGGTGCCTGTGCAACTCTCCTGAAAAGAAGCAGGGAACAGATGGGATTCTAACTTCAAGCAATGCCAAAGACTGCCTTGAATACAAAAAGAGACTGATTCTTTCAGGAGCTGCTTGGAAATCTAAACTTTGGTTGCTTTTCCCATCCCCAAACCATAGTAGTATCCATAACTACTTTTAGAAAGCCACATTGTGATGAAGTAGAAGGTGTAAATGGATTGTCTCACATGGGCTGATGATAAGTTTTAGATTTAATTTATGTTCACCAGACTAGAACAGAAAATGTGTTATTTCTATTTGTCAAGCTAAGGCAATTTTAATCTTTATTTTCTTTTAAAAAAATCAGGATTTTTTTTTATTTCTTCACTGCAATGATTAAGATATTTTGAGTGGGATTTTTCAAGATTTGAATGTTTATTTTAATAATAGATCAAAATATTTCACAGAAAATTGCTATTCTTACCAAAACAAATATTTTAAGAAAAAAAAAAAAAAACAAGAGACATAAAAAAATGACAGAGTTCATACAAAATAGCAGAGATTAACAGGGTGTCACTGGAATTCAGGTCAGACAAAGAATAGCATTTTCAAATATTTGCTCTGCAGGGTTAGAATGAGTGTAGGTATAAGTCATGAAACTAGGAAGGGGATTATGAGAGGAGAAAAAGATAGTGAACCAGCTATAAAATTATGTATGGAAATGTTTTCAAGTTATAAAGACTTTTTTTTAGATTGTACACTAAGTAAAAATATAAAATACTAAAAATTGCAAAGGAAATTATATTAGAATACATAAGAATCAAAAGCAAATTCTTCAATCAAATGACAATAAAAATGAAGAGGACAAACTAAAAATTAATTAAATAACACAACTGAAAATACGTTTATTAGATTAGGATAGAGGAAAAGATCAAAAATCAATTATCAGAGAAAAATTTAAGAGAAATCAGAGTGAAAATTTTAAAGAGATGGCAGAGAGGGCTGCTAAGCCACTGGACAGCCTAGAAACAGAGGAGAAGAGCAAATGTGCTTGAAGCAATTGCTCATTACACAATGGCTGAAACTTTTCAAATGAAGGTATAATTTTTTTTCAAAAAAATTGTACTCATGGATTATCACTTATAGCTAAAAATGAAAAAAAAAACAGAGAAAGATGCAGGACAGTTTTGGCAGAATGCATGATCTGGGATGGGGTGGGGGTGAGGGGGGAGGGAAAGGGAAATAAGCCTGAACTGAATTGGAAAAATGTATGAAATGCACAAAGCATCAATAAAAACTAATTAAAAAAAATAAATAAAATTCCAATACAAAAAAAAAATCATCAATTATACCCAGATTTACCTCTTGACATTAATCTTCAAAACCAGACAATTAAAAAAGGCGTTTATGTCTAGTCATTGTAAATTATGTGTTGCAGAGGAAATACTCCACAATAGTTCCACATGTGACTGGGCAAGAACAACTAGAAAAGCTTGAAAAAATGTGAAGTCTATGAAAGATTCAGTTGCCCCAAATTGAAAATAAATACATATTTGTACTTCTATAGATTAAGAGGAAATCAGCCTAGGATTAGCAGTTATTTTTTCATTAGTTGTACTTTCCAACTTTAGGTTGGCATGAAGACCCTTAGAAACAGAATGTTTACTGTTAAAATTTTACAACCATCATTAATCAAGGATAAAATCTAGTTTCAGGTCTTTTGACTTGGTTGGGCTTCATAGTGAACTGTTTTAAGAAGAAAAATTGGACCAGAAAAGATAAAGTATACTCCATAAGAAAGGAACTCCAAATTCATTGAGTTAGTCTTATGAAATTTCTTTTTCTTTTTCTTTTTTGGTCTTTTTGAGACAGGGTCTCCCTATAGCACCAGCTGTCCTGGAACTCACTCTGTAGACCAGGCTGGCCTTGAAATCACAGAGATTTGCCTGCCTCTGCCTCCCAAGTGCTAGGATTAAAAGGGTACGCCAAAGAAAGTTAAGTTAAAGTACTAATAAAAAGCTACTGTCTTCAAGAATTTTTTTCTCAAGAAATTAAAAAAAATGTGTCATAGCTTTGAAATATTTTACAATTATTAAAGTTAAAATAATAAAATAAATATAATTTATAACTTGCATTAATTGGCCATGCATACAATTGTTAAAAGTTGCCAGGCATGGTGGTGCATGCCTTTAATCCTAGTCCTTGGGAGGCAGAGGGAGGTGGATCTTTGTGATTTCAAGGCCAGCCTGGTCTATAGAGTGAGTTACAGGACAGCCAGAGCTACAGGGAGACCCCAACAACATAAAGTATAACTGAGAAACAAGAAAAAGAATTGTTAATTGAAAGACTCAAAGGAGAATCAACAGAAGTAGGAAACAGGTGTATTGAAATGAATGTTATTCAAGTTCATGCCCTAATGTAAGATTGGAGTAACCATAAATGAAATAAGTACTAATCCAAATTTCAGAATTAAGAATAAAGTAACACAATATATTCAGAAGAAATTGCAAAATAATCCTAGTCAAATTATATGACTCTGGGGGTAATAGGCCCTAGGGTAGAATCTGTTTATTGTTATTCTTCTAAATGGTGATTCTGTCACAGGCCTTTCATAGATTTGGAATGGTCTCAATCCTGATCAGAGAAGCTGCTTTTCCCATTGAGAGATGTAAAACTGGGCAAAGTACAGAGAATAAGGGTAGTCACTGCTAAATGGGACATTGATGCCATACCCCTCCACCCAAGGCTCAGGGACCATTGTGAAAGAGGTACAGAAATACTGTAAGAGGCAATGATAAGGGACATCTGTAGTGAAATAATATTTTCAGTAGGCCAGGCTATATCTTGAGCTAGTTGTGAAACTTGGCCTCACCATGGTTGTGGTGTTTGTTTTGCAGAATTGTAAAATGCAAGACACTTCATGGATATATGAAACAATATTCCTAAATCTAAACAAAGTATGCCAAGACCAAATGCTCTCAAAGAGTTCCCTAAGAGGTTACTGAATAAAGTTTTGAATGTGAAGACTAAGTAAAATGGAGGTCTCAGGATTCCAGCAGTACCAAGACCATGAAGGTACCCATTAAGAAAAGCTTTAGGGACAAAGTGGAGCCGGCATAAGAAAGAATATGTATGCTATGGAGAGCAGCTTTACTACCTAAGATCCCTGGACGGAGATGATTTCAGGGTAAGATCCAGATGCCAGACATGGAGGCACAAATCTGGTGTTTATCCTATTGGCTTTTGTTCTTTCTTTGATCCTTTCATTCCTTTATATCCTTCCATTTCCCCCTTTGGATTTGAGATGGTTTTTTTCTATCACTGGATGTTAATGTGAAAAATTTACAAAACGTTTTACAGTGGTTTATATTTAAGATTGCATTGCTGATACCTACTGTTAAGGACTAGGGAGCCCTAATAAGTACGTTTTTCATTATGAATTGCCCATATGCCTATTATGGCAAAGGTGTGATATGGTAGTTTTAATATGAAATTTCTTCTAAAGATCTCTTTCCCATGCTCACATCATGCCATATCTTCAGCAATGAGGTATTAACATCTGTTTCCTGTGTCCAACCAACATCTTTGTTTTGGTGCCTCTAGAGCATCACTTACCAACAGCTCCTGGGAGTGGGCAGCCCAACCCTGGTACTGAAGTCTTTATTTACCAATTGTACAATTTGGGGGGAACCTCTATCTTTTTTATTTTTTATATTTATTTATTTATTTTTATTTTTTTAATTTTTTATAAAATATCTGCTTATGCTTTGGCTCCTATACGCACAGGCCACTGCAGACTTCTCTCAACCATTTCCCAAGGATTCCATAGATATAACTGGCCCTGGTATTCTTTAGTGAATTTATTTTTCATCTTTATTTTTTTCAGGTGTATTTGATATCTCTCCAACAGGTTTAACATCTCTAAAACACTCAGGCATTTAAATCAAACATAAATCAAGTCTAACATAGCCTGGGAAGATTTGTCTATTTGTACCAATTGTCTCAAAAGATCCATGATTGGGCACAATAGCACAGATAAGAGGCATTAATACATTTAGCTCTTCAGTATCTGTATTCATTTTTTTAAATCCATTTCATATTCAGGTGTTTTTACATGCAGCATTCCCTGCATTTCTTTAGCTTTGCTGGACTAATCAGGCTTGGCTAAAGATGCCTAGCACAGGCCTTCAGTGTATTTTCTGGGTCAGGAAGGCCCTGGGCCTGACTCCTGGCTGTAGTCACAAATGTTATCTATATATTAACACCATCTGGCTGCTGGGCAAGGCCCTAGCTGGGCAAATTGCCTCCACCCCATCATAACTTTTCTCATCATAGAAAGATACTCTGTTATTTGTGAGAGGGGGGTCATTATCCATTCCTGGAACAGTTTTATTCTCTGTATGCATTTTGTGAACTATTCCTCAGGCTTTAAAGACTTCCAGAGGCTCTTCAGCATGGAATTTGTCTTTCTATCAATTTTTTTCTTTAGGAAATTGGGCTTGACAAAATTCTTGCAACATCTTCCTTTGATTAACCCAACCAGACTCCTTTTTCTGTTTTGTCCTTTTCGTATCTCCTTTAGGATGTTTTACTCCTTCACGGACATACTATTTACATGCTGATTTAGGTCACTAAGATCTGACAAAGCCTCTCCTACTTCATAAACACTCTGTTCCATCAAGGGACTCAGCACAGCCATTAAAGTTCCATAGCCATCTCAAGGTCCTTTTTTAATCAAGTTTTTTCTTAAATCACTATTAAGGGCTGGAGAGATGGCCTAGCGGTTAAGAGCACCGACTGCTCTTGCAGAGGACCTGGGTTCGATCCACAGCACCCACATGGCGGCTGAGAACCGTCTGAAGCTCCAATTCCAGGAGAACTCCAGTTCCAGGGGAATCCGAGACCCTCTTCTGAACTCCGCGGCGTTGCACGACATGGGAGCACAGACTTGCAGACAGTACATTCATACACATACAGAAATAAATAAAATTAATTAAAAAAATTAAAAAAAAATAACTATTAAACACAGTCTTATCCAGCCCAGTGAACTGGACACTATATATTGCTTTTCTTATAACTAGTTCTCTCAGTAGTGCTTGTCCCTCTCCTGCCATCTCCACCTTCTGGTATTCATGGGGACATCTACTGGGCATTATCCGGCTCATATTAACCAATTCATTAGGGACTGATTTCCTCTGTGCTGTCTCAGGCTCTGCAGCCTCTGTCTCAAGGAGGTGTGGCTGACTATATTGCTAATCTTTTCTGCATCTGCAGCGATTAAGATAATTCCATCTGCCCCCATGTACCACAGCCTCACCAGCCAGGTGGTAAAGAGCTCCTTCATTGCCTGTTTGAACATGTTCTCCAATTCCAACAACTCTAGTGCTGAATGGTTTCTAATTGTCTTAGTGTCCAGCACTAGGTTATTGCTAAGATCACCAACGCCATGTTGAAACACGAATTTTACTTTCTTTTAATTAAAGGTAGAACCTGAGGCACATCTTGTGATTTTCCTAGGTCACTCTCCTCCTCATCACTATCTGCCTTTTCCCCTGGGGTCTCCTAGATGTAAAAAGTGGCAGGCTAACACTTCTACCTCTTTTTCTCTTTTATTCAATTTACTGACAATGTCAGAGTTCAATACTGAGGTCTCTTAGTTTTTTCTTGTTCTAATTTTCCCTTAAATTTGCAACCTCTTTTTGGGCTGTCTCCTCCGTCTGGGACAAAACTTTAATAACATAACATAACATAACATAACATAACATAACATAACATAACATAACATAAGTTCCAGGCCAGCACAGCCACAGCTGCCCTTGATTCACTACTCCCAGGGCTCCCAGTTTCTCCAGACCCTCTGTGCTTTTCAAAATGTCTGTGTGTTCAAATGGCACAACTGCAATGCTCAATTAAGCATGCTACTTTGTACCACTTAGAAGTGGAAGCCCAGCCCATAATTTTCCAGTCCACTGTATCCACCTAAAAGACTTCACTCTAGTTCTGAATCTTAAAGTTCACTCTACAATCCATTCCTCAGCAGCTACACTCTGTAACATTGGCAGACAATCCACCATGCCTGATTCCCTCTGCATTCTCCTCCTGGTTTTGTTTCTGTTACCAGCCTCTCCCCCATAACAGATAAAATTCTGTTGCCCTTCCCAAACTCTCCTTACTCGTTTCTCGAAACTCATCCTCTGCTCTGTATCCAGCCAGCTAAACCAATTATGTCTTAATAAATATTCCCTTGCTCCTACAGCCATTTTTTTTTCATTCTGCCTCCTCTTCCTCCTACATCAGACTCAGTTAAACACATGACAGTATCTCAGGAATATTTTGTTAGTGATTTAATGAGTTGTCCCTATAGAGAGAATGGGGGAAGCCTCCACTTTCAGGGCAACCTCTGGACCTATAGCCATGTCCATTCTGGGCAGTGGGTGTCCATAGTTCAACCCTCCATCACAAGGCAGTGTCCCAGAGAGAACTACACAAGAGTGCATCTGGCTTTTTGAGCCCTTAGTCACTCCCTCTACGTAAACTGGACATGAGGGGTAGCTGGACGCTGGATCCATAGCTCCATCTCTGAGGCTGGTGGCATGTCTGATGTTCAGAAACAGTCCACTAAAAAAGAATGTTTAAATTATTCCACAATTGCCTATACGGATTTAAGTGCACCCATGTTGTGCAATGCACACAAAGGCTAGAAGAGGGTATCAGATCCCCTGGAACTAGTGTTAAATATAGTTGTTAGCTGCCATGTTGGTGGTGGGAATTGAACCCTAGGTCCAACTGCTGAGCCATCCCTCCAACCTACAGAGTGTGTATTTATAAGTATCTTCAGGAGATGTATGCAGAGCAGCTAATGTACAGTGAACAGTAAGCTTTGAGAAATAAACAAAGGTAATTTTATTATATTTGCTGAGTATTTGCTCCATGTACTACCCCGTTGTAGCAAAGTGAAGTTTAGTAAAGCATTAATTCCTCCTTTCAATATGCTTGCCATTGAATTTGATTAATCTGCTCTATCTTTTACAACTGACAGGCTTATCAATTTAACGTTCTGATTATTAGTTTGCAATAAACCTGATAATAATAAAATAATAAATTAATACAAAAGATTGACTACTCCTTTCTCCAAGAGTTTTTGTGTATTTAGATTTAAGAAAAATATGAGACAAATGATACAATTATGGAAATTTCTTTTTATAAATATTTTATGCATAATAAATGAAAACTAGTGTATTATACTTCAGGGTATAAGTGAGGAAATTATGTTTACTTTTGTTGTAGATGAGATTCAATAAATATTTAACAGAAGTGAAAAAAAAATAATGTGGAATGGATTATATTGATTAATTTATCCAATGGTTTTCCTGTCTACATCCTTCCCTGTATAGTTCTTGATGCCCAAGCTGATTGGCATGTGAATTTGGAATTGTCAAGATGAAGTATTCATTGAATTGTTTACTTAAGTTTCAAAATGAGGATCTTTAAATGTGTGCCTTTCAATTTATTTTTCGATTTTCAAAAAACAACAATTTAGAAGCCAATTTCTGAAAATATTAACACATATAATTTATAAAATATGAATGTATCCAGGCTAAAAGATAATACACATTAGAATTTTTTAAAAGAAATAGGCAAAACAGAAGCCAGAAATGGTGGCACACACCTTTAATCACATTACTCAGGAGGGATAGGCAGGTGGATCTTTCTGAGTCTGGTCTACAGTCTGGTCTACAAAGAGAGTTCCAAAATAAATAGAAATAAAAAAGAGCAGGAAATAACCAACTTCATCTAAGAAATTATTTTATGTAGGGGATGTCCCTACAAATACCAGTGTGGAAAATGTGATGACTACATTAAGTCCCCTGTCAAGGGCTCAGGGGTGTTTAAAACAGAAACAGTAGCAATCAATGGTCAAAGCTAAATTGGCTAACCTGGTAGAGTAGGGATTCACAGCTGTGTAACAGTTAAAAGTTAAAGAACTATCTGCAATGCTTTCAAAGAGATTAGCTGTTACAGGGGAAGCCTGTATGTGCAAGCTAGACTTTCAATCTGGGTGTTTCCTTGACTCCTAGTTGGAAGCATTAGAAACTGAATGAACAAGAAAGGACTTTGGCTAACACAAATTTCCTAAAAAGCCTGAAATAGTCTATGGAGAGTAACCTTCCAGAAAGAAAAAAATAAACGTAGTAAACAAAATTATCAAAATGGGGTATGGAAAAAACTGAAATTGTCATAATTCTAAGCCAAGAGGTAAATTTCCATACTTAAATTCTTAAGCATCAAAGCTATTCTCCAGCTAGACCATAAAACTGATGCAGCCATCTAAAGAAATTAAAGACTCAGCTACATTTTTTGTAAGATTAATAAACGACCTTAACAAAGTCCAAAGGTATAAGCATAAAATGTTTGTATGGAGCAGGTTGCATTCACATTTTATTTCCATATTAAGTATATTAATTGCTCTTCAGACACCAGCTGCTTCAATAAAGATGTACATGTAGCAAAAGTTCTAACAATGATGTTTCTCTGTGGCATAGAATTTGAGAGTGACCAAGGCTGGTTGATATGACTCCTATGGTTTGAGAAGATCACACTCCCCAAAGTATGCAGTATGCTTTCTCAGTTTTTGCTTTTCAGGTGCTTACCAATTTAAAGAGACAATAAGATTTAAATGTAACCATTGGATCCTGTGTGTCAAGCCTTGGTTTTGCAACAGGCTATGCTGTTTAGAGTGGTTATAGAATCCTTGTGACTCTTGCCTAGCTAGCAGGAATGAATCACTTAAGAAGGCACTGAAAATGATCTACCTATGTCTACTGACTGATCACTCTTGCTAAGACTATAAGAAATCTTGCCAAAAGCTCCTGCTGTGAAAGAAGACCTTTCTACCTGTCATGCTTTCCCTACTATGATTGTCTGATCTCCCATCAAGCTGTAAGCCAGATAAATCTTTCCTCTCTTGTGTTACAACTGTCAGACATTTGTCATATGATGGATTAACTAGCATAGAAATAAAGGACAGGAAAGGACAATTTCAACATTTACTTCCAGGGTAACTGCCACTATTCAATCATTAGATATGCTCTCACATGTCTCAGGGTAATTTATGTTATGAAATAAAGGTAAAATAGAAAGGTGGGGGAGGTAGAGAAGCTCTAGAAATATGAATTCTCTTTGGGTGGAATTGGTCCATATGCTTGTGACAATCTCAAAAGAACTGGAGAAAATGTTTCCTAGTTTCTCTGTGAATATAACAAATAAATTCTCAAAACCATAAATCTGTTCTAAAATGTTAAATATCTACACAAAGATAAAAACATATTCACAAGGTATAACTAAAAAAGCCAAGGTCCAGATGGTTTCTTGGCAGAATTCTATAAAACATTTCAAAAACACAACCATTATAATTCAAATTGTTCAGAAAGATACAAGCAGAGGGGAATTTCCCAAATTCCTTCTATGAAGCCAGCATCACTCTAATACCCAAACCAGGCAAATATACAACCAAAAAGGAGAACTATAGACCCATCTCATTAGTGAACACAGATGCAAAAATTCCCAACAAAATACTTTCAAACCACATACAGACCCACATAAAGAAGATCATCCATCATGACCAAGTTGGATTCATACCAGAGATGCAGGGATGGTTCAACATATGAAAATCAATAAATATCAAAAAACATATAAGTGGATGGAAAGACAAAAACCACATGATCATCTCAATTGATGCAGACAAAGCCTTTGACAAAATCCAGCATCCCTTCATGCTTAAAGTCCTAGAGGGAATTGGATTGGAAAGATCATTCCTCAAAGCCATATACAGGAAACCTACAGCCAATATCATCCTAAATGGGGAAATGACAGAAGCATTCCCTTTAAAGGTAGGAGCTTGGCAAGGCTGCCCCCTGTTACCACTCCTCTTCAATACAGTGCTTGAAACACTTGCTAGGGCAATAAGGCAAGAAAAGGAAATTAAAGGAGTACTAATTGGAAAAGAGGAAGTCAAGCTATCCCTTTTTCCTGATGATATGATTGTTTACCTAAGGGATGCTAAAAACTCCACAGAAAACTCCTAGAAATGATTAAGTGCTTCAGTAAAGTGGCAGAATACAAAATTAACCTAGAAAAATCAGTAGCCTTTCCTTATACCAACAACAAGCAACTGAAGAAGGAATTCAAAGAGACCTTCCCACTCACAATAGCCTCAAAAACAATAAAATACCTAGGAACACACCTAACCAAAGACACCAAAGATCTCTACTAAAAAACTTTAAACCCTTGAAGAAGGAAAGTGAAGACATCAGAAGATGGAAAGACCTCCCATGCTCATGGATTAGAAAAATTAATATAGGAAACATGCCCATTATACCCAAATTAATATACAGATTCAATGTAATCCCAATTAAAATCCCCAATAGTTTCTCCTCAGGCTTGGGAAAAAAGTCCTTAATTTCATGTGGAAAAACAAAAGACCCGGCATATCCAAAGCAATGCTGAGTGAAAAGAGCAATAAGGGACTTGCCAAGAAGGAGACATCAAACATGACATCTTTCAGCCTAAAAAAAATCATAAGCTGAATATGCTAAAACCTATGATATATGTGGCATGCATATGTGCATATTTTGGAGTGATGCATATTGGAAGGAATAACAACAACAACAACAACAACAACAGAAAAGACTGCGTCAAAGAAATGACTGAAATGGTGAACTTCTGCTCTAAACAGTAAACTTCTGCTTGGAGAATTTTGAGAGATACTGAGAAAAAGATGAAAAACATGTTAGGCAGTGTGCATGAGGTATTGTGGGGTCAGAGGGCAGGGAGGGGGGCACAGGTCTAGATTTGATTTGTAGTGTAATTTTGTATGAAATGCACAGAGCTTCAATAAAACATTGGCTTTTAAAAAAAAGAAAGGATGGCATCCTTAGGCAAGCTGTAGTATGCATAGTATTATAAGTTAAATTATAAGCAACTGAACTGAACAGATTGAATCTTTAAAATTTTCACTGTAGTTTGAAATAGAGCCTTGGGAGTTAGAGGCAGAGAGGAGAATCCTGAGAGGAGCAATGCAGTCATTTTGATGATATGTGATTGGAGATTGGATTAAGCAAGTGAACATATTCACATATAGTCTAATGTGGAGGATATTTGCCCATGCCAAAATGAAAACAGGATCTCTGTTATCAGAACTTGCTTCAGCTCTAGAATTATAAGAGTTAAGAAAAAGAGAAGATCCCAAACCACAACCATTTTTAAGTGTAGACAGAGAAGAAAGTTATTGTGAATAGTGTATATACAAGAATCAAAAAGAAATATGTCCTGATATTTCAGTTTCCTTAATCCAACAATCAGGAAGACTAAAAAAGTTCTCATATTTGTAATAGTGTATCTATCTTTTAAACACATTCTAGCTATAATTTATGGATTCTTTTGAAAGAAAGTAATGATGTTCACCACAACTTAGCAGTTGATTAATACAAAACTATTGCTCTTTTTTTTTTTTTTTTTTGAGACAGGGTTTCCCTACAGACCCAGCTGACCTGGAACCCACTCTGTAGACCAGGCTGACCTTGAACTCACAAGAGATCTGCCTGCCTCTGCCTCCCGAGTGCTAGGATTAAAGGACTGGGCTACCACGCCCAGCTTAAAGATGGTTCTTAGCTGTCATGTGGGTGCTGGGAATAGAACCAAAAGCAGTTGGCATTCCTAAACACTAAGCTACCTCTCCAACCACCCAAATGTATCATTCTATAAAGCTAATTTTTAACACATTTCTCCAAATTACCAAATTATAGATCCCTACATTATTTCTTTTCACTTAGAAATGTACATTATTCTTGTAGTTTGTGAAAATTCTGAAATGAATTTTGGTGATTTAAAATCCAATTGCATAAATGTAAAAACTCTAAAACAAACATGTCTACAAATGTGCAGCAAATTAATATTGTATTTTTATGTAATTCTATGTTCTAGTTATAGCTGCATAACAAATCTCAGCCTTTTAAAGCCACAAACGTGTAGTGTAATCTTGTTTTCTCTGCCACAGGAATCAGTTAACAGAAGCTGGTTTCTGGTTCCGTATCTCATTCTTTCAAGGCTGCAATCGAGATGTCAGCTGGAGAGCGGTAATCTCAGGGCTCAGCTGGAGGAGGCTTTTGGAAATGGCCCCTGGCTGAGGCATCAATCCCTAACTCTGTGGGCTTACTTACTGGGTTGCTGCTCATTGCTTGTCAGTAGAACTCTTTCCTAGTGAGCAAGGGAGAAGAAAAAGAGATGAGACTGAATGAGCAGTAGGGAGTAAGAATCCTGTTGTCCCGGAGTCTTGGAAATGATTTTAGAGTGCAATTTTCTCTTATTCTTTTTTAGTTAAATTGGTTCTTAGAGAATTTACACATGTATGCAACACATATAAATTAATCTAACCCTCTGCGTCTGTTACCCCATTCACCCCACACACAACAAATCTATCACGTTCAGAACTATTGCTTTTGTTTTGTGACACTGCAATTAATCAGAGCTGTCCGTGTGACCTGGGGTTTGGCTCTATTTCATGGATTCTGATGGGCATAAAGGGTACCCAGATAAAGTAGATCCCCTCTCCAAGAGTCTATCAGGAAGCAATTCAGAGGAAAGGAAGATCATACACAGGTATGGTTTTCAGATAGCTGCAATGCTTTGGCGTAATTTTATAGGCTGCCTAGGAGATACCACTCCTATTACTATTACAGCCATTGTCAGAGGTAGTGCTCTTACATAATTCTGTGTTTCCAAGGTAGTTTCTCAACTATCATTTGATATGATATTTCTACTAAATAAAATTTGAATTTCCTATCCTATAATTTCTTTTATAATTTTATATTACTTCATAATATCCAGCAGGTTTGGCTTGATGCATAAAACAGATCATGGTAAATGGTAATATTTGTAACATTAATTTTAATTTCAGTACACAAATTTTAAAATGTAAAATATAAATGCAGAAATACAAAAATTGTCAAAGAATGATAGTCTGCATACATTTTTCAGACAGAAATACCTATTTAAATTTTACTGGAAATATGATACATTCACATAAAGTTAGGTGTATGAACTTTAAGCTTGAGGCCCAGTAATAGGAAAAAAATTGTTTTTTCTTGGCCATGACTAAAATGTTATCTATCCTTACATGTTCAGTTGAAATTCAAATGCTTCAGGATTCAAACATTTAAGTATTTTTTTCTGATTAGGAATAATATATTTTTCATTATCATTTTTATCTAACTTCATGCACTTTATATATATATATATATATATATATATGATCCACTCAGCATTTCACTGCAATTTTTAAGAACTTAGTATCTTTACTGTATTTGTAGCCATAAGTCACTAAAATACTTCCTTGGAAGAAAACATAATAAAATCTAATTTCTTTTTCTTCAGGTTTTTAGAAAGACATTAATCACTGGGTATGTCGCTCATTTCGGGAAGAGAGTGACCCCGGCCTTCAGATGGACACAACATATATAGGTTTCTTTAGCCAATTAGGTCACTGCATGTTAACATTAACACAGTATTAGGTAAATCAAAACTCAAAGGAAATTCCAGCAGTCATACATTGGCTCAAGCAAACAGAAACCAAAGAAAACTCCAACAGTTACACATTGGCTCAGGGAACTAGAAATTTAACCTAACTGTCAACCATAAAGCAAGAAAAAGAAGCAAAGGTTAGGAGCTAGAGCAGGAAAAGGGTCACACAGGTTCCAGGAATTCAACTTTGGATGAGAAAGAAGTTGAACTTATTAAAAGAGGGTAGAGTTAGGATAGATTCAGATTCATTCAGATTATTCATTTCCTTCATTCCATTCTCCTGTTTGAAAATATTCAAACCCTTGAGTAGTTTTTGTTTTTCTTGCTGTCATCTATGCTCTTGACTCACTCATATGGACCTAAGAATCATGAATTTGACTGAAATGAGTCTCTGGTTTATAAACCAGAGGAGCAAGTTGAAGGGACATGGTCCACAGGTCAGAGGAATTATCAGGAGAACAAATGGAGCTTGCCGATCATATCACATTTACAGTAAACAGCCGAGAGAAACAAGTGCACCCATGCTGGCTGCTGGCTGCTTATACTCAGCTGTCTGTCTTCATCTCCTGCCAGACAAGCCAGTGCTCTTAAATCCTCAACAATCTCTCCAGCTCAGTTCTCAGATCATTCAATGGCAATGCTCAACATATGCTAAGTAGACTGCTGAAGGAAGGAACATATGTTTGCCTATATACTTAAGCTACTTGCTGGGAATCGAGCCCACATCTTCTGCCAGACAAGCAAAAGCCCTTAACTCATGAACCATCTCTCCAGCCCTCATGTGCTGTCTTCTGACCTCTGGATTTGTACACTTATATGTACACAAACATTATAAATTAATACAAAAATTAAAATATTTTCTGCCCTTACTTAAAGTAAGAGACATTTCTTATTATTTAAAATACTTATTTTACAGAAATATGGAGTATATAATTTAATAGTGGAAATTATCATTTCTGTAAATAATGCATGTCCCATGAGAAAAATAAATATCATGACCAGAAGTAATGTTTTTTAGTGCCTCTAAATTCCATTAAATATTTAAGTCAGTGGCCAGGTATGGTGGTGTATGCCTTTATTCCCAGCACTCGGGAAGAGGAGACATGCAGATTTCTGTGAGTTCAAGGCCATGCTGGTCTACATAGTGAGGTCCAGAGAAGCTGGGACTAAAGGGAGACACTGTCTCGAAAATACCAAAAAAAAAATGTCAGAATTATTGTTACTGTGGTCCAGATTTTGTATTTCGTGGCCTGGTTTAATTTTGTTTGTTCTTGCTCTGTCACTCTGTCTGTAGTCTAGACTGGCCTTGAACTCCTGCCTCAGCATTCATAGTGCTAGGAAAAAGGGGTCTGCCACCATTTCTGATTCATGATTCATTTTGATGATGATACATTAGAAATAAAATTTCTTCTTTCTCTTCTTTTATTTATTTATTTTTGGTCTTTTTGAGTCAGGATTTCCCCATAACCCCTGCTAATCTAGAACACACTATAAAGACCAGGCTGTCCTTGAAGACTCCCAGAGATCAGCCTGCCTCTCCCTCCCAAGTGGAAGTAAAGGCTGACACCACCATGCTTGGATGAAACAGACAATTTTTATTTCTCAGCTGTACAGATTCCGTAGTGGATACTGCCTTACCCAAATCATCAAAATGCACCATGAACCCAGCACACATTGCCTTTAAAAATAGATTCCAGGCAACATCTGAAAAAAATCTGTCGGAAAAAAATCTGTCGGGAAAAAAAAACAAAAAACAAAAACACAGCTATCAAGTATATGCCAGGTGATAGGATAGAATTCTCAGGTTGAAATTGCAAGGAGTAGGATAGTCACATATTGTGGAGTGCCAGAGGTCTCGACATAAAGTCGCTAGAATTACTCTTGTAACTCAGATAAGCTGTTTTCCCTCCCATTTGTAGCTTTTTAAAAGCAAAGGCAACCAATGGTAATGAACAAATGTGAAAGACATTAGGACCAGTAACAGAGACAGCAGGCAGTTTTCCTGTCATTCTTGTCACCAGAGTCACACTCACCATGCTTCATTCTTCCAGGCGGAAAGAGTCATCCAGGCACTGCACTTAGAAACTCTAACCTTAGCTGTGGGGCCCAGATAGTTTGTGACTTTGGTAACAGACATACTTAAGACCCCTGTTCCTCGACACAGTTAATCAGTTATTACACAGAGTCTCTACAGAAGTTAAACTGACAAAGCAGAGCAAAAGCCAATACTACCACTCACAGTGCTGACATAAACTGTCTGGCAGGTCCAAAGGCCACAGTCATTAGGTAGGGTATTTTAGGGAAGAGCCTATGGTAATGGGGAGGTTTGAATATTTGAAGTCTGCTGAGATAGTGCTTTACTACAAAGCAGATGAAACTGATAATCCTGATTTCAGAATAAATTAATAGCTTATTTGAATATTTAGGAAGCAACTTGTACTTATTTCTTGACAAAATAAAGGGCACAGGAGTATTAGACTCTAATAAGAAAACAAGCAAAAGCTGGATTGCTTTGTGCTGAAGAATAAGTTCTATTGGTTGAAAGCAGGAAAATATTCTCTGAAAATCTGAAAGAAGTGTGTGTGTGTGTGTGTGTGTGTGTGTGTGTGTGTGTACATCACCCTGGAGTGAGCTATATACACAGACACACATAATCACACCAATGCTCATGAAACATAAGCCTATCTGACAAAGATTTTTCATTGTTACAAATAAAGGTCATATGTATCTTAAATACTTGAATACACATAGTTTTATTAAAAATTATTAAAAATTGCAGAAAATAGATTTTTGTAGCCTACAACAAATATTAAACCATAACTCATTAATATGTCTCTTATTTTCACTCTTTTCTCATGTATTTTTCTAAACATAAATGATTCGTTGTCTTTGCTAATTTCTATTGCCGTTAAAAAATAATTAAAAAAAAAAAAAAACACCTGACCAAAGCAATTTGGAGAGGAAAGGGTTTTCTTATCTTCTTTCTCTCAGGTCACAGTTCATCATAAAGAAATTGGAGCAGTAGCTTAGGGCAGGTCTCTGGATTTAGGAGCTGAAGCACAGATCATGAAAAGTGGCTGCTTACTGACTTGCCTCTGGCCTGTGCTCAGTCTGCTTGCTTATGCAATAGAGCCACCTGCCCAGGGATGCCACTGCCCACAGTGGGTTGTGCTGCCCACCCCCCCATACACACATCAATCAACCACAGGCTAATCCAATGGAGGGAATTCGTCAATTGAGGTTCACTCTTCCCATATTTGTCACATTGAAAACTGAAGCTATCCAGCACATTCAAGATCCTATTTATTTACAAGAATCACCCAAGTACACAATATGAGCAGGTAGCAACATTGAGAGTAAGTTGGGAGACAAAAGTCTTAAATGATGATGAAAATTTAAATCACCTTATATATCCATGAGAAGACAGATTAACACAATGACAAATATACAGGAGAAAGATAATAGCAGAGAAGTAAAAGTGGAAACAAAATATTTTCAATTAATATTTGAACATAAATGTGTCTTATATGTTACAGTCCTTAGAAAGTAAAAACCCTAGAAGGAAATGAGGGCCCAAGAAAAAGAGAGTAATTTAATAAGCAGAACTAAAGTAAGAAAGATAAATTAAGGTCAAGTACATTAGGTTTATTTTAGATGAGCCCCCCAAAATAATAGATACAGATTTAACAAAAAATTTAGACTTATGACAGTTATGAAGAAGTTCTGCATGATAAAAGTGAATAAGAACAGATGTTTAAGAATAAAATTAAAAAGGAATCTAGGTACTAATTAACAAAAAATATTCAAAATATGAATATTAAAAATCCCCCCTGAGAGAACAAATGAAACACAGCAGTCAAATATATAATTTAATTTGGTGTTCCTAAAATAGAGAAAAACAAATCTTTGGATTGAAAGTTCAAAACACAGAAAGATACAGTTCAATCAATACTAACACACTGCCTAAGGCAGTTAATTGACTTGAAAGATAAAGAATCCCAAAGGCAGTCTGGAAATCCTCCAGTCAACTACAAAAAGGATAAACTCGGCTTACCTCTGCTTCTCTGTAGTAACATTCTTCACAAGAGCACAACTGCAGCAGACACTGATGTTTGCAGGCAAAGTGACCAGAAATGTAAAATTAGGATAAAGCATTATTCCAGTACAAAAACAAGAAAAGAGAGAATGTCAAGAGTTAGCACATTTAAACACATTACAGTGTTATGATGCAAATAATATGTGTAAGATAAAGACATAGATGCCACAAGGATTCCGCAGGTATAAAGCACTCCTGGTATCCACAATGTCCTTGAACAGCAGTGAATGAAATTGTATTACTTAATGCTACCAGTCCAAAATAGAATTAGAAGATAATATATGAAACATTTAGATTTTTTTGTCTAATGTGAAAAGTTAGTAATTTCTTTGCAACAAATCAGTCTCTTCAGTTCTGTGTATTCAAATTTGAATCAAGAACATCAGAGTAAGACAGATAGTAATGGAACTACAGTTTCATTAAAATCCTGTCCATCCTGAAGCTTTCATTGCCCAATGAATTGTTTTTTTCACATTGTGTCTTACTATAGAGTAAAATTTCTTCCATAAATTTCTTTTTCTCAAAATTTAGACACACATACAGATAAAATAACAAAAACCTCTTTGTTCAGAAATGTTTCCACTGACTATTTGTATGGCAAGATCAATGTCTTTCTGTTTTTGACAACTGTAAATATCACACAGATAAGCTCTCAGAGCTGAAACAAATGTTTGGGCAAAGAAATCTCAATGAATAGTTGCATACAGAAATATACTAATTATTTCCAGCACTTTATCAAGATAAAAATAAATTGCTTTATAAAATTAAATTTGAGAGGACTATCTAGGACACAGGGACACAACCTCTACCAACCTTGGGCTAGTCAGCTTTGTTACTGAAACAATGCTTCAAACCATAAGCTTGTAACAACAACAACAACAACAACAAAGCATTAGTTTGTTAGTAGTGGTAGAAAACTCAGTTCATGAAAGATACAATCTATGGCATTTAAATCTCTTTTTCGTGGATTTGCAACCACTTGTGATTGAAATTAAAGGATGAAGAAACTAGGCCCTTTCAGTCTCCATCAAAAGCATGCCCCCAGTGAACTAAGATTTCCAACAATGTCCTACATCTTATATGTTTTGAGTATCATCCAACAGCACTAAGTAGAAGAAGAAGGTATTTACTTTCACACACTTCAGATTCAAACTACAGCACTGTGTCAAATATTTTCAATTTATCACCACACAATGACATGAATATGGTATCTTTCCACTATGTAGAAGATAAATATAACACATAAAGATGAATCTGTCTTGCAAACTGTAAGCCAGCTCTGTATACAGATTCCAAGGTAGGCCTAACAGATTGTCAGATTTGCATTGTTCAAAACAGCTTTATGCAGGTCAACAATTTGAAATAGATTTTTTAAATTGTTGTAATCTTCTTTAAAAAAATGTGCTACATGTACGTTCATTAGAATCATAGTAAGTGGGAAAGATACAAATATCATGTAAGAAATACTTCTTTTCTGGGTTTTTTTGGTTCTAAAATACAATTATTGATATAAGTATTTTGAGGAACTATTTTAAATAATTGAATAAATAGAATCATGTTTACTTTGCATTCAGTCTGTAGTAAAATTCTTCCATAAATATCTTTAGACTATATTACAGATGAATAGAGAAAGTAAATTATGAAACCTATTAAAGGTTAAATAAACAATATTCTAATTAAACTTCAAAAATAACAATACATAATGACACAAACAATTAAGCAGCACATTTTAAAGCTATTGAGAAACAAGCAATGCCTGGGTAATAATACAGATCCCAGGATTTTAGGGCAAATGAAAACAGAGACTACACATTATTCACTGAATCTTGTCCAAAACGAATCTTTGGTGTCTTCAGGAAGCATATTTGAAAAACACAGCTTCTTCAACAACAGTCATGATTTAAGCAGTTGCTTAAAGAGGTGAACTTCTGAAACATTTTAAAATAAATAACTTATTAATTATTTGAGAAAATTATGCAATATATTTTGATCACATTTCTCCTTCCTCCAACTCCTTCAAGATCCATCCCCACTTCCAAGCCTATAGTCACACAAATAATTTTGATAAATCAGATCCTAGTTCAATGATTTTCATAAAATACAGATTGAACCTTGAGAGAATTTTTTCCTGGTAATAATAAGTTGAGCATTTATTTTATCTGAAACCCTTTGAAGAATTACATACTTCCCTATCCTTATAGTAAATTTCTCTGATGGTCATAGACAGAGAGACATATAAAGAAGCATTAAATGTTTTCTCAAAATTAATGAACTAGAAATATATGTACATAAAGCATTGAAATTGTTCAACTATCTTCAATTATGTGGGGGGTGATACAAGTAAATTTTAATATTCTTTTAAATTTTATTTATTATTTTATGTGTATGAGTGTACTGTCTGCATGTAAGTAGGTGCACCCCTTGGAACTGGTTCTCTTTGTCTCTTTTGATTTCTTTTGCTTTGAAGTCTATTTTGTCTGATATTAGGATAGCGACACCTGC
The DNA here is from genome assembly GCA_009823505.1 of Rhizomys pruinosus. NCBI lineage: Eukaryota > Metazoa > Chordata > Mammalia > Rodentia > Spalacidae > Rhizomys > Rhizomys pruinosus. Next base: position 50,163 of record VZQC01006580.1, read on the forward strand.
TTTCTTTTTGGTACCATTTGCTTGGAATATTTTCTTCCATCCCTTCACCTTAAGTTGGTGTCTGTCCTTGAAATTGAGATGGGTTTCTTGCAGACAGCATAT